>JBAMHV010000003.1:624073-664232 GCA_037177535.1 Pseudomugil gertrudae
AAAATTGCGTGCATCTGTGCGCACGCACGGTTTTATAAATCAGAATATTTTGTTGCTTACGCAAACTCTGGATTCTTGGCGTAAGTACAATTTTAGTAAGAATCCTACGCAGAGTTTTATAAATGAGCACCCTGGACTGCTGGAAGATACTGATAGTTAAAGACAGTTTTGAAACCAAACTTATGCTTACTTTTATTAGTTGCATTATAAACCTGCAATGTTACTAGTCAATAATGTTAATAGTGATTATTGTTACTAGTTAATAATGTTACTAGTTATTATTGTTACTAGTGAGTAATGTTATTAGTGAAATAAAATCTATTACAAAAGTTCAGGTTGAGGAAATGCAGGATATTTAGAAACATATTAAAAATCTGCAATTATTATGGTAGTAATTGCAAGTTAACTCAGAACACTTTGTGTTTAGTCACGATTGAAAAGTTTAATTGACTGACAGCCCTTGGGTATATCATGTCTATCTATCTTTCTGTCTGTGTTTTGTATCACAAAACGTGCCCATCATTTTTTACATGATGTGCAACGCTTGTTTTTATTCTGGATGGAAGCTTGTTACTCTGGCTGTCTGATGTGGATGTGGAGTGTCACAAGCCAGAAGCAGTGTGCTGCATTACAAACATTACAAGCCTTCAGTTGTGTGATTTTCCACAACTCTTTGAGACAAACAGGTTGTTGTCTTAAACACTAAAATTTGCATTTAAATTGTCTTCATGCCAGTGTGATTTATTTTCATGAGAGACGGTTCTCTCAATGGCTTTGCTTCTAATTCTGTTGGATTTGCCACAAGTGTGATAACTTAAGCTGGATTATTATTCCTTGAAATCACAGTCACAAGTTTATTTCATGCTCTGCTTTAGCACCACACCAGACACATACCACGTGTGTTTCACAACCACATAAAACTGTAGATTATATTCAAGAGAGTCATGCATGGTGACCGTTTTCCTCTTATATTGGAGAGAAAACATAATTTTGTTAGATTTGTAAAATTGAATTTAAACATCTTAATTATTCTTTACAAAATGCAGACTTAACTTATGTGTTTGGATTTTTTTAGTTACTCAGAGATGGATTTTTGGCAGCACAAAAAGAGAGTAAGCCTTTCCATGTTTAGCCAGAGAATTGCGTGCATTACACTGCAGCTCTTGAGTCATGTCCGTGTGATCTCTGTAATTAATCCACCTTACAAAAATAGTTTAAGGAAAGACTGCCCGCTCCGCAGGGGTCATGGTAATTCAGTGGCCTGTGGTGCTGTTAGGCGACAGTTTGACACAGAGATCACCACTGAAGGCCTGCGTAATTGACAATATTAGATTCGAGACGTTACGGTTTTCTGACAGTTGATGTGTCATGTGTGTCTCCCTTCATCGCACAGCACATTCATGCTTCCTGTTTATCATACACCTCAGTAATCCTTTTCTTAACAGCCACTTGGCCCAGCTGAGCCACAGTTTGTGTCGTGTCGTGGCTTTGTGATGACCCTTTTTAGGATTTCAGTCACAGGCCAGTACGCCTTCAGGAAACAGTCCACAGGTTTTATCCCGGATGGTGTGAACAGGTCTTCCAGTCCTCTTGTTTAACTTGTGCATTATGGACCCCCAGCTCCGCGGTGTGCTATAACTCACCTGCTGTTTAAACATTTGCATCATATCCTTGAGCAGAGAGTAGCCCCAGTCCCCCATTTAAAGCCAAACCAGTTACAGATGGCTTTGCTTCTTCCTGTGGCTCCCCAATGGAAGAGGTCTGGAGAGTCTGAAGGTTACACACAGGTCTTCCTCTCTTGTTCTGAATCCAGTGCCATTATAAAAACACTGAGCCTTTCTTTAATGCTTAAGAGACTCTATTTTCACCACCTGGAGTGTGAAGGGTTTTTAAGTGGGGTTGAAAGTGTGCCAGAAGCTCTGCGATTAACCCGGTATTGTGTCGTCGTATGAAGGGCAGTTCACTGGCAGACTCTTCCTCTGCTCATGATAAAGCAGACTTCATCCCTTCCAGGGTGTAAGGACACAGTTTGGTGCCTCTCAAAGAGCCCCTCATGCAGATTTCACAAGTGGACATGCTTCTTCGTCCCTTTTACAGCATGCTCATTTTTCTATAGTGTTTATACCAAACTGCTCCTCCTTTGGATTGGTTCGGCTATCTCAGTCAAGAAGTAAACAACATCCTTCCTCTCATTCGCTCTACAAGCAGAGTGTCAAGAACTACTCAAACAAAGTGCAAAACAATGGCTCTTCCTCAGTGTGTGTAGGAGTGTTTGCACAAAAAGAAGCCACTGATGCTACGCTTGTAAGTTGACAGAGCCATGTTAGCATCATAGTGGAGGGAGGAGGATTTTCTAACAATCACAGCAGACTTAACTCGATCTGCTGCATCAGGAGGATGTGAAACAGTAAAAAAGGACACGTTATTCTGTTCTTAACTATAGCTTATCTGATTTAAACATCTGAATTTGAGCTCAGTTAATTACTTGTTTACAATATTTGCCAGTTATTGGTACATACTGATTGTAGCATTATAGCTGCATCTAATTTGTCCATGTGGTGCTGTAACACAGATGGCAGAACAGCTGTGGTTGTATTACTAAGTCAGGGGGAAACAAATCCTTTAACTTTACCCCACCACATCATTTTGTTCCAGTGAGGAAGAATTGATATTCATCTCCTGGGTGGAGGTTGTCTGTGTGTGCATTCATATTGAATGTAACTGAAGGAGCACACTGTCAGAGTGTATGTATTGCTAGTGAAGTCACATCTTTGTCTGCTCCCCCTTTTTTCTGTCTTTTTTGTGAATTTTGAAATGCCATAAGCATAGATGTACGTGTACGGATTCCATTACTGGGCTCAGATATCGTCCACACTGGTCACAAAGGGAGCGGAGTGAGGATTTGTTTTGCTCAATAAGTGGTGAAAATGGTTTAACCCCCTCTCTCCTCAAGCAGACACACATTGTGGCTGATTTATAAGACTGCATGTCTCCAGTTTCCTGCCCGTGTGTTAAAGCAGGAGGTGGGGTTATTAAACGGATGGTGTAGCGTTGCATCTCTGTCACTGTCACTGCATAGAGCCCCCTGGTTGGAGGCCTGGGTTGGCCACGAGGGCCTGCTGCTTTTCATTGCTTAATGCCTTTTCTTTGTGCACATTGCGTTCTTTTATAACAAGAGCTTTTAGACTAAATAGCAGTGTAAAGCATTTACATGAAAGAGAGAAAGACAGAAAAAGAAGCAGGTTTGATCAAAGCACCACGAGCTTAAGTGCATCAAAGGAGTATTGTTCTGAGCCATTTGGTTCCCGTTTTAACTCAGTAAATGCAGTGCCGCTAATATCTACACAAGAGCATGTTGGGGAATCCTCTCTGGTTTGACCGAAACCAGCTGATGAGCCCAGAATGCATAGTGCAGCAAGTCTGCAGCCATCATCATTAGAGCTGTGCTGCTGTGGACTCTTTATGGCCGTCCCCGTTCTGCTGCCTCGGCACATTCAGAGGTCTCATGTGAGACTTTGGGAGTGTGAACACATGAATTAATTCAGACGGGTGAATTCCCAGTTCTTGTTCCTTCTTTAAAGCAGGGTGAAAGATGTACACACCTCTGCAGCGAGTGTGTTAGTGGTGATGTCCTCTGCCTTTCAGGCCCCTGAGTGATTAAAAGAAGCTAATTGGAAAGTTTACGCTCATTTTTCTTTTCTTTGAAGGCTGGAAAAGACTGTGGTGTTTACATGTTTCAATATTGAGAAGGGGATGGTGGAAAGAAGCGACTTATAGCGGTGGCAGTGTTAAACAGGGGGTGGGGCTTGTTGAATCAAGATATGCTGTCCCTGAACACAGTCTAATCGCCTTTCAAATAGCCAGACGAGCATCTTCAAATGTAAGCCATCCCAATTTCAACCAGTCCTGTGACAAATCTGCATGTATGTTACAGTGGAAGAAAGATTTATTACATAAGTGTTAAATGCAAAATGTGAAAATCCATGCAGGTCATGAGTGGACCCATTTATCATGTTTATTTATTTTTTGGTCCTGATGAAAAGCTTTTCTTGGCTGTCTTTTTTCAATTACATGCAAAGGCGGACATAGTTGATTCCATTTTCCTGTGTTAGCTGGGGGCCCTATAGATTTTCATCCATCTAAATGAACTCTTTAGAGCCTGCAGTCATTGTTCTCAGCTCTGTCTGTGGTTTACGCACAAATGCCCTCTCCTCCAAATGTAAACTTTCCAAATCAATAAGCTTTCACAGTAATATAACTTCATGCACCCCTAAGAGCTTGAGGTAATTTCACTCTGTATTATATGTGGAATTAGAATGGTGTGGTTCCCAGTTGTCCTCTTTACTGCAAAGCCTTTTTAATTGCAATCATGGAACACTGTGTTTTCTTATAGCAGCACGTATTTGGTTTGTCAAAGCCAAATAGATTGCACTGAACTTTGTCAGATCCCCCAGATAGTTCAGAAATGGTGGTGTGACTTCTGAATCCTCTGTGGGGTTGACAAGTGGAACGTTACTGAATCTCATTAGCTCAGTAGCTGTGTTCAGCTCCTACATGTTGACCATCAATACTAATGGCATGAAATCAATTTTCCTCTTGGAGTGGAGGCTGGGGTCGCCAATGCTGTTTTCTGTGTTGGAATCTGCACAGAAGTAGCCGTCTGAAGCCAATTCAGTAGAAGATTTTCCGCAGAAACATATTCTCTGGCATATTTGTTGATATTTCCTGACAAAAGCACAATAAATCTATTAATGTGCATATCTCTGATGCACTTATTGGCCTCCACTGATAACATCCTGTGTGTTGAGACAAATTTCCGGAGCGGATCTCATTACTCTTGTTCAGATCTACTGGGGCTTGAAAATGGCAAGTCAAATGCAAATAAATTGCTTTTGATGGTAAAAAGCCACACTTGCTTGCTCAAATAAAGATGTTCACAGTTCATTTGAAATGTTGTTCAACGTGCTTTAATTAGTTTTATGGAATGAAAATCATTTAAAATTGATATTCTCTTGGAGCATATTTATTTTTTGATGTGCTTACAGACACTAAAATAAAAATACAGCATCTCTTTGGAGCTACTTTACTTGAAGTTGTACTTATATCAATCTTACTTTCAATAAGCTCATTCTGGATTAACAGCTGTGCACTCACATACAGACAAGTGAAGATAGAAGCTGTCTGCTGAGAGGTGTGCAAGCTAAGATGCATCATGCCGACTATTGTTCATCACCCAGCACAGCTGAGGAATATGCATTATGGATGAGATGGTCATGTAACACAAACTGTTGAAAGCTTGAAGATGAAAGCGAGGATGGCAAACAGCGAAGAGTCTGCCTCATACTGACCACAGATCCTGCTGTGATCACAGCAGGATCTGGAACTGAGATCAATCAAAAGCCTTCGTTAATGGAGCCAGCAGCACAGACAAATTCGGTTTGGCCTGTTACCAGTTTCATAAATACAACCCTGTATAATGCATTCGACACTTGTTTTCTGTGGCATCTTACATATGTAGGTATGTGAAAGAAGATCAAATGCCATTTGAAGTGTAAATATGAGGCGGTTTTAGGTGTTGGTTTTATTTAATAGAAGGAATAGAAATAAAAAAGAAACACGGAGGAAAGATGGTAAACAAATGCAGTAAAGATCAGTCTGGCTGGGAATCAGACTGTTGCATAACTCACGCTCACATTTGCATTCAAGATTTTTCCCCCAAAATGGGAATAATTTACTTCTAATTAAGTTCCATATCTATTTCTGTGATTCACAATTTCATATCTGATAAGAGGGAAACAGTGTGTGGCATAATTGCTAAAAATCTTGAAAATCTCACATCAAATGTTCTCTCCATGCTGTCCTAACTCCCCCCATGTCCAAAACAGAGCGATTCCTAAACCTCCCTTTAATAGAGTCTTTCAGGGAGGCACAGGAAGAGGAACAAATGCTCTATTCAGAAGCTTCCAAAATGCTAATGCCTCCAGCTCTTAACACGTTTATAAGGGTTCCCATGTCACGACATGACATAGTCTACCCCTAATGGTGGCTGTGGCTGGGGACTGCATGAAAAAAGCCAGGCACATAGCAAAAAGAGAAATATGACAACAAAACAACTGGTTTCCCTGGGAACAGGACTGAATCTGCCACTTTTCTCATGAAAACTGCATGCAAACATGTTATGTGGATTTTTTTTCATTGAAGTTTTTTCAGTCACTGAAGTACGGGTAGTTCATCGACCCTGACATTTAAAATGCACCATTGTGTGGCACATGACTTTGTCATAGTTTCCCATGTTTACTGGTTAAAAGAAGAATAAAAGAAGCTGTCAGCGCACTGTTGTCTTTGGATTGTTGGTCATTAGACAGAGTTACATGGAACATTAGTAATTGTGTGCCTCCACCTGTAATTCCTGTCAGCAGAAGTTTGTGTGTTGGAGAAACTTTCTGCAGGGTAGTAAATGTAGGACAGGCTGGATTTAGTGATTGCTTGGGAAAGTAATTACTTCTTATCTATATGTGGGTTTGAAGGCGGACTGCAGAGCCTGGCTCCAACCTACAGCCCATTTATGAAGTGATATTACGTCAGCGGCTCAAAAGATATTCTCGGGTGACACTCAAGCTGTGGAACAAGTCCAACACTGCACCAGGCACTTAAAATGATTACAGAGCTCATCCAACTTCCTCGTCTCTTCATTCTGTTTTCACTGTCACTTTATGATCCTCTGTAATCGAAAGCATGCAGCTGTGTCAAACACACACACATTGACAAACATTGGATCGACATTATTGACTCAGTGAGATAGTAAAGTAGAAACATGAAAAACTACACTCCCAGTGGTAGTATTGATGTTTGGATTGGACTTGCATGATGGACGTTAGAGGGATTTTGCAAACACCTGGTTAACAGAGCGACACTTACCTGTTCATCTAGGGGATTCCAGGAGGATAAGACCTTAAACACATCAGTGTGGAGAGGGTTTTATTTTAGTGTGTCTGTGGCAAACTATGACCCGTTCCTGTTTGAATTTGTGGATATGATGGAGCGTGTTTCTGAACATGCTGAAAAGCTCCTTTGTTCGTCCTCTCAGGAGGAAACAGGACCGTCACTGTGCCCTGATGGAAGAAGATGTACGATAGCTTCATCCCTTTTACTGAATATCATTGTTTGTGCTACACTTGTTTTCTCTTTTTCTCTAGACACTGACACCTTGTAACCTTTTCATTTTATTAAAAACATCAAAAGAAATATTGAGATGGGGTTTCTGGTACTTTTCCGTCAGTAAGAGCGCTTCACTTCTGTTGTGCCTGTTAAACTCAGACTCCTGCGTGTTCAGTCACCAGTTAACCTGATTATCCAGCCAGTGGGACATTGGCTGGATGCCTATTTGTTCATCACTCATCCTGGTACCAGAAAATACTGTAAACCTCAAACCAAATCCTTATCGTACCTTTTTTTTGGTTTCAGCATGCAATGTTATAAAATATGCCTATAGTATATAGATAGATTGCATGCCAACGTTAATGATTTTTTTCTTATGTCCTCCCCTCGTCCTGCTCTTTTGTAGGTTCGATTTTATCATTACGCAAATTGAATTTGATTCCACTCAGCGCAGACCACAGCATTGCAGCAAAATGATGCCGCCCCATCAGCACTTTAACAACCACTCATAACCAGAGGAAGCCAATCTCCCTATTGCCCTGACCACTTGATGCCTCTTGAGACCTGAATGAACTCCCTCTTTGCTCATTTTGAATGAACCTTTTTACCTTTCCTGCCTTCCACAGCTTCACTTTTACACAGCATGCAGCAGTGAACTCTGAACACAGGTTCTGCATGGTTTTTATACTGCTGGGTGACCAAATATTCTGCGTGCTCTAAAAATCTTTAAATGACCCGTGACTGACAAAAAAGGATGGGGACCAAAAGGGATGTTTGATAAATGGAACGTGTGTGAATGTAGGTCAGCATGCATGACACACATAGTATTGATTGGCCTACAGAGGTTGGTATTCCCCAGGAGGCACAACACAAGTGGGATTTGGTTTTAAAAATATGACATAAAATGCAAAAGTGTCTGAAAAAGCTGGTTGCAATTGAAAATAAAAAAGCCAACATTTGTTTATTGATCATGCTCAGTATTTTTTTATACTGGATTTATCCTGTTTATGGTCCTAGGGCTGTAGTATTGGGATCATTTTATTCTAAAACACGTGAGCATGGATGTGGAAATGGAGCTATGCGCGTGGTAAATGTGAAACAAATAGTAGGGGTGAGCGGTAAATCAGGTTTATATGTTTATTAGTTGTTTATAATGATCAGTTTGAACGAATATGGGAATATTGTTTTTAGATGCAACGCAAATGCTGTACTTGAGCTTAACAACACACTTGAGCATCCCATCCCCCATATCACAGAGGAACTATGAATGTCACAGTACTAAAGCTTCTAACTCAAAACCAATACTGAGGATGGTGCTTGGTACCAAAAGAAGGATGCTGAAATATACAAATCTTTATGTGTTTGCCATTTTTAAGGCAAAACCTTAAAAAGACCCTGAGGGTGCAACAGGTTGACATTTGACTGTAAACCAGGGTGGGATCAGCCAATAGCACCTTTATGAAATAATTTAGAGGTTGGTCACGATGAGGATATCCACCTCTTGTTCTACCTGCAGCTGGAAGCAGGGAGCGGCTGCGTGACGGCTGAGTAGCGCATTTAGCAGTGCCTGTTGAAAAGGGTGAGACAATGCTGGTCTTTTTTTCTGAACCAGACAGCAAAGTGGTATAAATGCTGATATGTTTATTAATGTTTATGGCATTGATTATTGTCTGAGAATCACTTTAGTTACAACATTAACCGAAGCAGAGAATGCACAAACACAAACCAAAACTAAAAACCTTGCAGCTTGCAAGAAAAGCTCATTCACAGGAATCCTCTGTGTCATTTATTTGGAACTGGTTCAGTTTCAGGACAACAGAATTTTGATTAGTCCGTTTCCAGTCAGCAGCTTAAAGACATGCCAGCGAGTGGGAGAAAGAACTGCCGTCAAATGAGCTGAAGAAATTTGCTCTGTTGTCTGCACGTGTTACTCATTTTGGCAATCTATAAGCTAAAATCAAGCCTGACAACCTAACCATCAGCTTGCATGGCCAATTGTCTAAGCTGTTGATGTTTACTTATGCAGTAGTGTTTCCACTTTGGTTTGTTAAACTGGTGTTAATGGAGGCTGAATTATTAAACATATAAAGCAAAGCCAGCTATCTTTTGCAATTTGAATTTGGCCATCCTGTAGGGACAAAACTGCTCAAAGACAGCAGCGGCCTGCTCCTGAGTATGTTAATGTGACAACCAACTAAACGGAAGTCCTTTCCATTGTGTCTCCTGTGTGATGAGAAGTAATTCTGGTAGAAAGAGATCAAAGATGTGCTCCTTTAAATCATACAGAAAGCCAAAGTTTATTTATGTCATTCACTTTTTTCATTAAACACTGAATGTTTAATGCCTTTGAGCACTAAACATTCCATTTTTTAGCCATTTCATTTTTTAGACATCTTGCCTGGCCCTCTTGCAAATAAAAATACTCATCCTGAGGAGGCACTTCAGCGCGGTGAGCAAACACAACAGTATTTGTGAGAAGGGATGCTCCTGAAAGAGACTGTCAACACAGACTGTTGACTCACCTGTCAAAGCAAGCTCAGCAGCTCACCACTTGCATCACTTGAGTGTGGCAGATGTGTTGTATCTTCTAATTGGTCCATTTCTGGCCTATCACATCGTCTTTCTCATAGTCTTTGCCTTTTTTTTTTCTTTCACCAGAAAGAAGAAGCCGGAAGTAAGAAATAACTAATTTTCATGTTTATGAATTCATTTTGATTTAATCAATAATTAATATATTTTTCATTATTGATTTATTAATCCATTAAATTTGTTTCAATTGTAAAATCAGACTCTGGGTTTTGCCCCTGCCTAGAGTTCCTATGGAGTCTTGCTCAAGGCCCAAAGTGGTTCAACTGGGTTTGCAGAATGGGGACTGAAACCCAGGTGTACCAGACCAAAGCCCACCTCTATACCCACAAAATTTGATTTGGATTTAAATAAAATATTTATTTAACTAAACCAAATTATGAAATACAAAAATGTGGTGTTGCAGAGCAAGACTAAACATTCAGTCGTTTTCTTCTAAATGAAAACTGTTTTACAGTATTTAATGATATTTTTATCTTTGTCATGGATGACAGGGTGTCAACCACAAAGATTGATAAGCCGAGGATAGTTTATTCCATAGTTACGAGGGATGTGCACTGTTAAAATAAAAATAATGTTCTTCATATCCTGAATCTGTCTTCCTCCACAGAACTCATGTAATCTTGTTTTTTGCTGTATAGCTTATGATGCTTTTGGTTAACTCGATCCACTGACAGCTTTTTTTACTCCAGCAAATGTGTCTGCTGGAGACATTTCTGGCCCTCCAGCCTTTTCAGTTTGTCACGAGCCGTGCAAGGCACTGATTTTAATGTTGTACATTCTTGGTATTCCAAAGTAAGTTTGCATCTTAGGTGTTGCAGCAAATTGCAGCCTCCAGGGACAACTTTCAGCATTAACCAGCTGTCCACGTCTGACCTTTTAAAATCAAAGTATTTTTCTGAATCATCATGTTCAACTTTAACATATGCAACCACTTCAGTTCCTGAACTTTCTGCATCCGTCTTCCCACTCAGCAGCTCCACTAAATCAGTTGCTTTGCTGTATGTTTAGTGGTGCAGCCGAGCAAACAACTTCCCATTACACGTGTTTTAAAGTGTGTATAAGTTGCTTAAACTAGCGTTTGCAATTCAAGACAAAACATATGTCAAAACTTTTCACAGTTTTTAAAGTGCCCCCTTTCCTGTGTGCTTTCAAGTTGTGTAAAGATAACTTTGTGGGTGTGCCTTGTTTGAAATCGAGCGTTGTTTTAATTGTGCATGCTACCTTTTAAGTGGCAGCAGCAATTAGAGACACAGGAGCTGTAAGATCTTCCACAACTGTCACTGAGCTTTGATGCTAAGATGTGTGCACTGATTTTCCTGCGGTTACACATCCAGCTTATAGTTTAACAGTGACTTTATTATATTTTAACACAGCTGAATATTAATGGCAGCATAAAGCAGCAAACCTGATATTTGTATTTTCTATATTCTAACTGATGAGGAAACTTTTTTGTTTTTCTTCAGCTCACTACGTCCTGCTTTATTAAAATCCATGCATTTCTAATTTAGCCTGCAATTTATTAAGCCGCCTGTGTCTCAACAGGTCCCTCCAGGCACAGTGAATAATATATATTGATTTTAAGTTTAGGAATCATTACTGCCCTGAGTCTCAAGTATGCTGGGCTCTATATTAAGGAACATATGTAGAATAAATTGTATAACAAAAAAGTGAGAAATCCAATCCATCTAGAATAGCCAAAGGGGATTTTTGCATGTGCATAGTACAGTAGTACCTGGTGTACTTTATAGAATTGTGGCTGCAGGCTATAACACCTGATCCTGGTTAATTGACTTTCAAAAGTAGCTCTGAGAATAATTGAGGTACCGCTTTCCCACCACTGCTATTCATGGTCTAAATTAAAGAGAGCTGAGAAGTATAGGACACTGCTGCATGGTACAGGGTCCTAAATAGATACATTTTAAGGTAAATATAAAAAATCAAGGATTTTCTTGCTGTTACTAAGGGGAAGTAATATCTAGACAATATGGTCGGCCCACACACACACTGAAGTGTTCTTTTCATGTGCTTATTGAATGGCTGTGAGCTTGAAAAGTTGTGCAGCCACCTTTTGACGAGTCTGTCTGAGCTAAAAAATACACACAAACGCACAGACTATGCCTCATCCTCAAAAGTCCCAGCCCGGCACACACTCAGACATCTTCAATTCATTTCAAATATTGGTCCTGCCTCCTCTTTTCTTGTTGCGCATCCATGTGAGACGGAACCCACCATCATTTTCCACAGCCAGATTAGCCATGTAGCGCAACGGGCTGATCTGCTTCAGTGGCCCCAAAGGGCTGACCCTGAGGTGAGGTAGCCAGCAGGACACTCCTTAAATGGTTATTAGATCTATGGTTGGTATTATGAGTGGGCGTGTGACTAAACTGCCTCTCCTTGTCATAGCACAGTTGGTGGAAAAAGCCTGTTTTCTGGAAATAATTAATCCTACACGTTGGCGTAATAATATTAAGGAGAGGACATTGCCTGTGCCTGATTAATGTTATTCTGGTGTCAGGTAAGGGTGTTGTTGATGAAGATGATTCTTCTCATTTAGCTTTCTGCCTTCAGGAGCTTTCCAATAAATTGCAGCTGAGCTGTTTTTCTGAAAAGGAGTTTGATTCAGGCTTGCTTGTGCACTTTGTCTTAGCAGGTCTTTGCCTCTGTGATTGTGTGTGTATGTCTGAGAGCATTGTGTGTGTATGTGTGTGTGTGTATGGGTGTGTGCCATTGTGCATGCTGATTTCTCCATCCATGTGCTAGCTGTGCATCCAGAGTTCATCTCCCAGCCAAGCCTGGTTACCATGCCTACACAGTTCACTTAGAGACCACGTTTATCTTAATGAATTCATTTTCAAGCTTGTGTTTGCTTCTGTATTCTCTGTCAGCTGTGTACACACTCCTAATAGTTGTGGAGTAGAAGTCCTTCCCATTGGTAAAAGTGACCTAAAGGAAATAGCCTGTTGATTCTTTGGGAGCAGACATGATTAAATTGAGCTCGTTGACACTCCATGTGAAGTTGTCTACAGGAGAGTAAAAGTTTCAGCCTGATTAGCTTTTACATGCTTTTTACTCCTTACCATAGCTAAAAATAGGACTTCTATTACATTATGTTTAAAATTTTAAAAAGGAGAAACCCTGTTCACTGCATTACCAATGGCATTTTTACTTCTCCTGTGAATATGAATCATTCTAATAAAACATATGTGATGCACAGTCTCCTCCTGAGATAGCGTTCCCTGCATGTTGAATTTCTTTTCTTGTTTGGTGTAGGTGTTACACAGCTACAGATAGAACATACGCTGTTGTGTACATTGTGTTCAGCAGGAGTGTTAATCATGAGTAGACATCCCCTCTTTACAGCCATGATTGCTGAGTGCACCATCTGCACTGATGGCCGGCGGTCTGGCTGAGAGAGCCGAATGAGTCGGCCCCAGCCTCTTCCTGTCCTCACATAGTTGCTGTCAGCTTTGCACTCCCAATCTTCCATCAGCACCCTGTTTTACTGAACTTGAAAATCTTTAAGCTTAACATTAATTTGCAACTGCTTCAGTATCTACAGCACACCAAAAAAAACACTCAGAATAGCTGAGATAGACCTCTTAATACATGGAGCGGCCCTTAGAAATGATTTGAGCTGAGTATTTGTGTTGTGTTAAATACAAAGCCATCTCCATGAATCTACACATAAATGGAGGAGACTGAATTTGTCAGAGATAATTGAAAATTACATGTAATTGTGGGTAATTTTATTGCTGGAATTTCATTTTACATTTTATTTCCAGCCACCGGTCATCATCAGCCCCCCCTCACATCTCCTGCTGCATTCAGACACTTTGTTCATGATGACAAATCTGATCATTATGGAAACCTGTTCATGTAGCCTGCTGCGGCTAGCAGATCCACAATGGATCAACCCTGAGAAACTTTTAATGCCAAAGTGATAAATATGAAGATAGGGACACCAGTTACCATGGCAACTCATAAGAAAACCATACAAAGAAAGTAGCATTTGTTGCCATATTGATTCAGAGTCTGTTGAATAAAGCTGCTGGTATCACCTGAAGGCAGGTTGGTCTGCTTCTATCTGCGAATGCCAGTTTAGAGGCTTATTGACCGTTTTTGACAGACTGACTAACAGACGACTTTTGGGTGAAATGGGCCGAGAGCCCAAAGTTCAATTAAAAGCCTCGCTCTGTGTGAATCCAGCATATTTGCCAAATAGGAGGAAAGCGTAAATCAGTCTTGGTGCATTTCTCAGCACCCTGGATGTCCTTCAGAAATATTGATGGCTCTGCCTCAACTCATTTTAAACACCCCCATCAAAGCTACAACATTTATCTCATGCAGGCAGGTAGAAGGAGAGTTTTCAGTTATCATGTCAGAGCTTTGGAAACACATGGTAACTTTTGAGGTTTTAGTGGGGCCATGAACTCCAGTATAATCATTGCAGTTTCCTTTCTCTGTTCCCAGAGCAGTGAGCGAACAGCCTGGCTTTAGTTTCAATCATGCATGGTGTTTTTTTGCACACTCCTTTCCAGAACATCCTAACAATTCCGTTGTTTCAATATGACTATGATCTTTTGGTTCATTCGAGGATTAAAGGTTTGCCTTGATTTATTGTTGCTGTGAATACTTCTTGCAACAGTAACAGTGGCTAATCTCATTTTAAGTTGAATCCATTTGTGTGAGGTCATCTCAGTACTGCCCAGTAGCGGCAGAAATTATACTAGTTAGTTTCAGAGTTAATTAATGGAATTGAGATGACGAAATTATGACTCAAACGAAACAACACAATAATGGTTATTCAGATTGGATATCATTGCTACTGTGTAATTTTGTTTAGGTTTTATTGGTTAACAAAATTAGCAGTACATTTTGTTGTAGTTTTCATCCCTTTGCATTAGTTTTTGTTTAGTTATCGTTTCATATTTTTCGAGAAAATGATGAGTTGACGAAGACTGCTGAAAATATTTTGTCAATAAAATTAACACTGGCTAACAAATGAGAGTTTATTGCTTTTACAGTTTTTTACCAGTTGGTTCATAGTGTGAATAAATGTTTGGGTTGTTGTCTGTTGAAGACATGTCTAAATCTGTGAATCAACCAGGCTGAAAGTGTGACTGAGCCACCGTTGTGGACAGAGAGAGGAAGAGGCTTTCCCCTGGGGCAGTGCCCAGGACAATGTCAGGTTTGTCTGGCCTGAACTCATGAACATTGAGCTTTCGGAACTGGCAACTCGCCCCGGTACCTACCCATCTCATGCGGCTTCCAGAGCTGTCCAGCCCCAGAGCACTAAGCATTTGTGCAAAGTTCATAAGGCTTCCTTCTGTTTGTGTGGCCACAATGGAGGCTCCATCCTGTTGTAGCTCAAAGAGTGCTTATGCGCTCAGAGGATCTGGCGCTGATGTTGCAGAGACGTGTGAGTGCTCTCAGTTACTGACTTTGGCTGAGTGCATTCTTTATGAAAAAGACACCACCTCCCCAGCACTACCCACTGCTCATCAACCCTTTACAAGTATCTGAGCCAGTATCATTATTTCCTTCATTTTACTTGCCTGGTTTTTAAAACCCCATTTGCTAAATGAAATCCTCAAGCTAGACAAAACTGAAAGTCAGTTTCAATCCATATCTTAAACAGATCTTTTTGTTCTGCCAAAGTACCTGATTCAGTAGCAGAAATGGCAATTAGTTGGCTTTAGAATTGCTGCAACTTCACAAAAGGTGATATTAAAATGTCCTTTACAAAGTTGCTGAATTACAAAGTGCATGTATACATGCCTGCCCAGCCCTATAAAGGTATACAACCTCATTATAAGTGTCAGCATTTGTGAGCCTCCATGATAACAACCTTGTCATTTCTGGCTGTACGTTCAGTCCAAGCAGCCTTTAGTTGTTTTTTTCCCCACTATTTCGACCCACATCAGCATAATTCAAGCATGACCCTCCTCCCTCCTTTCATTTTCCGCCTTTCTTGCCTTTAAAACCCAAGCCTCTGTCAAGGGTCCACATCATACATCATCCAGACTGGGGGTCGTTTCCTCCCTCCCCCTCATGTGTGTCGTGGGAGAGAATTGTCCTTTTTCCCCTCTTTCGTTGGAATGAAAGCTCTTATCAAGTGTCTCAATACCATGCACGTTGGGCTTTACCCAGACACTTGATGCAGCCTCATCTCATGTCTGTCTTGTCCATCCATATGGCTGCAGATTGGGCTTCCTGCTCACAGGAATGGAACAATCAGATTAACTCAAATCCAGACTGAAACTTTATCAAAAATTTGAAAAGGTCAGTGTGATATTTGAGAGGAAACACAACCTCCCAACAATGCCAGACTAATGCCTGAGAGTAGTCTTAAGCAGTTTAATGTAATACAGTATTCAGCAGCATTAGCAGATTGTAGCTAGCTGACAGAACAAGCTTCCACCAGGAGCAAAATTCAACAGATTTTCACACAGCATGGCTTCTGCTCACACCCATCACACTACTCTTATTTCACCCCAGCAAATCATTGCAAATCAACACTTGTATACAGGTATATCAAAGATTCCTATAATGCTGAAGGCAGTGGGACAAGATGGGACTTGCATTCCTGCACTCTGCATTGTGCGCACTTGGTGAATAGCCTTTAGATCGGGCTTTGTGGGAATGATTGTCAGTAGCTTAATGAGCTTCTTTGCCAAGCTAGAGGCTTTGGTAACATATGTGACTACAGTGCTGTTTGTCTCAGTCGTCAGTCTGTGAGGCGCAACACAGAGCAGGCTCAGCTCTCGCCATCGTTACAGAAATCAGATATATCTTAATGCACAATTTCTTTTTATTCTGGATTTTATTACCGGGAAAGGAAATATTACTCCTCTCATGGGGACCGAAGCTGAGAGCAAAGTAAGATCTAGTAAGTACCTGACAGAATGTGCAGATCTTTTTTTGGCTTAATTTTACGTTTGACTTCATTAATGTAATTTAAATACAGAATTTATTTTACACACACACAGTTTGTAACGTATTTGTTAAAATTTGGAGAAAGTTAAAAGAAGTGCTTTGCTTATGTGTTTTCTTTATGGTAATAGTTAATCACTGGCCATTTGACCAAAAGCAGTCAGGTTGTTTAACCTGACAAAGCCTGGGTTAGGTAAAAAGCAACACAACTTCCATGGCATTCACTAAACCAAAACAGACTGAATCTACATCCACTAAATGTCCTTCTGTGCTCAGCTTCCTGACAAAGCAAATTTACATCAAACTGCCAAGAAACAGTTCCAGTCATGACTTGTAAACTGACCTCTAGGAGCGTCACTGTGGACTTGTTAATTAGCCTCATTTTCTAAGGCATTCAGCCAATCAGAGACAGTGTGGTTTTTTGGTGCATCTTGCTTTGACGGCAGGTTGTATGAAACTAAAGAGAACGCCATGTTTTAGTGTCTGTTTGCGGAAAGGTTAAAATGAGGAAATATGAAGCAAGATTTCTGACTTTCTTCTAATTTCCGTGACTATTAGTTCTGCAGCTGGCGAGAAAGTCTATTTAAACCTAGCAGCATGTAATTGACTATGATAAGTTGTACTTTGATGTTTTACCAGATTGTGGTAGATAATTTAGCCTCGAAAGGCTGACAGATTGACTCAGAAACACTTTAAATGACTTGTGAGGTTAGAGTTTAGGTGGCATTGCGGCTTAGATTTTGCCTCACTTTGTGTTAAAGTCTTGTGTTTCTAACTCTTTCCGTTCAGTTTGGCTGAACACACCTGGACCCTGTTACAGTGTAGGAACCAGGCCACTTATCTTACAATTGTGTCAAACAGCTCACCCAGAGTAACAATGTCCAGATGTTCTGCTGCTGCAAATATTCAAATGTCAGATGTAGGGAGGAGGAAACCTCTCATTTCACAGGCTGAAATGATATGACATCTGAGGGGATACAATGTAGAGATATGCAGTAGAGATATTTCTGGAAAGATGTGGGTTTTGTGCCTCTCCAGGGACCTCTGAAATTCCTGGTAGTTGGCAGAAATAAATTGCTTTGTAGTCTGATGGAGGTAAGGATTTGGTATATAAGAACCATCGATCATTTCTGGCTGTGGCACAGTTTCGTCCGGGGAAATTGCCAGAATCAGTCAGAGCAAAGTGAATGAGTGTGGAGAGGAGGATGCTGTGTTAGTTCCCACAAAATAATACCCTCCATCCCCACAGTGTAGCTTATGAATTCATCTCTCTGCCGGTACTCAGTGGGGCTCACACACTAATGTGATTATTGTCCCGAGCAACTGGCACTCCTGTGGGACTTCAAAGTGAACAGATCAGAGAATGAGAAGAAACAAACCTTTAAGCTGCGATGTGGACAGGTGTAGTGTCCCTTTGGAAATACCTTTCTTTGCTTCAGCACATTGAGGTCTGTGACTCCACCTAAATGTTGTTTAAGCATCCATCCATCCATCCATTTTCCACCGCTTATCCGATTATCTGTTGTTTAAGCACACAGCACAAAAAGGATTCATTACAATGTAATATGACATGTTCTGGTGATGGCTTTTATTTATTAGTTAAACTGCAACCCTGATTCAAATTCATCATTTGAGCCATTTAAAGATGTTACTGAGTGTTTTGTGTACTTTACAATGCAGTTTGAATATTATAAGCAGAGCTCACATTTTACAGGCAAACCACTCAGACACACAAAGAGCAGTTAATTAGAGGCTTGAAAGGCCTTCGTGGAATTTTGGTTGTGAAATAAAAGTGCTTTCATAAAAATTACTGACGGGATGTGGTTGCAAATTCCTCAAGCTGTTTGTTGTCTTGATTCTCAAATAAACAAGACCGTAAATGCTCATATTCCAGTCTGTCCAATGCAGCTATAGGGACATGATCCTCCAGCTGTGGGACTTTGTAGCTACATGAGGCTCTGCAGGGTTACTGCAGCTTGTTTCCAGTGCATTCCCCTTTGCCACTGGTGACAAAAGTTCATGCAGGGTCATAAAGGTCCTTCTTTATGAGTTCATAGAGAGCGAAGGGTCACAAACCCCAGCAGTTCATCAGTGCAGGCACTTTATATCTGTCTTCGTCCTGCACCTGACAGCCTCTGCTCACCCACCCACCATGAGCTTCCTGGTTACAGCCAATATGGCTTATTAGAATTATTTTTAATAGTTTAGTAACAAAGTTATGAAAAACAATGTGCTGTATTCCTGCTAATTATACATTTTTTGCTAATAAATAACAGAACATCCATTTCATCTATCAATTGCGATGATATTATTATTGCCTCATAATTTTGTGTACTTCTGAATGGCATAGTGTGAGTCAGTGGCGCGTAGCGATGAAATTAAACTCTGTACTGACTCACTCCGTCTTCTCTCTACGAACACAAATGGAAAAATAAACAAAACCCCTTAACTTCCAACCAATCATTGATCTTCAATTCAATTAAATTTAGCTTTATTTGTATAGCGCCCCTTCACAACAATGTCATCTCCAGGAAAGTTACAGACACATCTTAAAGATGGGTAGATTTTATTTATCTTAAGTGTTTGGTAGCATTGTTAATTAAAAGACTTATTTAATTTGTTTATTACATTTTTGTATATTTGGTCATAGTCTGGTAATCACTTTGGCTATGTTAATGTACTTTTACTGCACAATCCTTTGTAAGAAAGTCTCTCTACAAGTTTTAGAAAGCAGCTCTTAATTTTGACAAAAGGATAATAAGGTTGATTTCAGTGGTGAAAAATCACCAGTTTGGTCCTGTGGTGGACTGATGACCTGTCTAGGATCTACCTGCTTCTCATTTGCTAACTACTGGGATAGGCTCCAGCTCCCAGTCACCCTGAATCCGATTAGTGGTGTAAAAAATGAATTAATGAAAAAAAAAACTAATTTGACTGTATTAAAAAAATATTTAAAAATGAATCTCCAAACATCACCATATGCATAATTAGATTTTGTATTAGCTTTTAGATATTATGATTATTGGAACATTAATTTCCTAAACAGTGACAACAATACCAACATCTACATAAATGAATCAAACTGTCATTAAATAAGTTAAAATCCTGAAAATGTTTTGCAGAAATAGCTGAAATATGAATCCAAAACATGTGAATCTGTAAACATTAGTGTTTCTTTAGAAGTGGACATTTTTGTGTTCTCAGAGTTGTCACAGTGTTTGTTCCGCTGCCATGTTTGGTGGCGAAAAGGTAGCTGCTGACATCGAGTGACTCCTGTCAACTGTTTCTTGTAAAAGGATGGTGCTAGCAGACTTTCCACTTTCCAAACCAGTTCAGCGGTGGTCAGGCCACATAATATTGGTGGTGATATTTTAGTGATATTTTAAGATATGTGATATGTGCTCAAAGTCTGCATGATTTCCCAAAGTCCTGTTTTACAACCTTCAAAACTGCTAACTGACCTAGTAATGTTATCCTATTTAGTTTATTGTGACATTTACAGTTACCTAGTCAATCAATAGTCACACTTCACAGGGCCATATTAAAAGCTTACAAGTCATTAGAAGCTTCTAAATATTTAATGACAGGATGGGTATTAGACCTTCCCCTGTGAAACATGCTCTAAACAAAGTATTCCATCCTCAAGTCAAAGATAGGTGAGAAAACAAGCAGACAGATTATATTAATGCAGCGTAAAAGTGAAGGTTGTCTCTTTGTATTTAGGACTTGTTGAGCCATCAGCATTCTTCAGGAGGTAGAAAGCGGATTTGGTACTTCTAAAAATTTAGCTCAGAATTCAAAATACCATCAAGATTTTAGTCTACATTAACCTTTAGTCTGTGTTGTACACTCCAGGCAGGGCCAAGGTTGGACTTTAAAGCAGGTCAGTCGAGTTGATTTCTGTTTAATTGGTGTAAATAACCTGTTTGGATACAGGAAAATTAAAGCTTACAGACACCCCCCCCTTCTTTGTCCCCCCTTCCTTTCCCGGCAAGGACAGCATATTTTAATGTCTGGTGATTTTTTAAATTGTAGTAACATCTTGTCAGCAATGTAAATGATCTTTTGTTGGTCCTACTCCCTTTACTCATGTAGTGTCTTGCTTTTGTGTTCTCCCCTGCTTCTAATCGTTGAATAATTGATAAACTTCATTGCAAAGCTTTTAGAATAATAGTCATTGTGCTTATCGCCAAAGGTCAGAGCACAATCTGATTCAAATCCAGCAGAGGAGGGAGAAAAACAAGAACTCGAAACAAAGAGTCTACTTTTTCCACTGACATGCAGATTCTGCTTCTTACAAACGAGTCAATTGCTGCTTCGCACTAATCAGCTAGGCTGTCGCTGTAAATGATCAAATACGAATCAACATTATATCAGGATCATCAGAGGGGGAGTGTGGGACCACTGTCTTTCTGTCGCAGGTCCAACGTGACAAGACGGGGATCTGACTAATCCTATTACATTGAACTACAGTCGCCCCACACTTCTCCACTCTGTTTGTCTTTGTGTGAGAAAAGAGCAGATGGCGACACATTAAAGAGTTTACTGTAGTGAACTTTGAATAGCTTAACTATTACCAAACAACACATTCTCATGTGTGGAGAATTCTCCAGAAAGCAACTTGTTGGTGTTTTTCTGTTTCCTTAAAAACCTTATACGTTTCTTCCGGGTTTTTATGGGTCAGATTTACGCAGAAAAACCAGACCAGATGGCTAAACTGCAGGAGTGGAGAAATACCCAAGAGTCTGGTTGCCAATTGTACTGTGGAAGGGAGCCATAAATGGTCCTTTAAGTAAAAGTCAGTCAAAGCTGTGCAGTAATAAACTGTACAGTGGTTACTCTAGTGTGAAGAAAAGCTGCAAGACTTGGAATTAACTCACTAACAAGAGCTGAAGTAGAGCATAGCACTAAGACACTTTAACACCAGTTGCAATAAAGAGTTATCTATTAAAAAAGAGCTAGAATTAAATTGTGAAGTCAACATACAGGTATTTTTTAAAGCTGACCCTTCCTCTAAGGAAACATTCACAGCATCCAATAGCTACCTGCTTTCTTTAAAATAAAATCATATATCATATGAAGAAACTGTATGTTGATGTTGCTGCTCCTTGTGACCCAGTTAATACACCAGTTAATCACACTGCTCTGAATGCAATCCAGCAATAAGCATTTGACAAGTAATGTGTTTGCTGAACCATAAGCTAAAACCAAATAAAGAACAAATAAAGCAAGAACAAATAAAACAACTGTAACAAATAAAACGACTGGCATCGTCTTTCAGACACAAGCAAGTAAAAATGCTTGTTTACAAGTTGGATGTCCATTTAGCTCTTATCTGTAACAGTAGCAGAGTTGTATGGGATTGCAGGTCAAATAATGATAGATAACTGTCAGTACCAACCTCCAATAATAATCAATTGCTGTTTTATTTTTGCTATAAGAAGTGGAAATCTTATTTATTTTTTATGAACACATTTGCTGACTGCACCGTACATAGGTACATAGAGGTTTTGAGACTGAAATGAGATGCTTGCATTAAAAGGATCTTTTTCATTAAAATTTTAATACATCCTATTTCTTTCTTATCATAACCTCTTCATCACCATCAGATGGGGATAAAGGTACCACTGGATTGCTGGCAACCTAGTGATGTTGAAGAGGTAAAAAGAATGCTAAACTTATTAAAATGTTTAGTTTCATGTAAAGTTATATATGTATGTAAATAACCTGTTTGGGTATAAAAGGTGTACTACTGAGGCCTCCACTGTTATTGTGGGGCAGAAGTAACAAAGGATGCATGCTGTCATTCTTCAGCTTCATGCCATGTTGGCATAAAATGTTAAAATGTTAAATGTTTGCATCTGTTGTAGGTCGTGCATTTAACTTGCATGTAAATATGCCTTATAGAGGCATATATTAGATAACTGTTGTTATATTGTTATAGCAATGCCACACTAATGCACCGTTAACAGAGGTGGAGGTGTGGGGTGACTGGCCACCCTAAAGACCCCATAACAACAATCACCTCTCTTTATTTTTTCCTTCATGCAGAACCATTCCAACACTGTGAACACGCTTACAGACACTTTATCTGTGAAAACAGGAATTGTATAAAAATCAAATAAGTGTAAATCAATTACCCTAAAAATATAATAGGTGAAATATACTAAAATGAATTTAAATAATGTTTAGAATAAAAGTGTAAAATACCAATTGTAGTTTAAAGTAATAACCAATTAAAAGCATTCCTATAAAGATAAGTCTTAAACACTGCCTGCTGCTCTCAGGTCTTCCAGCAGGCTGTTCCAAAGGACCATAAGGGTAAAAAGACGTCTCTCCAAACTTTCTGGTCCACACTCTGGAAAAATAAAAAAGAAGACCAGCAGCTTCCGATGACCTGTGAGCCCTGGATGGTTCATAAGCTAAAAGCAAGACTGATAAATCTTAGTACTTTCAGATTTAGATGAGACATCATCTTCAGCAGACAAAAGTGTCATTATACAAACATCATAGAAGGAAGGATATTATGGACTATTTTGTTTAAGAAGAAACTCATGAAGTCATCACAGCTGAGACTTAAATGAATACAAGACTTAACGGCACTATGGCTCTTAGTCAGCCTGGCTACAGTGCTGAAGTGAAACCTGGAATTGTTCTTGTTCTCTTTTATCAATGATAAATAATCTGTACTGGCCTTACGCAGGGCTTTCTTGTAGACTATTAAACTTTCTTTAAGTCTAAGTGAGACTCTTCTAGGCCCGATGAACACCATTTCCTTTCTAGGTTCCTTGATGTATGTTTGAAGGCTCGAAGCTGGGAATTAAACCAAGGAGCTTCTTCTGAGAGGTTATCTTCTTTTTTAGAGGAGCAACATTGTCTAGTGTTGTACATATTAAAGCTGTTACTGTATAATCAGGATAATATACCACTAAAGGTGCATGGATAGAAGTTACTATGCATTTGTGAAGAAATATTCAACCTCAGACTGTAGAAGCACTCATATTCTTATCCTGCTTTGTGTCTGTTCACTGGTTGGCTGGAAATTAATTTCATCAATTTATTAGATATGGTCCCCTCTATTCAGAAGGAACACATCTCACACAGCTTTTAATTAGTCCTGCTGATTTGTTACCTTTTCATTAAAATTTTACATTCTTCTTTCACTCTTCTTTCTCATAAGTATTTCATGTCATTACATTAATGTTTAAGATGAGATTTTCTAGAAACATTTTAACTGTTGTGTGTAAAGAGAAAAACGCTGCTTAAAGCTGTTTTGTGTAGCATTTCCTAATCACTCAGTATTTTCAAAAGAAAGGGAGATTTTGCTTATAACATGCAATTAGACATGGAATTGGAGGAATTGTCACATTTTGAGCATAAAATAAAAAGACAATCTGAATTATAAATTGGATAATGCTGCTGTAGCTTTGTCCTGTGACTTAAAGCTTTTGCTTTAGGCTTTAAGGATCTTTCCAATGTGGTAGAAATGATACAAAGTTTTTGCTTTCCATAAAGACAAAGTTACATAAATTTTAGTTACAAAAAAAAGAATGTTTTATAGACCGAAGACACAAAAGTGTATTTCGTCAGATGATCACAACCCCTAAAAAATGCTAATACAACAGCCATCTTGCATCCTGTCTCTTCTCTGAGCACTCTCCAGTCTGTTGTAGCAGTTTTATTGTTGTCTCATCGATTGCTCTTTGCCTTACTCACTATCCTTTCCCTGCTTCTTCTGAAAATGTACTCTTGTGTTTGCTTAGTCAGCCACGGTGCTTGTCTTGTGTTGTCAAATCCAGTTGTAGGCCTGTGGCATGGTGCTGTAGAGCACAATCCAGCTGTAATGAGTTGCTCCAGGCTGGGGAAAAAAAGCTAAGTCTGTTTCTCAGCCTCAGGATGCCTGCAAGGCAACAACAGCTGTGCATGAAATATGTGCCATCAAAACAAGTCAGAATCACTGAGTTCTAACTTCTATAGTATTGCTTTAAAAATAAACTCAGCAGGTCAGATCCTTTGTAAGAAAGTTGCAGAGAAAAATGCAGCTGAACCTTCTCTAATAAAGATTGGTATCTGTCCTAGTTAATCTTAGGCTGAGATTCTTTTTGGGGTGTAAACAAATGTGTTGATAGCGAGCGTTAGCATTTGGTTCATTTTAAGAACTACAGCAGTGGTAGGCTATTGGGGAGGGCATGTAAGGCACGCAAATCAAACATGCAAACGTTTGTCTTTAAAACATTTTAAATCCTGTTTGACCCTCTGATTATGAATCCGGTCAAATTGATTCTAGTAAATGCAAAATATGTGAGGTGGTCATGACACATGTATGCCTGCTGCAAGTATGTTAAGGTGGTGGAAGAGAGGATGCTGGCAAAGCAGCTGACAATCATGGATAATCATTTCCACCCCCCAACAAAACACTGATCAAGCTAAAGAGCAGATTAAGTAACAGACTTATTTAATCTTGATGCTCTACTCTATAACTAATCTACCTCTGTCAGAGCCATCATTACACACCTGGTCTAACTGTTTGCACCTATCTATCATATTGCATCTATTCTTTGCACACACTAAATATATATTATATATATATTATTATTAGGTTCCTTCTTCTTTCATTATTTCTTATTATATTAATTATTATTAGAACAGTAGAAGCTGAATATTGTTGTCTTTTCTACAGAGCTGGAAATATTGTCTTATCATAATATCTAAAAAAGTTGGTATTTTATCTTTTTTTTTCTTTTTATTGATGCCAAGGCAGTAAAAAATTTCAGACTGCTAAGGCAGATCTTATTTGGTCTGTATTGCTTCAGAGCAGGATTCCCCTTTGAGACCAAGTAAGATTGGGGTTCCTACAGGCCTTCCCACAGGGAGCAGTTTTTAACCTCTTGTCAGCTTCACACGCTTTGGGTCTTGTGATGGCTCTCAAAACGGGTGGGGATCAAGAAAAGGCTGTGGTCTTTAAAACAGCCATACTTTCAGGGGAGGCCCTCAATGATATAGGTTCAACAGGCACCATAGTCTTAGAGTTCAATGCAGACATTATCACTCACAGCAGTTAAGCTCTGAGTGGACCTCCCCCAGCCAGATGGCCGCATTTGGTCCTCAATAAATGTTTAAGTGGGGTTGCACAAATTAAATCAGAAGGCAAGTGATCAAGCACAGTTTGAACGAAGTGTAATCCATCTAAGCTGGTGTTACGAAGGTAAAAGATTTTGGCCAGCAACATAAGATAATGAGAAACATTCTCTTGTGGGGATTGTAACCCCCTCCAACCACCCCTCTTATCCAGGCCAATCTCACCACCAATGCGAAAAGCCAATTAGTGCAAGGCCCCACCATTTGATTTGAATTTGTTTCAGCAACATAAATCATTGTGTCTGGGAAAGGCAGAAACAAAGGAGAGCCTGAGGCATTCTTCTAGATGACTTCTAACTTTGACACGTAAATCTTTGCTGGAACCAAAGTCAATAGGCATGAATTGTGATTGAGTGGGGTTGATAGTTATTATGTGTAGCACATGTATTGTCTGCAACCTTGGTGGAGCTTTGAGGTGGAGGGAGTATAGAGGTCACATGTCGGTTCAGAAAGGCCAGTATTGGGTCAAAGTTAATACTATTAAGGATGGATGAAACACTAGGAGTGCTCATTAATTTAGAATTTAAACAAAGCGAAGTCAATTCTGTTGTTTTCTAGTTAGTTATTCTTTTACATCTCTTCAAGGTGGCTGAATTTCTGAGGAAGTGTCATGAAAAAAAGAGCTGGATTCAGGCTCCATTGTGGAGAAAAGGCTATTTTTAGCTGGATAGCAGGTTGAAAATATTCTACACTACAGTTCCCCCAAACCTATCACTTATACTGTCAACAGGGTCTCAGAAATAGTATTGTGTAACTGTGGGGTAAATAGTGATCAATAGCTTATGGTTAGGTGATCATGACACTGCATGTCACAGTCTCCCATTCACACAAACAACCCGGCAGACACACTGGGGGCCAATGTAGGGTTTAGTGACTTGCCCAAGGACACTAGTCATAGGCATTGGAAGCCTGGAATCAATCCATGGACCTTCCTGAGCTACAGCTGTCCATACCATATTGCTAGGGGATAGGACAGGTTATCACTAATTTCCTGAATTGATTAGGTTCAAAAGAACACAATTTAATTAGATTTTGATTAAATGTGATTACATTCAATATTGATTCCCTTACAGATAATAATTTACCATTAATTGCCTTGTTTGATAACTATTCAGTTCAACGATTCAGTTCCTTCATTGTCTTTTAAGGAGAAATTTGGTTGGCATTGCACTACATTCTTCAAGACAACCCAGACAGTAAAAGCAACAAGCACAACACAACCAAGAGCAAGATGAAGTTGTCCATTGGAAAATAAATCTATAAAAACACAGTTAGCCTGTGTATTGCACTAAAAATAAAGAACATTTTAAATACTTTTTTTTATTTTTTGGCTCTGTGATGGACTGGCAACCTGTCCAGGGTGTACCTTGCTTCCTGCCCGTTGAGTGCTGAGTTAGGCTTTAGCTACCCGCAACCCTGAATTGGATGAAGTGGTATGGTAGATGGATGAATGGATGAATTAGTTGGATGGATGGATGGGTGGATGAATGGATGGATGGGTGAATGGATGGATGGATGGATGAATGGATGGATGAGTGGGTGGATGGGTGGGTTAGGATGGATGGACGGATGAGTGGGTGGGTTAGGATGGATGGATGGATAGATGGATGGATGGATGGATGTGTGGGTTTGGATGGATGGATGGATGGATGGATGGGTGGGTATGGATGGATGGATGGATGGATGGATGGGTGGGTGGGTATGGATGGATGGGTGGGTTAGGATGGATGGATGGATGGATGGATGGATGGATGGATGGATGGATGGGTGGGTGGGTGGGTGGATGGATGGATGGATGGATGGGTGGGTGGATTTTCCAAAACTTAGGAGAATGTTGTGCAGATGAGAAAATGTTGGGTCATTGTTGATCAGTGAGTTATTTTTACAACGTGCTGTCAGTAATAAATGATGTTTTCATGTCCTGGTTTCCTTTTATGGTGCATTGATGATTTATTTATTGAAGATGTATCAATACATTCATTTTACATGATTTTTAAACCAGTACTTATACTGATGCTGTTCTGAAAAATATTTTTTCTCTTAAAACAACAACAACAAAACCAGATTGGTCAAAAACAGCAAAAATGGCTTGGGATTGTAAGGGTTAACAACACACACACACACACTTTGTAACTAATTGGATTCTCCCTTTAACACCAGAGTAAGTGTAATAGAAGGACTGTGTCCTCGGGCACTGCTTGCATGTTACACCATTTCTGTTTTACATGAATGTCAGCAGACTCCCTCCAGACCAGCGGCCTCACAGTTCATATTTCTGTAAAACTCTGATGTTGGCTTGTTATTGCTCCATTTTCTTATTACTAGCCAGTTCGGTTGTTGAGCTAATTATTGCAGCATGACCTGCTAAGCCGGGTCAGAGACGATATAAGGAAGGCTAATGAACTGACACTCCAGAGGGTTTACGGCGCATCCGGTTGGACATTACAATTCCCATACGTTGCTCCGCTCTCCTCGTTCATTATCGTAAACACTTTGGTTTGTTAGGTGGAAAATGATGCAGTGCTTTGTATTCTACAGTATGAGTGCAGCTTGGTCTGTCTGATTCCTAAACATGCATGCTTTTTGTGTCACCCCTCTAAGGAAGCCGGGTTTTCTGTTTTAACAGAGAAAATAATGTTCGGTTATTGTTATCAGAAACTGCAGCCACAGATGAAAGCATTAAATCTGCTTAACTTTGATGGTCATACTGATGGAAACTTGAGATTTGGCTCCATTTTAGACTAAATTCAGTCACTGGCTGTATTGTTGAACATCTGCCCTGATCGAGTAAATCCACAAGCTTTTCTTTCTATTTATTTATTTTCATTGTTACAGTGAAAATGATGTTTGTGTGTCACCTCTAGAGACAACAAAACATTCAGAGCCCTAGGACAAAAGCAGGAAGGAAGACTTCAAAGTGAAGATTTCTTTGTTAAAGTAAAAATCAAATCCAGAGCAGAGCAGAGTCCATGCTGATGCGAACCAAAACATGATGTGTGGATGGTTTCTGCCTGGCTGGCTGAGAGCAGTCAGACTCCCAGTCACGGGGGATTTGCTTTGTTTGGGGTATGCCAGCAGGTGGGTGAATTCACGGGGCCTTCTCCATCTGTGTTGCTTTCGCAGGTACGGCATCGTCAGCCCACCAGGGAGATGAACTGAGGACGCTGAGGAAAAGATTCATTTGTTGAACATCCAACATCCTACAGCGAAACCATGAGGTTACAGAGAAGTCCAACACTGGCTGCCAGGCTCATCGCAATCACGTGTATTTGTGCCTTTCATGCATCTGCAGCCACCGATATCCCGCTAGAGGGTAAGGCTATATCGTGCTATGAAGCACCCTCACATCACACATTTTACCAGAGGATTGATGTCTACAGATCATTCTGTAATGATTAGAACACAAAAGTCTCTGTAAGAAATTTAATGTTCAACTCAGGAATGAAAGTGCAAAACTGTCACGGAAAGCAATTCAGTGACACTTTATCCACTTGATGTTTTAGAATTATGATGAGTCACTGTGAATAAAGCAGTCATGAGTAATCACAAATAATCTACATGTTTCCCTTTACAGCTGCGAAGTTAAGCTGAATGTGGAGAGTTTTTGTGATATTGAAGGGATTCATCATATTAGGTCATGGGTTTTATGCAGGATAATGCACCAAAAACTAGGAAAAGTAAACAGTTTAAGCAAATGAAACCATTGAAATTCATGAAATTGAAGCATCATTAAAGAAAATTGTAGGAATTTTAAACTTGACCAAATTGATGGATATTCTGATGTAACTGACATGCAGCATAATCTGTAAATCACCTCCAGAAACGTTCCCAGATGCAGCTCATTGTACATGTCGAGTAATCAGTATAATCTGATAAACATCACTGAGAATGTCCCGAAGTGGGTGTAACAAAGAAAAACTGTGCAAAGGCGAGTCTGTGAAGCATGTTTTTATGTTTTCGTGTAGTTTTAAGAGATTAATCTTTACGAGACTTTGCTGCTTTGGCTCCCATCCTGACCTCCGTTGCTTCTTTGCTGGACTGAATCTGTAATATTTTTGGTGAACGTTTGGTGAAAGATAGAAAAAAAAGAATCTGTAATGTTCTGCTTTCAGCAAAGCATCTGACCTTAGAGCTCACTCACTTTTACTGACAGAGAATGCTATGACTATCAAACTGTAATGCTGTTATACTGGAATTCATGTGTAAAAGTGCTTAGATAAATGGTAGACACAAAGCCCACGAGGCCAACTTTACACTTCTATTTCACTTCAAGAACAAGCTATTTTTTCATGTTACAATTGAAACCAGTGTTTCAGTTCTTTACCTGAATGATTTTTTTTTTGCCTAGGTTATCGAGTTAGGTTTGGTTACTGTGTTTTTTAACAACACTTGTATTTTGCCACATGATTCCTGGTTCATCAGCTCGTTAGTTCTTCTCTCTATACAAAGTTATTTTTGTCTATCTGTCACAAAGATGCTATAAAAGTTTTTTTACACTGCTGATGGAAGCCGGATTACCACAAGTTAATAACTACTGCAACTACTGACAGAAAAAATCACATTTCCTTACAGCTGTTATGATGAAATGTATTTTCTTTGTAAGCTTCATGCTGTAACAGACAGGTGGAGGAAGTCTTTAACACTTTCATGGCAGCGGGACAGAGCACATGATGTACAGTTATATTTTATACAGTACTTTTATAAGAACAAAATAAAGACTATCGAAGAAAAAGACTATAATCACAGAATACAAGTAGATATAAATAAATTAATAACAATAAATACATAGAAATGGATCAGGGAAAATATGTAAATATTTAAAGAGGAGTCAATAACATAAGTCAGTTTAATAAATTTGATAAAAAAATTCAACTTAAAACGGACTAAAGGTGTTTTTTATGATAGATTTATGACAATAGATGTGAAGGGGATAAAGGATGAGGTTTTATTTGGTTTTATCATGCAGACAAGCCAGTATGCAAGCTCTGCAGAAAAAAACAGAACTTTAGGGACTATGGGACAAGCAAGGAGGAGGAAGCAAAGTCAGCAGGTCTCGACAAAAACCTGTCAAGTCCCCTCCAGTCAGCCCGAGCATGGAAGCTGAGGGTGGGCCTAAAGAAAAGGTTCTAGTTCGACCCGTGTCTGTCTGTATGACCAGACACAGTTTTGTCCTCCATTAAAAGGAAAATAATCCTCCTCGTGGAGCTTATTGTGCTGTGGGTGGAGGGGTGTAAAGAGGCAAACCAAAGGGAAATGAGTGCTACAGTGACCTGGTGAAGGACTGCAGGAATAAACGTTGTCAGTTTTGGTAGGATCCAGAGGCTTAGCAGCTCAATTGGTCTGGAAGTTGCTATCAGAAGAAGGTGGTGTGAAGATAGACAGAGTTGGCTGATCCTGTTAGATATGGAGCAAGAGAGAGGAGGCCAGCCATAAGCCAGCCGGGGAGTGTGTAGTGGCCGGACACGTCTACTGAAAGACAGACAGACTTTAGTAAACCTGAAGGACATTTCTAACACCGGCTGCTCATGCACCCAAACAAAGACATCACATTACTGGTGTAGACAGAGGTTGCAGAGTAAGTTTAGATCCAAGCATTACACAGTTTATGTGTGTTTTATCTCTATAAGCTAAATCATATGACTGCTGGTAACATCTGATGACACGGCCGCCTGTTTAAAGGCTGAAGGGACGCAATGACTGGAAGGAGAAGGGCCCAGCAGCTACTTCACAGCAAAAAGACACAAAAAGGGGTGACATGAGGAAAGAAGGGCTTAAAGTGTCATGCTTGTATAGTCATAGCAGACGGGATGTATTACTCTTCTTTTCGGCATGGCTGGACTACAGCTACAAACAGTAAAGTGATACCTGAAGCTGTCCTTTTAGTTTTTGTCATTTTACTTTGAATATTTCCCTGTGTGTTTAAACATGTGCCAAAATGACTTGCCCTGACTGTTGCATTGTTCAGAATTTATTTTAAGGATGTCGACCCAGCTAAACCAGTGTGAGCGTGTCAGAAAACCCGCTGGTCCAACAGAAACAGGAGCTAAAGCTTGTAAACAAAAAGATATTTTACTCTTCCTCTGAGGCAAACTGAAGTGTTGCACTAGGTTTTAATGAGGAGAACAGGAAGTCACTTTGTGCTTGGGACTGTACATACTGAAGATATGACTTCAGCTAATAAAGGAAATCGATAGTTGTGTCACGGTACTTTATTGCTTCTGTTCACGAAGAGGAAAAGATGCAATACCTCATCCTTTTTCATAAGAGGGAACAATAATGTTGAATAATTTAGTGGGGAATAAATCACACCATAGAGAATTACAGTTGTCAAGTATTCCGTATGTTGAGCATATTTTACAGCTATTATCTTGTTTGAATCAGGTTTTCTTTGTTTTTCTGTTGGATCGGTGCGATACCCCAGTTGCCTGCAAAACATATCAATTCTCTACCTCTAAATTATTCAGAAATGTGTCTCAAGGGTTTGATAAAAGATAAAAAAAACAACTTTTTCTCTAAAACAAAGGAAAGCAATTTGGGCTCACTGTCAGATATTTTTCTAACTTCTGGTTTGCAGCACTCGTGTGTGTTTAGAGGGATCTGTGTGTGGAGAATACTTTGGGAATAATCTCCTTTTTTCTAAACTGCTGACTGTTTTTGTTTTGTTTATTCCCCCCTTTGCTCCCTGTGGATTATATAGTTTTAGGTCACATAAACAGTAAGTTTAATTTGCTGCTCTGTTGCTGTTATTAGAACTTTGCTTTGTGTTCAGCATCTCATGTGGCATCAGTCACGACTCCATACCAGTATTTTTCACATGTAGGATCCTTAGCACTTACTTTTCCTTTGTACATGATCATCCTGTCAATACAATGCTGCGTTTTTATTTTCCATGCATAACTCATCATAACCGGGTCAGACGAGATGAGAGGTTTCATGTCAGTTTAAAACCAGTCTAACAAACTGATGATTTACTGTGCTTTAATGTCAGGGTGGGCAATCTGGCTAAAAATTAGCTTTGAAAATGTTTTGCACCTGAGTATACAGCAGCTTGGAAAATGAACATCTGCAGAGCTTCTATCAGACTGCATCATCATCCAATGATGCTTCGTATTTACTAAAAGAAAAAAAAAAAGATAATTTAAAGGATTTGTGGGATTCCAGACAATCATTTCCTGTAGAGATAGTGGGGGTCCCCAGTGGTCCCAGCTGAAAGGGACCAGTGGGCTAGCTTTCTGTTATGCTATATATCTGATAATGTAATGCCAAAGAAAAAACAACACATGACAATAATGAACTTAAACTAGAAGGATGCCACCGAATCAAATTACTTCTTCAGCTAATCAGCATATAAATGAAAACCTTCAACAAAACACACTGATAAGCTGAAAAGCAGCCTGAATGCAGGGGAGAAAACTTCAATCTTCTCTGATCTCTGCACAGCTGCCATGTAAAGAATCAATTAAGGAATTAAAGCGAACTCTGACCTGGCACCGGGGACACAGCTCACGTAATTAACTAACGCAACTGGCATCAGCAGTAACTGTCAACTTTTACAATCCTCAGTGTGTGACGAGAGAAGCTCCCAACAACGCCTCTTTCACGATGCTCACCCTGTGTCCACCATGCTGTCTGCAAAATGAGTTACACCTCAGAGATGCATGCCGCTTCCTGTGATCGGGCTCTGATTGTGACACAATCAGTCCTGTTTATGTAGGGCTGGAACGGCTGGACAGTTATTGATTTATTTATTAGTGTAAATGAAGTTGCCAGATTGTCCATCCTGAGGAAATGTGTGTTTTGCAGGTGCTTGCACTGATTTCATTGTCATATATGAATGTTTTTCTGCATGTAGACTCATACAGAAGTAGACATTAAATGCAGTGATACCAAACCTGACAATCAGGACCCTTCACATTGCTTGTTTTCTTTATCCAACAACACTCTTAATTTGGACCGATCTAAGATTAAATGTAGTGTCAGCAGACAACATGCTGAGAGTTGTCCACAACATGACAAGTTTGGAACCACTGTGAGATTACAGTATTACTGTGAGATACTGCTGAAACACTGTGTATGGAGGCCTGCTTTGCACGTCCTTTTCATGTTTACTTGTTTGTTGCCCAGTTGAGCAGCTGCCCACCATCACAGTTGAGGCTCCCAGCTCGCTCATCGCTTTCCCTTTTGATGAGAGCTTCCCTGTGACGTGTGAAGCCAAAGGGAATCCCGAGCCAGAGTGAGTACTGCATCTTCCAACACTTCAGATGAGACAAACAGTGAACAGCCAAATGCAAACATTACCAGTTCACCGTCACCGTGTGGGTGTTTTAGAGCTGAACTTTGGAAAATGGGGAGGAGTTTAAGAGGGGCGTGCTGCGGTTTTAGTTGAAAGACTTGACATTTCAATACTGCCTTTGTTTATGTAGATTCAGATGGACCAAGAATGGCCTGGAATTTGACCCCTTTCTAGACCCCCGCCTGATGAAAGAAGAGAAATCTGGGACCTTTGTGATACCCAATAAAGGGAACCTTACAGAGTACCAGGGAACTTATCGCTGCTATGCCTCCAACAAACTGGGGACTGCCATATCCAAGGAGATTGAGTTCATTGTGCCCAGTGAGTAACCTGTATATAAATGTGTGTGTCTGTATGTGTGTGTGAGGGGTGCTCCCGTACAGTACTTTGAAAGTGATTCAAAACAGGCCGACCCTCTGCAATAACTGCCCCTCTCCATTGTGATTGGTCATTGTTTAAGTGGCAGAATGTCAGTGCAGCTCCTGCACGCTCCCGAGCCTTACAGCATCTCATCTTCTGCTCTGCTACAAAAGCTGTTAATGTGATGTAACCTGTCTGTCATTTATCTTTTTCTCCCCAAAGTACACATCAAAGAGGAAACTGTCAGAGAAAATACACACCACAGGGGACCTGCAGTCAATTTGGCCAGGCAGCAGCTGCCCAGTTGTGGTGACAGGGCCTTGTGCAATAGTGCAATTATGGCTAAGATGTCTGTTTTCCTTCTGCAATCCAACACTGAAGGAGAAAAATATCAGCAGGTTCAATCTACTGAATGATACAGCACAGAGAGCATGTGCTGGACAGTTGCTCCAAAAAGAACCACACTGTCATCATCTGGAAGAGGGGAGAACTGCAAACTGCATCACTGTTGTTCATGTTCACTTCTTTTTATCCATAGATGTTCCGAAATTCCCGAAAGAGACGATCGATCCTGTAGAGGTGGAGGAAGGTCAGCCTTTTGTGCTGAAGTGTGGCCCACCTGAAGGCATTCCTCCCATGCAGATCTACTGGATGACTATCAGTAAGTAAAACCTTGTGTACATGCTGTATTAGAGTATTTGTATAAGTGGAATTTATTATTTATTATTCACTCATGTTATGCAATATTCATTAATATTTTGACAGCACATTATTGTGAGACTTTAAGCTTCTTATCGCCTGAATTAATCCCCTTAAACACTCCTGATCTGTATGTGTCAGCCATTAGAAAGTCATGCGGCACAGGCAAACATTTAACTGTAAATCCAATTTTAGAGCTTTGCTTTGCCCGAGTCATTAAATATAGCGTTCTGGCAAAATGTCAGAGTCAGTGTAGAACAGTTGGTAGGTTTGTAATTATATTGTCCAAGTAAGACAAGCTGCTACAGGAAATGTGGTCATGTGAAAAGAAAAACAAAAGAAAACAGAAAAACCGCATTGTGTTTGTGTTCAGACCTCCAGCACATCGAACAGAACAAAAGGGTTTCTACAGGCCTGGATGGAGACCTCTACTTCTCCCACACGATGGAGACAGACAGCGGGATAGATTACTGCTGCTTTGCTGCCTTCCCCACGATACGAACCATTGTTCAGAAGAGCGCCATGTCGGTTGTTGTTAGGAAAAGTAGGTGTTGAGTTGTTGTCCTCTCTTGTGTGTTGGAGCCAACTTATGATTGGCTTTCAAAGAACTGCTCACGCTCATTATGTTCACTGATGTTTACAGCAGCGCTTCAAAAGTCATCTCAGTGTCAGTTTTTACCTTCTGTGCATCCTTCTGGTTGTGTTGGAACTTGGTGATGTTTTTCATGAAGCATCCACATTGCCCCTCATGTTCATTGTGTTCTTGTGTGTGTGCGTATGTGCATGTGTCATCCACCTTCATGCCAGGAAAGCGTGACAGTCCTGAAAGTGGTAAGTGTGATGATTTTAGTGTGCATTTCTGTGCAGCTGCACTCAGATTTTAACAGCATCTCTTCAATCCTGTCTCAGCCAATTCAATTCTGCAGCGGAGACCTGCTCTTATGACGCCCCCTGGTGTCAGATCCGAGAAACGGCTGGTGAAAGGAGAGGACTTGAAGCTGGAGTGCATTGCAGAAGGAATGTAAGATCACACACTCTTATCAGAAATGATCCCAAGCATTCTCTGAACATTGTGAGTTTAATCGTAGGCGTTGTGATGAATGTGTACTGTAGTCAGTTTGAGACTCAACATTTTTTTTCTGTTTTTCAGTCCAACTCCAGATGTGGAGTGGGTGAAGATAGACTTCAAACTTCCCAGTAAGGCAACACAGGCGAATCACGGGAAACAACTGATCATACCGGAAGCTGAACAGGATGATGGTGGAGAGTACATGTGCAAAGCCAAAAACCCTTTTGGAGAAACGAGCCATTACTTCACAGTGATAGTGGAAGGTAACAGTGCCCTGTGTGTGTGTGTGTGTGTGGCATTTTTCATCTTTATTGAACATATTTAAAGTGTTTATAAAAAATGTTTAGGAAAAAAATTAAAGTGGTGTAAAGCCAATTTATTGTTAGTCCTTTAAAATATACATATTTTGTCATTTTTTTGTGATTAGAAAATAAAAAATCCTTTTCTAAACATTTTTCTCCTGTCCAAAGAGACATAGCAAAATGAAATGAAAAATACTGTCTTAATCTCAAAGGGAAAATCATTTTGTAGCAAGTTTTTAACTTTTTTAAATGAAAAACAGCATGACATTAATTAGCAGATGAGGGTGGTGCTTTGTTCTGGAGGGTGATGATGCACGCATCGGACTTAAGGATGCCTCACACTGAACACACCGTGTGGCAAAGAGGATGCGAGGAATCATCACTAATCTTCAGTAAGGTGCAACATTCTTTCATCGACCAGCTCCAGGAGCTCCAGTTATTCCCAATACAAGGTCACATATGACAGGAGGAGTGAGTCCTTTGCGATAAAACCTCCTTCATCTCCATGGAAACGACCAGGACCGTTATTATTCATCTTAAACAAAAGACATGATTTATGATTGTGTGATTTGTTTTTGTTTGCTTTGTTTTGGTTGCTGCCTCAGAGTTGTCAGATGACATCTTGTGTGTATGGTTTGCTTGAAGTTGAGGTATTAGAAGCTCTAAAGTGGACAGTGCTGTTCCCGTATTTTTGTTTGGGGTATTTTGGTAGACTACGTAAGTATTTCTGCCTTCTCGTTTGTGTGAAGATCTTGTGTAGTGCACATATCTCATGTCACCTACAGCATGGGGAGGAAGAAATGTGTCCTTTATAATCATTATCTATGTGCAGTTTATTCCAAACTACTAAAAGTTCCATTTAAAGAAAGTTGCTTTGGTGTACGTGCAGGAGTAGTTTGAGCTAAATGAATGTTTGGTGAGTTCAAGGTTGTTGGATAGTAATAACATGGCAGGATTAACGGGAATGCGATGCTTTAAAGTTTAATGATGGAAGGACCTGATGTTTGAGATTATTGCAGCAATCAGTAATGAGATCAGATCCACAGTATTTCAGGTGATTTCATTGGTTGGTGCTTATGTTGGGCAATCAAACAATCTCAAAGGTGGATTAAAATTAATTTTATGAGCATTACACACTTTCAATCAATCTGCTGATAACGGAAACACATAAAGGAAAGAAGCAAGCGTTGCTGTTACCTCAGTGATTCACTTATGAGAGTCAAACCAAGGAAATTTGATTTGTTTGCTTTTCATTTAGGAAGCTACCAAGCAAAAATACAGCAACTGCAGGCTGCTTGTTCCTGCTGTGGCGAAGGAAAAAAGCCTGTGTACTGTTGTGTGATAGACGTGACTGCTGTCTCTGGTGTGAGCAGAGCAGCCTCGCAGCGAACACAATATCTATGTGAATACATTTTATTATAGATTAAAAAAGAACCAGCGCACTCACACTAATGTTAGTGAATATTATATGCTGGACACGATGGATCATCACAGAAACTATCATCATAATGATGTATCTTCCTACATGGCCCAGCTCTGTTAAACGTTTGCTGCTGTCGCATGGCACTGCAGCCAGACAGCGCGGGTTTCTCTGACGGATCTTTATGGATTCTGTTCTGTCGTCATACGATGATATTCACCAGGATGTTTCATTGTTTTAAAAATAGGATGAATGCAGGTTTTTCTTCTTCTGTAAAGTAGAGTTAACCCCTTAATGCCTGAATTAAGAAGAACTGGGCGAAAATAACCTATTTTTAAAATGTAAAACTTTATTTGAATATGAAAAAAACAACTTTTTTTTCCATATATTTACTATTTATTACCCTGAAATAGATCAAAATTATTACAGTGTAATCTTCTGCCTTTTGGTATTCACCAGGGTGCAGGAGACCAGAGTCATATGGTGAACAACTGGTTTTTTTCAAAGTTTCTGCCATAAAGTGATCAAATGTGCACCATCAGACCATAAGGGGTTAATGTAATTTCTGTCAATTTGAGCAAAATCCCTGACTCTTCATCCTCCATGCTTTATCCATCATGTACAGCAGTAAAAATGCTAAATGCTAAAAATCCCTGGAATCATAACCAATCAAATTTGCTGTAGATAAGCGACCTGAGAGCGCGATGCTGGACACTACCACTGCTGTGTGTTGTGTTTCACCTGGGGGGCGATGCATTTCGCCTGTCACTGTTGTTTGTCCCTCTCCGTGTGTGGAGCCCATTAGTCTTTATTTCTGTTGAATTTACACGGACACCTGCAGCTTGTGAGGCAAAACCCTGATCTGCAACACATCAGCTGGAAGGGACATGATCTGAGCGGACTTTGATGTTTAAATAGATGTTTTAGCCTCAGAGTAAATGGTGTAGATTGCAATGGTGTAAAATTGTCTAGTGTTACCAAATTATCCACATTAATCCGGCTCTCCTTCAGCACACTGGCTTGGATGACAACTGTTAAAGAAGCAGTTTTACTTCTCAATTATGACTACCGATTTTTTAGTCATGAATAATTTTGCAAAACTTTTAAAATGGTTCAATTAAGTTTAGTAGTTGCTCTCTTATTAATAATTGATGTGTTGAGTAATACAACCTTGAAGCCCTACACAATAAGACCAGCAATAATGACCATTAATGATTAACTTAAAAAGACTTGGGATCAGGAAATATCAGTTTTGACAGATATCCAAATTTCTGATATGTGCATTGGATTGGAATTCCACAAAAGTGGACTTGGGCATTGTTAGTATCATTGCACTTCTTGAAGCCCTACAAGGTCCGGGGGGATGTAAAATACAGCATCGACCCACATCTGCATACCGCCCTTCACAAAATACTCCCATGGCATCACATCCAAAATGTCTGAAATCTAAAAATAGACCAGCACAAAATACCCTGGTGTCAGAATGACCCCCTGAATTTGAGCTTATTTCGGTATTGGTATTGGCTCTCAGCTAAATGAGTATTGGCATATCAAATATCTGCTAAAAATTCTGTATTGTGCATAACTTGGAGAAAGCAGCTGTTCAATAAATAATCATAAATAAACCTAGCTGGATGCACCTGCAAATATAAAGCTGAGAATCTTTAGAAGTGCCTAAAACAACAGTGAGTCTGTCAGTCATTTTCCTAACCTGCTTAATTAAGTGTCGCACTGCGAGACCTAAAAAACAGGTTAAAAAAAACAAACATTAAATGACACGATACCCTCTGGAAGTCAGGGACAGTGTTTTCTATTGGAAAGTTTTTTATTTGTTTGCTTTTAATGAGCTTTTTATTTTCTGGTAGCGATAGATCCTGTTTTTCTACATATATAGTACATGTTCCAAACATTTTACTTGTTAGTAGGCTATATGTTTGCAGAAGATAGGGAATGTCTTATTTTAATCCTTTCTCACCTCAGCTTTACGATTGTTTTCTATGACTCATGGTAGGATCGTGGTTGGTCTGATTAACACAACTGGAGAAAGAACCGACAGCTGTAGTTTTGATTAAATTTTGTAAAATAAGACTTTGAACACATCAGTGTTGGAATTTCATCAGATATTTTGTAGGTGGGGGGAGGGGGGGGGGGGGGGGGGGGGGGGGGGGGGGGGGGGGGGGGGGGGGGGGGGGGGGGGG
>JBAMHV010000003.1:679350-696685 GCA_037177535.1 Pseudomugil gertrudae
TATCAGTATTCAAATACAGCCAATCCAAGGTTACATAGAGAGACAAACATGACATACAGAATTGGACAGTACTTAGGATGCAGCTATGTTTCTTTCCTTGCCTTCTTCTTTGATTGATTTCCTTGGCTAAATCGCACCTCTTGGTTTAGCGCCTGACATTGTTTTGTGTGCATGTTTTTATCTGGACAAAGCTTTTTGTGGTGAACATGGGAAACAAAACGACCCTGTGGTCTCATGGGAATAGCCAAGATTAACCTTAAACTAAGGCATGCCAATAAAACATGATGACAAGACCAGAAGCAATGAAAACAACCACTATCCACAATGTTAACAAATTATTTTTACTTTTCTTTCTTTATGTAGTGAATGAAACAGAAGTGGGTCCTGTGCTGACAGTTAACATCAGCAATCCAGACACCACCAAGTGGGTCCTACGTGACTTGGAGCCTGTGAGCAAATACAAGTTGTACCTGCGTTCCTGCACCACGGTGGGCTGCGGACCCATCGTCAGCGAGGAGTGCACCACCACCCTGGAAACACGTGAGTGACAGAGGCTCCAAAGAGGCACTTAACCCAGTTGGTCTGTGGGTATGCAGACGTGGCTCAGTCCAGCTAACTGTCTTTCTGCCATCATAAAGTGGCAGGAAGCTATGCGTGGTCCAAAGTGATATTCCTGAGCAGCCAGGCTTTTCATATCTCTGTGTATGTAATATTTGCAGATAAACAATGTCATGTGGCTGTAGCAGAGTTTTTCATTCATCACTGTCAGGACAGAACAAGTGCTTATTGATTAGGCAGCGAGTGGGAGCATGAAACAATCAGCTCAGAGAGAAGATTGCTTTGAGCAGGAGGAAAACCGAAGGTTGTGATACCATAAAAATCATGAAAGACTTGGTGTATAAGGAATCATAATGAACTGCTTGTAGCATGTAATCTTTTCAAATGAGTGCCTCGCTCATACTTTCAGCTGGCTCACCTTCAATTCAGCTTTTTTTGGCTAAATTTATGAACAGTTGAGCAGGATTTTTTTTAAGAAACAGGAGGCTGATTTCAGCAACGCGTCAGTAAATAGAGTGCAGCGATACAGACAGCAAAAATAAGCACATAAGTTGTTCATACAAACACACCCCCAAGAAATTTAGTATGCAGGAACTGATGATGCAGCAATTACTTTGTGTTTACTAGAAGACTCCTCACAATCACAGATAGATGCTTAATTGGCTTTTGGGATTGTTTATTTGTTGGCTGAAAAGTCAGAGAAAGTGATTACAGGAAAATGATGTTTTTTTTATGTAGTGACTTGTAATTGTGCGAAGCTGCTACACATTTGCTGGAAAAAAGACTGTGGCCATGAAAACTCCACTGTTGCTCCTTCTCTACATGTCAGTGTTGTGTGTGCTAATGGCCGTCTGCCTGTGCTCTCATGCGCCACTAAGTAATGCAGCGCTTCCAGATTTGGCTCTTATTGTACTCTGCAGATCAGAAATGTGTCTGAATGTGTACGTCCGCTCGGCCATGCAATGTTTGTCCCTTTTGTCCTTTTTTTTTCTTTCATTTGTCCTGCAGCTTCCACTGTGGCTTCTGCTGTTGATCTCAGTATGTAAATACATGTTTAAACCAGCATGCCATACCAACACATGCTTTAGGAGCTACTCTGAATTACTATAATACGTCTCCTCATTGCAATTCAGTTTGTCTAAATGTGTTCCATGTTGGTATGACATGTTATTTATTTATTTTCAAAAATGCTTTGCATGCTTTAGATTTAGAAACACAGACAGTTATGTATCCTATAGACCTTAGTCTGAAAAAAAGAAATGCATTGTTTCCATCCTTTGCTGCTCTGCAGATTAATTAGCATGTGTACTGTTTGCTCTTGCCATCAGCAGAGATCACTTGATGCCTCCTTTCATTAAAATGATCAGCTTCCTCATAGACAAAGCTTGCTCCTTCCTCTCAAATTGTGATAATAATGAGTAACCTCATTATAAATGCATATTCTTCTTGGCTCATTAGTGGCTGTAAATGACTGTTGACTTATATCCTATTAAACAGCAGACTCAGTAAAACATGTCTGACTCTTAACTTTTCAAGAGGCAAGTAGAGGAAGACGATTAGAAATTCCAAATATGTGTCTTTTTAGTAATAGTGAGGTGTAAATAACAATTACAATCAGTTTAGGGAACAATGATTTAGTTTTTGCACCAAACTCAGGAGCTGGTGACCAATATGATGCAACTTAACACAATAACTTACGTCCAAATGAAATTAGAAATAGCTACTGATCCATAGTTGTATTCCCTCATTGAGTCAGACATTAAAAAAGATAAACTATAGTGTATATTGTGGTTTAACTCGTTTACACCTCATCTGATCTCTTTGTTTGGCGGTTTAAAATATCATAAAAACAAACAAAAACATGAACAGTTCTTACTATATACATAAAAATGTATCATCATCTATGATGTCTGTGTTATTGTAGTACACAAGGTATCCACCAGGTGGCGGAACACGAGAATCAGTTTTTACTGTGTAGTCATCCAGTAAGTGTCATATATGATACTACAGGAGAAAATGTAACATCTTATAGGTCATCATTTAATCTGCATATCATCAATGCAGAATAGATGTCAGAGCACAATGAAATGGAACAGAGGTAAATCCAACGTGCATCTCAGAGAATGGCTAAATCCAAGCTGCATTCCCATTGTCTTTAGACCCCTCCATCAACTTTACCTCAAAAGAAGTAACTGGTGAAAAAACTAACACTTTTTTTGGAGACTGATGTGGACACGTGTTGTTTACTTTCTCTTCATGATCACCACTGCCCCACGCTCCTCTCTGATCCAAAAGACAGACTAGTTTCTGTCATCATGCGGCAGCAGACTCGCATCCCGGCTGCATTCAGGGCAAATGTCAGATATATCGTAAAACCACATTAGTGTTCAGGCATTAAAGCAGGATATAATGTAAACTTCATCATACTAAGCAAATCCATACTGTCTGGCTTTTTCAGAGTTACCTAACACACCTTTGCTTATCAGCATTTTTCACTTTCAGTTAAATTTAAAACTTAAAATATTGGTTATTTAAATGTCTAAACTTTTTGATACATAAATACATATTTTTTACATGCAGTATTTTACTTTGTTTTAATCGTGTTTGGCATTTTTATTTAATTATTCTGAGTAATATTCTGTAAAGTTTATTTATACACATGATCTAGTCTATTAAAACTCTGCTGTATCATTTCCTTTATCTCAGACTGATATTTGCCTTTATATAGATGTGGATAAATGTAGGGTTGCACCCCGTGTAGTGTGTAAAAAGTTGTGTGCAAACAAATAGAAAACGTAGTTTATAACCCGTAGATGTGTAGACACTAATTGTAGCTGAGTATAGCATGTAAACTAACAATAGAGTGTAGCGCCTGAGCGTCGGCTCAGATGATAACCACAAGCTCTGTCTTTCTTTTTAGGCAAGTCAGCTTCACCTTCAAGCACTCCAAAGCCCAAAGTGACCAAACCCACTCGTTCCACCATAGGTAGACCTGCAGCTCATTCTGACACAGCAATCATAAAACCAAATTAAAAACACACGCAACAAATCAAATAAAAAAATAAATCATTTGATTTCATGTACATATGACAGCCACAGGAGCCTTTAGGCGCTTCCCATTTGTTTTGTATATTTTGTTCAGAAGCAAAAAGGTGGAATGAAAGGCAACAGCTGTGCTTTACAGTGAGCTGGGTTTAATATCTTTCCGGACCTCAGGGAAATCTACAATACAAGATCTATATCCCGATCTGGCCGTGTGGCTGCAGAGTGCAGTCACTTGAACAGGACAAATATGTCTAATTGTAAGTGATTGATTTGTTGGGCCCCGGTCCCGCCTGTACATGGCAGTGTATTGACCCTGCAGTCACCTGAGATTTCCATGTAATCTTCAATTGGGTAAACAGCAGCATGGCTCCACCAGAAGAAGTTTCCTGGTGGGCATCTTAACTGAGAAACAGGGGCGAAGGGAAACGTCCTTCCAGGATGTACCAGAGAGGTGTGAGCTCATACTGGGAGGGTGATATTTACAGGACGCTGAGATAAGTGGATAAGTGGAAGCTGCTGAAAGCTCAGATGTCAGAATATTTCCCGGCCTCCCCTTTATACAGAAAGCCCTCTGACTTCCAGGGCATCATCTCCCTGCTGTTTGAGCAGCTGCTTTGTGCAGAGTTTAATAGCAGGCTGAGGCAAGCCGTGACAATACATGGCAGCCAGTTCGGGGATATTTTTAGCCCAAGAGCCAGTTGAAGTCATCACACAGTTTCAATTGACTGGAATTACCGTGGTTGCAGACTAATCCATCAACATTAGTGAGAAAGTGTCAATTCCAGTGGTTGGGATGGACAGCCCAGATGCAGGTGTCCTTGTGGACATAAAACTTAAACAGTGAACGTACCTGAGCTGGAGACAGAGGAAGAGTTGTATGTTTGCCATGCTGGAACAAGGTGGAGGATGCTTTGCTGCCCAGATCGGAACGCTGCTGTCAAAACATACATTTCCCATTCTACTGATGAAGCTGTTCTTCATCCCTTTCTTCTATATCAGATGGATAAATCATTACAGCTCGAGTCTGAAAGAGGGTTTTTAATTTACCATTTTTGTAGTCTACTAATTACTTGATAAAAAAAAGAACTAAATAGTTTGTAATAGGATAAAACTTTTTAAAAGATTTATTAAAAAGAGTTTTTGAGGTCTTTAGGTACATGAGTTCTAAAAGGTGCAACAAGAAGTTTGTGCCGAATTAAATCATTTTAAAATAAGTTTTTGGAGCTGTGGTAAAACATTTGGATCATCTTAGAGATACAAATTCCGGAGTGTAGTTGCTGTATTTCTGTGGTATATAATTGTCTAAATGCTGGGATTGGCTCCTGCCCCCCGCACCCTGAAGTGGATTAAGCGGTATAGAAAATGGATGGATGGATGAAGTGTTTCCTGTGACTCGAAGATGCAGGTCTTGTTCACCACTATGTCTCTTACGATCTTGGAAAAAGTTCATTTAGGTTTTCATTGCATTTCAGCTCCGCTGCCATATGCAACACAATGGCTAGCCGAGCATCCCCCTCTGTCAAACACAACTGTTCCAGCCTCACAAAACAGAAAAAAAGCTTGTTTCTTCAGCCCAAAACAACATTTTCTTTCATCATATTGACATCACTCTCACACTCCACAGCAGCTTTCATCAACTTCATCTTTTACTGACTCTTTTTTCTCATCCTTTCTCTTTGCGCCACCAGTCCCAGCTCTGGTGAACATTAGCTTAGCTGTTAGCGACAGCTTTGCTAACATCAGCTGGATGTCTGTTGGACAGCCCACAGAGTTTTATGTTGCGTACAGGAAGAAACGTAAGCTCCTCTAATCTTCTGTCTGTCCTCATCCTGGTTGTTGTAGAGTAGCAGGAGTACCTTTGTGTGTTTTAATCACTTTCTTTAAAAGTTCCTTTTGTGTTGTCATTGCTGTTAACACATCATCCTTCTGCACAGGTGAGCGTCAGTGGATGATATCAGAGGCCTTAAGCACCTCTAACCTTTTCCACGTCATTGTTGGGCTCGAACCTGAGACCAAGTACACTGTGCGCCTGATTCCCAGCAGCTGGGTTGATCTTTCTAGTATATTTGAAGAAATTATCATTACCGAGCCTGCAGGTGAGGAGGGAATGAGCCAAAACAAGGTATAGAAAAGTAGAAGTAATCGACCTGCCCTTGAAATGGTGTTCCTGGAGTGTCCTTGAGCAGTGACTTAAGCAGCATGGTGTGGTCCTTCACGGTGCCACTAGGATTTCATTTAGCCCGCTAAGAGGAATTACATTTGTTCAGCTTTCCTTGCTTGATTAATTAGACAAGCAGGATTAGCTGTTTAATATTAATATTGGAGCATTTCCATCAGCAGCTCACCCTCTGCCTCTGCGTCACACAGGCTTTGTCGCTGTAAACATTCAATCAAGTATCTCAATGAAAAGGCCAAGGCGAGTCAAAGTCACAGAGTATTGTTCTCCTCAGGTCTGGCCAGCATCCACGGAGGGATATCCACTCAGGGCTGGTTTATCGGCCTTATGTGTGCCATCGCTCTTCTGACACTCATTGTGTTGATCGCCTGCTTTGTCAACAGAAATAAAGGAGGAAAGTATTCAGGTAGGTGCTCGCTTACAAGCTCACGTCTACTTCCTTGAATACTAATTGCTGCTCGGAGCTTCATTTTATTTTCATTTAGTTGTTTGTTCTTTTGAAAGAAGCAATCAATCATCTCAGAGGCCGTTACAGGATTGTGTTAGGCTGTGTTTACATTCCAGGCCACAGTATTATTTTAATGCAAATTCAGACATAAATGAGGCAGCTGTATAAATGGGAAATGAGCATTTCTGCTGTAGGTCCTGCATTTGAATTTGGCATTATTGAATGGATATTTTTCTTCCAGCAAACGGTTCAAACAAAGGCAGCCAGGACCGACACAAAATGCAAATGCTTCACCAGGGCGCTGCATAGGAAATGGCATCAGCTCTGTGGTCTCAGTTTTATTCCTCTTATAGGGAAATCTCGGGTTCTTGTTTTCCATTTAACCTTCAGCACTTTCTGAAGGTTAAAATGTGCGTACATAAAGCTGCAGGCCTGAAACTACAGCCTCTGGCCCTTTGCTCTGCTTTAAACAAAATCAAGGTGGAATAAGAACCAGTTTTGGCTTGTCATTTAGCTTAAGTTACTGGTACAAACCTAGCATTATTTAGATGAGTAGCTGTCTTTGGCGTGAATATAACCTCCTGCTACAAGTACGTGGCCACAGCCAGCTGCTCTGTAGTCTTGTTTTAGGCCCTTTTTACTGCACTAAAGTGTGTCAACCTGGAAAAACAGAGAAATAACGTCAAATGATTATGGAGGGAAAGAAGTGCAACATATGAAAACACAGCAATAAATATTTAATTAAATGTGTTATTAATAGATGAAAACAGGAAAAATACATACATAAATGTGGCATTTTACTCAACAAAATTAATTTTTAAATAAAAATATTTACATTTTTTCTGCATTTGTCATTTTTAATGACCCCATGCTGCAGTTCATCATGGCCTTGATCTGTCATTTATTCAGCCCAATTATTCAGCGCTACCCGTCGTTGTTGTCTTTACAGACTGTTGTCTCTGAAAGAAATAACTGATCTCTCCTCCTTAACTTCTGAGCAGTAAAGGAAAAAGAAGACCTTCACCCAGACGTGGAGTCCCAGGGCATGAACGATGACACCTTCTGTGAATACAGGTAAGAGTCCCCTCCTCCCTGCAGATGATCCTTTCCTGTTTTCTACCTTCTGCTGGCAGTAACTTTCTCTGCGTTTCTCCTGCCACTGAAAAGACTTCCCGGAAGTCACGAGGTTCATGCGGAGTCTCACACCTCGTCTGCTGGAGACATTTAATGGATTGAGTAACTCCTAAGTATGTGATAAACAGCTGTAGCATTGTCAAACTGTTTACACATCAGCCGTGTCAGAGTGGTAGTTGTTAGCTTGCTGTTGTGCTTGTGTGTGTGTGTGTGTGTGTGTATGTGTTGTTAAAAGGGAACTGCTCAGATGTTGCCGAACTCAGTCTTTAGAAGGAGTCCAAGTGCACAGGAATGCTGATGCAATGAAGTTCAAAGTAGCTCATCGTGACAGCATTTATATTTTGTCATCTCAGGAGCGAGTTGCCCCAGTATCCTGAGGAAGGTTTCATTGTAGAGAACTACTTATTTAACATGTTTGGTATCAGCTTTGAAACCACAGCTTAGTCTCCAGTTTTCCTAAAGAACAGCTAATTTGAGCTGGTCTGAGGCTTTCTGGGAGGCAGGCTATGCTATCACGCTGTCCTGCAGGCGGATGACTGATTTCGCTGTCCTGCCTGTTGGGAAAATTTGAAACTGCAGGACACGCTTAGCTTACAACGCAGTCTCCAGACAGATAACGGCAAGGCAAGTTTATTTATACAGCACCTTTCATGTACAGGACAATTCAAATCGAAACAGTAAAAGCATTACAGATGTAAAAAAAAAAAAAAATCACAATAAAATCATAAATTAAATAAAGTCATTAAAAGCAGATCATAAAACTTCTTCATGACCATAATGTACTATTTTGGATCATTTTGTAAGATTTATTTGAAGACAATTTGCTCATTATCTGTTTAAAAGCTCACAAATTACAGCTGAGAGCAGTTTGCAGACCCAAAAATGTGTATGACAGAAAGCCACCAGGACGGAACAAAACAAGCGTGCAGCTGCATAAAGTCTGAATTTATTCATATAGAAACATAAGAAACAGCAAAAATATAAGAAACCTATGAGGATTAAATACAAGGCATTTGAATATTAAAATATGTAGTACCAATTAATACATAATGTGACAGTAATTAAACAAATAGTGTCTAAATAAATAAATGAAGGGTAAATAGATGTTTATAAATAAATGAATGACTTAATAATATTTAAAAAATTAAATGAAGACCAGAAGTTCAGGAAAATGTTTTAAATATGTGTTTTTTGCCCACATAATGTACGCACATGGCAGAGTGATGTAATCCAAAAACATAGAGCAGCATTTCAAAACTGATCTGTAATACACAAGCACGTGTCTTAGGTATGAGTAGTATTCCATTTAAAGTGACACACGATGATGCCAGATGCACCGTGTCTTCATAGACACTAATCAGATTAGACACTTTACAGGCTTTTCTTTTCTGCTCATCCGATCACAGCTGTGCCAATACAGATGTAAACAGCACCAGTGTCAACCCTGTTTCAGATACCCAGCTGTAGGAGGAACCCGTGTTCATTAACACTACACAGTGGCTGACACTAATAAAAAATGGGAAAAAAAAAATACTATTAATATTAATTCTCTCTTTTGGTAATTCAGACAGTATAAATGCTTAAACATGAACAGCACACAGCGCATGCGGGAGGGGAGGAGGGGTGTGTGTCTGTTCTGGGGCCTTTTTTATACAGTCTATGGGCCAAACGCAGCTACAGTTCATCATGCTGCTACATGCAAGGCTTACAGGTTCACTGCAAAAACCAAGTTGGAAACAATAAAGAGTTGTAAGCCTCGCAGCTCGCTGTGCTCTGATAAAATCCAGTTTGCTGTTCTCACCCCGGTTTGTAAGGTCACATTTGGGTTCTTTCTCGGTTCAGAAAGGAAGAAATGACAGAAAATGTAACTGATTAACTTTGCCGTTAACGGGAACATTTTTAATGACGTTTAAAATTAAACCAAACACAGAAAACAGTTTAAAAGTGAAAAAATAAATAAAAATATGGTCTAAATACAGATATTCTTCCTGTTTTCATGAACAGAATCTACACAATTAGGGAGGAAAGCAAAGCTTTAATAGGACATATGCTGTAAAAGATAAGGTAACATGATTAGCTGCAAAGCTATGATGTTTGGTGTCATTTTCAGGTAGTCAAAGTAAAACCCTTCCATATTTACAGGATTTATTTATTTACTAAACACAAAATGATTAAATAGAATACATTTAAACTGTGTAGAAAAGAAAAGCTTCATGCTTTCGTTGCTGATTTCGCATTTTTAACACTCTTCATCCAGAGTCAGTTTTCAGCGCAGTCATCCTCATGTAAAGGGGCTTTGGGGGGGCTGATCCCTAACACAGCTGAGCACCAGACCGGTGGACGGCTTTCGTCTTATGCACCTCTCTTTGTGTATTTTCATGCTAAAGTGCTCCCAAACGAGAGATTTCAACCACAGACTAAATTCTTCAGCACTCACGGCTGTTGTTTGCAGAGGAAGCATGTGCAAAGCACTTACTTTTTGGGATTACTAATCTGTATTAGTGGATATCTACTGAAGAGAGCAGAGATGTGATAAACAGTTACAAACAAAATTAGACTGATTATTTTACAGCTTAAACATTTTTTTGTGTAAAATAAGTATAATACAAATAGTCACATAGAAATACATGATAAATTCCTTGAACAGCAAACTGAATGTGACATTCTTTTCACACACACACCCCTCTCATTCACACACAAAGTAATAAAAGGGCGTATTGTGTTGTGCAGGTCCCAGCTGGAATTGTTTATTGAATTCATTAAATGCATGTAGGATTATTATCCACATGCCCCAAGCAGTGTAACAGTCTTTGGTAATCACAATCTAATAGAGAGAGATTAAAATAGAATTATACTCATGCCTTAATTGAAAAATATAGGTTTTAATAAAAAAGTTTGTCTACTTTCCAGCCCCACATTACACTGAGAATGTGTTCACACACTCACTCAAAACTTTTTATCACTAATAACTTCCAAACATAAACTTGTAATTATTTTCTTAGTTTCAGAAAACTGTTAACTCAACACGATTTGGAAATAACTCTCAGAAAACACTCATTTTGGACCATAAAAAATTCTGCTTTAGAGAAGAATCCCAAAGTAGGATCCATGCTAGACACATTTTATTTTGTGTTTTTGGAGAAAAACCATGCTGGTGCATCTCTGTTGTGTGGTTTTGTCTCACCTACTAGCAGCAGGCATGGCTGTTGCTGGCACTGATCTAGTTAGCAGGACTGAATAAGCTCTACTAACTACTGCAGTTAGTTGCTGACTGTACTGAAGAAGCAGGCGTAATAACAACCCAGTGAGGACCATTTCCTCCACAGTTTCCTGGAGGCTTTGATTCTTTTTGTGGGGTTGCCAAAAATCTGATTGGACAAGATAGATTTAGGGGACAGGGACATTTTTATGTTCCATGTTGAAAGTGTTGCAGTTATGTCCCAGGTTTATGTGTGAACAGGGGCTTTTGGAGGGAATGTTGGAGGAAAAAACGGTTTTATAAATCACCTGTGTTGATGCAGACGTAGCCTGAGGCTAAAAGTGCTCAGTGAAATACATTCAAACTGACATAAATCTGTTTGTTGTGTGTTCAAATAATACTTCTAATATTTATTAAGCATTAAGCATAAATTCATTCAGTAATTGGAAGAATTGTTACTCCACTAAATCTGCAAGGAAAAGCTGATCTTATCAGTCAAGTTCATGTAAAAACAGTTTTCCTCCTTCCTACAAATCTTATTAAATAGCTTTTAAGTAGAAATGTTCTGATTTTAAAGCTTAGACATAAAAAAGTTGTCATTTAGAGTGAGTCATGGCTCGCAGCATCTGTTCAGTGATCTGATGCCATGGAAACAAAAGCTGGAAGACTTTAGTTATTTAAAGCAACTTACATCTGACACATTCAAAACATTAAAGAAAGTAATTAATTTAAGAGCTTTTTATTGCTAGCTGGACCATATGTGGTCAAGATTCCTTTTAAAAATAAACTTATTGCTTGTGGCATCAGTAATCTTCAAAAGGTAATCTCTATAATGTAGTTTATGTAAATTTAATCATGTGTAAATTGCCTCTTATTTAAAACTTTAGTTTTTGCAGCAGGCTCCTGAATAAGTGGTATGTCATCACCAAAGCTTATCCTGCAATCACAGAACATTACATGTCACATTATATGTAATGTCGGCTCTGTTTAAGTGCTGTGGAGGAGCACAGCATGTGTATGCTCAGCATCCACTCAAATTAAAGCCGCTCTTCAGATCTCATTTGTCTTCCAGTTGTCACTTTGTCAAACACATCCATGCACATGCACTGCAGCTATTAATTTAATCTCAGCAAGCACATCGGTGTGATTACTTCCCGATGGCCAGCCGGGGGTAAAAGCTAATGTCAGTCACTGTAGAGGTAGTGAGAGCTTCTGCCTGTACTGTCATCCTCTCCATAAGCCACAGAGATGTCAAGGGTGAAATGAGGTGATGCTAAATCTACTGTGCTTCCCTCACAGCGACAACGATGAGAAGCCCCTGAAAGGCAGCCAGCGTTCTCTAAGCAGGGAAATAAAAGCGGGGGACAGCGGCGACAGCCTGGTAGACTACGGCGATGATGACACTCAGTTCAACGAGGATGGCTCCTTTATCGGCGAGTATGCGGGGCGAAAGGAGAAGAGGGTGTCCACTGAGATCAAAGCCCCTGTTCAGACCCCGGCATGAGGAGCGGGGCAGACACTGATTTCATCACACCTGCTAGAAAGAACAAATAAAAGAAAACGGACGTGATCCGCTCCCAGCATAAGAGTCGTGTCAAACGTAATGAGTCATTGCCAACTGCGCACTGCCATATACTCATTTTATAAAGCTCTGTTTTGTCATGTTGCAACACAATGACCATTACTAAATGCGCTGTATATATAGTGTATATTGTATGTGCTGATTGTCTTTTTTTTTTTACAAGTATTACTCAAAATTTAGAGGACTCCTTCTTTTTGTTTGTTTTTTGTATCATTTTCTTCTGATTTCATTGCCTCAGCTGCACTGCTGTTTGTACGGATGTTAGGAGAATGTCACATGATGCCATCATACATCATTATTTGCAGCTCTGCCTCTGATGTCGGCAGAGGCGGCAGGGCCTTAAATCTTGACTTGGAGCAAATTTTACTGACCTTTTATATTTGAAACAGATTCATTAAATATGATTTGTGATGTGTATAAAGCTTTGGTTATTAACTTATTGTTCTTCCAACAGTTTAAACCTGACAAATTCACAATCAATTTCATATATCATGGCACCATAAATATGGATTCTTTCTCTTTGTGAAGGAGTGAAGTTATTACTCACTTTGCTTATGAGCATTTGCATCCACTAAATCACAAGCGTGAGTTTTTCTTCAGCATTACAGCTCCAAACAGCACTGTTTAACCGGTAGAGTTTTCAGTACAGCAAAGCAGAGAATCAGCAATTAAACTCAATAATAAGTTGCTGCGGTCTAAAGTGAGCAGCTGAGTAGTTTAGCCTTCCTTTAGGAGTTGAAACAAAGAATGATGTTACCTTGAATCTGTCTGAAGAGGAAGAAGATAATTTTTTTCTTGCATTTTCTGAGGATGTGTGGCCAAATTGTTCCGTCTGATAGGACAGCGTTGCCTTCTGCTTCTCATGTTCACCACCATGTGTAAGGTTTTGTTGCTCTGAACCTTCATTAGGAAACAGTCTGTCTGCATTAGTTAATTATGGTAATTTAAATGTTGTAAATGCTGGATTTGCTCCCCTATGTGCCACTTCTCTTCTGCACATTCATCTGGAGAAGCCACATTTCACATGGGATATAAAGTGTTAAGTTGTAAACTTTGGAGATGGGGGAATCCTTGGAAGATCCACAGAGGCTGCTGCTTCTCTGTTTACATGTCAGCAAAACTGCCTGCTGGGGCATCACGGTTTACGCACGCACGTGATCTATCTAATGTTTGACACAGGAGTGCCTATGACGATTAAACCTTTAAAGTGTTTGACTCAAAATGTTAAAGCCCTTATAACAAGGATCAAAATCAAAGCAGCTTCAAAAACAGTATTAAGAATTTCCAATAATGCATTCTTTCAAGCAACATAAACTAAGATGAGTGTTATTTTCACAGAATCAATGGAACCAAGAGTTGTTTAATCAGATTATTTTGTCTGGTTGCATTATTCCGGATGCCAGGCGACCCTGTCGTTGATCCTAACAAGCCTTACTTGCACAGCATCAACCATCCAGAACACTCTTATTCTCATTATTAACATTAGGAACGTGAGAGAAATTGCAATGTTTTGTAATTCAGTCATTGCATGTTATGAATGTTAATTGGTGTTTTTTGATGTCATTAAATTGCTTTACTTTCCTATGCTCTGGTGCTGCTCTGTCTCTGGTTGGAGCCATGAACTGGCCTGTGATCATCCCGCGATGTAAAGCACTAACGGCGTGCAAGTCCAAATTTCTTCATGAGTAAATCTTTGTCCTCACATCAAGTTGTGAGATTTGATGATGAAGCACCTAAAAGCAAATGTCCTCCTTGACGCTGAATAAAATGGAAGTTGATTGATGAGTCATCGTCATTTACCAAATGACTTTAAACAAATCTTGCAGCACAGTTAAACCTCTGAGTTAAGCTGTCTGAGTCTGGTTTAAACACGTCTGCAGGAAAGATTGTTCTTAAATGAAAGGAGCGGGCGCAGGCAGGCGTGGCGTCAAGGAGCTGTAATCATGTCTGAAGGCTGATAATAGGGAGTGGAGAGTGTTGGCGTGAGGGTTCTCGCTATGTGGGTCACACCTGCCTCACAAATAGTCCTCCATCACTCAGGCAGGTTTGCCTGCAGCACACGGTCCTCAGCTTTCACACATACAACCTTCAGGTGTTGATAATGGTCCCTTTGGCAGCTGTGCTGAAGGACCTTATCTCTGTGGTAGCAGCATCAACAGCTGGATGTGTTCATATACTTGCAATCAGGGCTGGGGAGGCCATTTGCAGAACTTAATTGTGTGATGTAACTCTTCTTGCTATCTCAAAGACACAGCAGGAAAATAAACAGTTTGACAAAACAACAAAAGGGTTTGAGATGCTTATCGTGGACTGCACAGACAAAGCTCTGTGCACTTTATTACAGAACATATGAGCCATACGATTAGTATTCAATCCCCAGCCGCTTTATGTCTTCACTTTATGTAACTTTACAAATAGCTAAGCAGCCAATCACTGCCCAGGCAGCTGTGCAATGACACAAATAAAAGTGCAGAAACTGAGAACATGCACAATAAGGAGTACAAAGAAGTGTCACAATTTTACAAATAAATATGTTAAATATATATTAACATTGAATATAATATTTATTAAATGATAGATCCTATGAATAGACCCGGTTAATGAGAAGATCAAAATCAGATCAAGGACTGCCTGTTCACAAATCAGCCTGTCCCGCCCAAGAACTACACTTTTTATTTTATCTTCTTTTAAATACTATTTTCACTTTTTTATTTTTTCAAATAATTTGATACTGGCACAAAATTATCACAGTTACATTAAGTGAGTGTGTGGATGAATGTTTGTCTGTGTGTGTTGGCCCTGTGATGGACTGACGACCTGTCCAGGGTGTACCCCGCCTCTCGCCCGATGTCAGCTGGGATTGGCTCCAGCCCCCGCTGGGACCCCTTTCAGGGAATAAGCGGTAGAAAATGGATGGATGGACATCAAGTTCCTGCTTTTTTAGGAGGCAAAAATGGTGGAGGTGAGGACCCAAATGCAGACAGGGGGCAGACAGGATGTAGGGAATAGTGTTTAATCTCCAAAGAGACACCAAAAGCGATGAAAAGCTACAGGGAATTATTAGCAATAATTTATTACTATCAAGACAACGAGAACACTGATGACAGCTAACAGTTGGAAAGACAATGAACCAGCAAATGAGAACTGAATGTTGCTGGTAACAAAGACGGAGGGTATTGCACTCCTGGAGGGCAGGATAACAGATGTGGAGAAGAGCTACAACTTTGGCATACTACAAGCAAAGGCAACTATGATGAGTTCACAAGGAAAGCTGCCATGGCCAAATACCTACAATGAGTTAGGCAATACTTACCGGTAAATAAGCTCAGGCCATTACCAGTCAGTAGGCAGATACCCTGCTAGAATAATAAGTTTGCTAAAGGAGTAAGTTCAGATTACAGATGTAAAAACTAGAAAGCTGTTCATCATGCATGGAGAATTCCACTCAAGTCCAGTGTCCAGAGGCTATACACAAAGGCGCAAAGATGGAGGCAGAGGACTAGTGAGTATCAGGACCACTATCCAAGATGAAACAGCCAAGCTCATGAATATATCAGGAAGACGGCCCCAAGGGACAAAGCACTTAGTGAATGTCTCGGGTGCTGGAACCTGAAGGAGAACAAAATGAATGAACCATCATGTGAGGAAAAACCCCTGCATGGGATGTGCCACTTACAGATTGCTGAAGTAGCGTACGCCATAGAGTACACTGGACTGAAGGAAAGCAGGGTACCAGGGTCATCAAGGCTCAGATCCACCACAACAGGAAAGACTCCAGGTGCAGACTGTGCAAAGAAAGCCCTGAAACAATCCAGCACCACATAGAAGGATGGAAGATACTGGCAGGCAAAGAATACATGGAACGCCATAACCAAATAGCTGGCACAGCGTACAGAAACATCTGTGCAGAGGATGGACTGGAGACCCCTAAGTCTCAATGGGAAACACCTCCCAAAGTGATGGAGAATGAGAGGGATAAGATCCTGTGGGACTTCCAGATCCAGGCCACAACTTTAACATCTATTTTGTCTTGTCCACATTAAGCAGCAAGTGATTCCTTCCCGCCCGCTCCACAAATCTGTCCACCAGCCCCCTGTATTCCTCCTCCTGACTGCCACTTATACACCTAACAACATCAGAACAATTCTGAAGGTGACATGGCTCTGAGTTTTACTGGAAGTTTGTGGTGTATCAGGTGAACATGTGGGGCAGCGACATCACGCTTCACCACATCAGACAGGACACTGCCCAGCCGGACAAACTGCGGGCTGTTCGTCAGGTAATTATTGAAAAAACCAGGAGACAAGAGGACCCGCCAACACCATCAGCCATAACTTCTCACCCACTAATGAAGGCTGGATGGTGTTGAAGACACTGGAAAAATTACGGAATGTGACTCTCAATGCCTCCACCATCATCCAGGTCTGTGTGTGTGTGCTCGCTGCAGCAGATAAATGACAGAATCATCCACCCATGGCCGATGGGCAAACTGCAGAGGGTCCGGAGATGGTTTTACTTGCAGCCTCAGGTGGGCCAACTCCAGCCTCTACAGCACCTTCATCACATGTGATGTGAGGGCAACTGAACAGTAATCACTGAGGCCAGATAGAGAAGAATTCTTGGGAACTGGTACCAGGTAGGCCATCCTCCAGAGCAACGACACCCTCTCCAGGCTGAGGCTCAGGCTGTAGAGGTGTTGAAGAACCACAGACAGCTGGCAGATTTGTGGAGCGGGCGGGAGAGAATCACCTGCTGCTTAATGTGGACAAGACAAAATAGATGGTGATAGACTTAAGGAGTAAGGAATCATCCCCACAGCTTCTCTACATCCTGGGTAGTGATGTGGATGTGATGGAGGAATATAAATACCAGGGTGTAACTAATGACAACAGACTGAGCTAGAAAAGCACAGGCGTGTACAAGAAGACCTGCAGCAGACTCTACTTCCTGAGGAAGCTGAGGTCGTTCAACGAGTGCAGCAAGATGCTGGAAATATTTACCAGTCTGTTGTGGCATGGATAACACTGTCTGATTATGTAACTGGTGAACTTTACACAGACAAGCACCGAATTGCACACCACCCTATGGAATATATTGGAATGAAATGAAAATTAAATGGGTTCTCCCATCTCCGGGGCTGAGGTTGCCGAGGTGGTTAAAAAGCTCCTCGGTGGCAGGGCCCCGGGGGTGGAT
>JBAMHV010000003.1:709272-722639 GCA_037177535.1 Pseudomugil gertrudae
CAAAACAACTGCTGTACTAACATCCGCCACTAGATGGCCACATGGAAACACTAAAACAAAGGGGTTCCATTACAATTATCATTACATGCAAAAAGAAACATATCAACAAACACACACTCCAGATGGAATTGAGTAGAAAAACCTCAGATGTCAACATGTAACCAAGAAGCAGATAAAAAGCTGCAGTCACTTCAGTGATTTACAAACAGATAAGCACGGTGACAAAGTGATAAAGTCACTCATCAGCATGCAAGCTGGACTAATGAAATGTTCCTTGCTGCACAGTTTACAGCTGGTGAATGGATAAGAACAGATATGTAGGCTACTAGACTAGCACAAGAGAGTAGCTTAAGCTTTAAGGGGTGGGGTTGGGGTGGGATAGGGGTGGGGCTGTCTGTCTTTGTATGTCTACTTTTTGTAATTCATTGTTATGTTGTCTGTCTTTGTTTTATTTTCTTTTAATTGATTTTTATCATGTAAAGCACATTGTGTTGCCAAAGCATGAAAAGCGCTTTATAAATAAAGTTTGATTTGATTTGATTTAAAATACCTGTCACTTAAACATGGGCACTGCTTACTAATGTTTACTAATGTTTTATCTATGAAACCTTATAGAAGATAAAAATTTAGAAAATCTCACATAGGACTTCCTGAATATCGTTGGAATATCCAGTGATGTTAATGTTTAGGCTGAAATATAACAAATCAGCAACAAACCACGTTAACATCAGGAGGAAGTTTTGACACTGAACAATACCAGAGTCATTACTTTTCTTACTTAAAAGGTGAATCTAAACTTATTATCATGATGTTTGGATAAAAGTTTTCTTCTTGCCATCGACCAGGTCATTAATGAACTGTTAAAAAGTTGCCTCATCATTCTTTTTTACAAGGCCCTTCACTACTTACCCCTTCTTCTGGTTTTATCTGCATCATTTACTAGAAATAAGGGGGCTGCTGTGTTTACGGGCATTGTTCAGGGGTCCCACAGTGATTTGCCTCTATTTGTAGGAGGTGGACTCTGACCCCAAGTCCACCTCTCTAACAGCTAGGTACCATTCCCCAAAAAGAGCAACGTTAGTGCCAGGTTTTAACCACACACATGCTTACACACATGTTTTACAAGACAACAATTCATCCATCCATCATCTGCTAATTCCAATGAAGGGTCACAGGCAGCTGAAGCCTATTCCAGCAATCATCGGGCATTAGTACACTCCGGACAGGTCGCCAGTACATCACAGCAATAAACTATTTTGTCATTTTTAATCTTTTAGATGAAGTCAGATGTTTTAATCCGGAGTAAATGTAAAGGTTCTTAAAATGAACTAAATTAGCATTTTTCTGGAATTCTGTGACCCTTGTATTCTTTAAAACATGCAGATTATTTTTACCAGGATAGAATCATGCTCACCTTAAAGAATCTCTGAAGCAAATCTCACTTGCATCTTTGAAATGAAACTTGATGCACAGTGCTTGCTTTGGTTTGTTCTGACGTACAGATGTGCTACAGAAACTACGCCTTTTACTCAACTACTTTGAGTTAGATATAGTTTGCATGAATTTATCTAATATTCCTCCTCATTTCATTTTCAAACTTTGGTTAAAAAAGGCCGAGAAGTGCACTGCAGCTTCCTTTATAAGCACCCAGAATGTGTTTGATCTAAAGGATGACTGTATTCTGTCTGATGCTGCACTGCAGTGAGCAGCCAAAACCCAGTAGACTTCAGAAGACGTCGTAATGCACCAGCAGAGGGATTATTTCCAGGAATGATGACCTCGTTGACATTGATCTTCTCTACATGAGAGGCGATGAAAGAAGCTAACAGGTGATGCTTATCTGATGTTAGGACAGATTATCTGATTTCATTGTCTAACTGACCGGAATCCTGCTGCAGCTGTTTTGCCAATGCAAGGCTCACATATCTGCTCTCTGTCCATAAATCAATTTGAGGCTTTGTATTTATTTTCGTGTCTTGAGAATGTTGATGGAGCTGTACAGTTCAAACTTCACTCTTGACAGAGTATTTGCCAGGTGAAGGTCTCATTATAACAATATCATTGTACTCATTTTCCTTCTTTATTTAACAGCCTTTGGAAATGAGTTTGCCTTTGTAACCATGAAGAAAAGCGAGAAAACAGTAGAATAAAGAGGAAAAAACAGATAGATCAGATAAAACACTTTTCTCTAAGAAAGATGTGGTTCCATCTCATTGTTAGGGTAATGATGTATGCAGTGGGTCAGGCTGGAAGGGGAGATAATGATTGTAGCCATTTACCATATTTACTGGACTACCATCTGCAATGTTATGGCTGATTTACAACCACTTTAACCTCTGTTGTAACAGAGATTTCTCAATCAAATGGGCATCAACCTTCCATTTATTCCCTCATGTTTGCTGAGTCAGCAAAGTCCAGTTTATTCCAGTGGGACAGACTATTTCATCACACCTAGTACAAACTTTTTATACCAAAACCTGTCTTCAGACTAATCTGTGTGTGCTGCTGGTTCCTAAATCATGCTTATTTTCATGAACACTTATTTGGATTTTGGTATGATGGATGAAAAATAAAGCTACACTTCCTTTATTAAAACTGTCTTTGTCTTAAAGCCCGGGTGGGTCAGCATCCTCCTAAAAACTCATTTAGTTTTTCGGCATGTGGTATAAAATATAGTTTAGGGCATAAAATGACATAAAATTATACCTGAACATGCACACATGTCACTGAAGATGAAAACACATCAGCAGTGTCCTGCAACGTGGCGTGTCATGTCATGGGGGATCTGCATCAAGGGCTGCCTGGAGAATACATATCAATAGATATAGATCAAATAAAGGCTTTAAACTGTAAAAATAGGACTTCTCTGCTCAGCTGTTCTTGGGTTGGGTTACTAGACTTTGTACAGACAAGAGATTCGTCTTTAGGAGAAATAAAAAATAATGGCATCAGCAACAGTGTTGCATGGAAAGGATATTCTGGACAAGAAGTAAGGCCAGAAGACATTAGGGGCCCCCAGGAGACGATCAACTTTAAGTCAATTCAAAGTTTGCCTGTTTCAACTCAACCAAAATCAGCTTCTCTCACTCCTGACACTGCAAAAACTATGGCTCATATGTGTTTAAGACATGGTATATTGTTACACCCCCCCCCCCTTCATTTATTTGTGAATGTCTTCTCAAAATTAGTTAACTTTAGATTTTTAATATAATTCACAATATTATTCTCAAAGACATTTATGTTAGTTACTAACTAATCACCACACAGCCCACATGCCAGAGTCAGGGTTACATCACAGATTACCAAATACACAGCTATAGGCTACAATTTCATTAACCAGTGAGAAATAATGTGTGTTAATATTATTGAAACAAAAAATGCTTTCCTGAGGTAAAACTGGAATGTAAAATATATTCACAGAAGGCTAAACTAGTGTTTACACTGGACATACAACAGTTTGCTGTGCCGAAGAAAGGAAATTATATGCTGAATACTGATCACATTTTTATAATAAAACAGTAGTTATAGTAAAAATATTAAATGAAAGAAGGGGAGGGAAATTCTCCTGTATATTTGACAAATACCTACATAGAATTTGACATTGAAACTACCTATGAAATCCTAATACTGCTGGCAGACAGCAGTCTGAAATGGAACGCAGCGTATTGTTGGCAGACGAGCCAAAACATAATGAAACGTGCCATGCACATAGCAGCTTCTTTCAATAGACATAGATGTGCACAATGCCTGACTCATCACAGAAACCCAAGCGGACATTGTCGGAGGAAAAGAAAAAGAAAGGGACAAAGCAAGTGATAAGAGAAGAGTAAACATGGGACCCACTTTAGCTGTCTGCAGAGATCGCAGATGGATGCTGAGTAAGGCCTCGTTAGAAAAACCGTCATTGTTTATGAAAATATTTCAATAACACAAATGGTTCTAGACCACATAGTGTTGACCAAAGTGTCTGTCGTACCTTGCATTACGATGTTTGGACTATTCTGACTGAAGTGTTTACACACTTCAACCTGCATCATATTCTTATAAACCCTGTTCTACTGCATGAGAGGAAATGTTGCATATTTCTATGTTGCATGCAGAATCTACTGAGGTGTGAGTCATCCACCAAGAAGCCACATATTTCTGACTCATGATGAGGAGCTCAAAATGCAAACCCAAAAATCTTTTCATGGATCTACCTGAGCTGGAGAAGACAGCGTAGCTCTGCATGAGTCCATATCAAAGATTAGATTTTATTAGAAAAATGTCTTTGCTTCTTTAAGATTTCACATAGTTGGCTTTTGAGATAGGAAATTTCATACGGCTGTTCTTTCCTGCCATGATAGCATCCTGCAGTGTGCACACAAAGCAACAACTGGCCCGCTTGCTTGGATTACATGGCTGGCAGCCAACTTCACACCTTTTCCACCTGTCAAATTATAAGCAGCGTGTGTACCAAAGTTGCTTTTAAATGAACAAAAATTAAACAGGAGGACACAGATGGCAGTGGGAGCTGTGTTTACCCAGATGGCATTTAATTGACAAAAGAGCAAAAGTCTCAAACAACAACTGTTTGTGGAGCGATAAAGACTTTAGACTGAAAGATGGGTCTTTGTCCTCTGGTTTACAGAGGAATTTCATGTTATGGCTAAAAACAGAAACTCATCATTGTGATGCCAAATGGTATTAAAGGCTTACTAACATCTTAAAAGGTGACAGATACCATTCTAAACATGGCAACAGAACACATTTCCATGCATTCACAGCAACGAGAGCATCATTCCCTGAATTTATACACTTGCTTGGCTATGAAATAAATCATTTTTTATTTTGTAAAATGATGGATTTATACTTACAGTTTATTTGTGTGTGTGTTTATTACATTGTGTTAATAGCACACAGGTGTTATATTAACACACTCCCCTTTACTGGTCAGTCAACTCACACTGTCAGCACACTTCCTGTAAATACATTACTGTACATTACTGTATTATTATTTTATGTACATGTTCTTTTTTTCTCCCTCTTTATTTTTCAGTTTTATGTCATCTCAGCTTCTGCTTGTGTCATAGTTCATAGGTTTCACATTTCTTTATGTAACTTATGTACGCACTGGCAAATCAAGACAAATTCCTCATAATGAAAATTACCTGGCAATTAACATGATTTTGATTCTGATTTCTCCACCTACCCAAAAAGCCATTACTGTAACGCCATGATGACTATAATTTATAATAAAAGTTAATGCTCAAATATCTGCAATGTTACTTGTTGTATTCTGCTTGATGTGATGTTTCAAGACTGGACCTGGGAAACCCTGCTTCAAGATATATAAAGCAGGAGTGTCTGGTCCTTGAGATCCACCATCCTTCAACCATGCATCCCTTTTCCAACACACCTGAATCAAATGGCTCAATTCCCTCACACAGAGCTATTCATTTGATTCATGTGTGTTGGAGAAGGGATGCATATAACAGTTGCAGGGTATATATATCTCCAGGACAGGGCTGGGCACGCCTGATACAGAGTGCATGATTTTTTAAGATTCCAGTTTGTTTAAATTTTGTTGGTGTGGTGATGTGATTGTGTGATAGTAAACATCACCAGTATAGGTAGCCTCATTTGTTTCAGTTAAGTTAATCATCTAAGTGGATGATATTTGCTTAAAATTGCAAAGCTTTTTCTCAAGAGCAAAAGAAAGTTGTGGATCCACACCAAAGCCTTAAAGACTTTGAAATGTATGAAGTCACCACCTGCTGTTTCAAAATGAAAAACTCTGACCCGAGAGGATAAGACTCATCTCTTAAAACTCAACAGAGAAAATAAACATGCATTTAATTTTTTTATCTTTTTAATTTTCTTTAAAAAAACTCATTTTATTTTGATGTATCAGTACATAAAATGATACACTTAGAAATGTGGCAACAGCTGAATCTGGAACTAGGGTGACCGTTTTTCCGGATTTTGTCTGGACAGTCTGCTTTTTAAGCCTTCTGTCCAGATGTCTGTCCTCACGTTTTACATGTTGTCCTCATTTCAGGCCCACGTGCACTATTCATCACAAATCCCCGCCAATATTTTCACTTGCCATTCTGCAATAAAATACAATGTAAGAAAAGGCATGCTGAATAACAATCCCTATTGCCAAAAAGAAAGACATTTTGGTGCTCAGAACATTGGTTTGTCAGCAATAGTACAAAAGGAGAACACTACGTCTTCTGTGGGCTCTGCCGTATGGACATTGATGTGGGGAGCTGACATAAAGGTGGGTTAGAGAGACACGCAGACAGAGAATGCCACAAAGACAATGCTAGCAGTGCTGGACACTCATCTTTAAAGTCACGTTTTGCCCCAATGACACTAAACACAGTCGAATGATAAAACCACTGCTACTGAGCTAGCCAAACTGTTTCATGCTATCAAACTCCACCACTCGTACCGGAGTTTGGACTGCTATGCAAAAGTTGATTGACAGGTGTATGGGGATTCAGGTGTTGCCAACAGAAGGACTGTAGGCAGAACCAAAGCACAAGCACTGTGTTCAAATGTGTTAGCTCCATATTCCACACACATCCATATCAGCTACCTAAATGGAAATGGTCTGCATTTTTCTCTCAGATGTGTCCAACAAGTGTTTCCCGATAGTTCAGCATGACCTTATGGATTTTTACAGTGACAGTGATGAAACATCTGCAGCTATAGCCAACCAATTAATGACAAAGCTGGAATCCGAAAGGTTGGATTACACTGTGTCGGGTTACACCCCAGATAATGCCAACGTTAATTATGGGAAACATAACAGTTTGTTTCAGAAACTTAATGGCACAAATGAAGGCATTTGTTCTGACAACTGCCTTGCTCTCCGGTCGCACAACACCAGTAAATTTGCAACAGCAAAGATGAGTGTGAATGTGGAAAATGTCCTCAAAATCTACAGCGATTTTAGTTCTTCTGCCACAAGGACAGAACACCTCCAGGAATTTTGCGAGTTCCTAGAAAAGAATCAGGGCAACATTGTGCAACACTTAAAGACACGGTGGCTATCTCTACTGCCATCTGTGGACATGATAGTGAAGTACTGGGGACTACTCTCCAACTACTTCAGGAGCCTGGGAGAAGATTCATGTCCCAAAGTCATGTGGCTGTGCTTTGGAGATGAAGAGAACACTGCATGAGCTGTACTTTTTTTCCCAGTGAACAAGAACAAAAAAAAAAAGTTCTTGTTGGTCTGGTCTGTTCATACTCCACAGTCTGCAATGGCGCGGGGATCACTGTGGGTGGTCGGTCTGTGCTTTTATGTGCAGTGAGCAACTGACCAACTTATTTAATAAACAGCAGGAGGACAGGTTGTGTCTGTGTTTTTATATGCTATGTGTTGTAAGCATTTTTCTTATTTCCTCACGATCCAAATTAATTTTAATAAAAAATATCAGTTAAAATGCATCAATAAAAATGTGGACTTTTGAGGTTTCTTGTACAGTTATTGTAATCTCTGGTAAATGTGTCAGGTTGTAAATGAGGCCAGTGAAACAAAGATTACCACTATGCTGCTGCTACTCTTATATAAGGAGATCAGAAACTAAACCAACACTGAAAAAAACAGTTAAATTAAATGTCCGCCAACACTTTCCCATGTTTCTATCAAAACTATATATTTTTGTTAAATTTAGGATGAAATAATTCAATCAAGATTATTTCATAGTTCAAATTGTAAAAATGTGGTTTAATAAGGATACTTACTGCAATTCCATTTCACGCTATCTTCCCACCACTAGTTGTTAAAAAATGATGAAACAATATCTTAATGCCAAAGTATTTTGGTACCACATAGTATACTAGGTTTCTTTGTGTATGTGTGTTAGTCTAATTCCAACTCTAATTGGGTGCCTTTCCATTTTTTACAGTGCAGCCGGGCAGCTGCGACAGTAATGAGAGCCATTTGAAGTTAGTCATTTAAAAGATAAAGGACGCTCAAGCTGAGATAACACAATGGCTCTATTGTGTTTTGGCTAATTTGAGTCAAAAGTCTTTCATCAGCATTGGATTTGATGAATGAGACAGCAGCTTGGGCTGTGTGCTGTACTGTAAGCCAATGCGCCAGTGGTGTGACAAATGACTGTGGGCCTGGTGACTACAGACACAGTAAACAGAGCCGGAGCTGCCACCAGCTCACACGGCCCAGCTTTCCACAGTGCTTGCTCACACCCATTCATCTCCTTCATGGCGAGGTGACACTGTAAAGAACTCACAATGAGGATGGTATAATAGTTCATATGGTACATGGGAAGACAAAAATCTTTACTTATTTTTTTGGTGTGCTTTTTGAAACATCGCCTTCATGAACAGCAGCTTCCTGCCTCACATCAATACAGTCATATCATCTTTCCTACTAGATATTTCTGAGCTGGTTGTGTGTGTGGCTACACCTCCTCCACATCCTGTTAATCATGTCCTAGATATTATTCACAGCTTTGTGTTTGTTGATCGTTAATGAGAAGTATTTTCATTTATTTTCAGTTTTGATGTCTTTTTTGTTGTTGTTGACCAGAGATTCACTAAAAGCAATTATTGTGATAGCAGGACAAAAAGTGGGCTTAAAAAAATAATCATTTATTAGTCAATGTACAGTGTAAAAAGTCAAAGCTCTGAAAGACGGACTGACACATATTTTAGATGCATATGAAACTGTTGGCCTCATAACTAAAGGATGCAACCTCCACCAAGCTGCTCATTTCCTCCCATATTGGGAAGAATCCTTTTAAAAATTACTGTGTCCACAATTCTGTTCATATCACTCCTAAAATTTAATAAAATCTACGTTAGACCCAGATCTATTCTCAGAAGAAGAAAAACACAAAAATGCACCCAGTAGTTTGTGTAAAGACAAACAGGGAAAACCATAAACTCTGTGGTGTGTTTACCAGGATCACTGTGGAGATAATGATTAAAACAGGAAGCAGTGCCATCACATGCACAAATGAATCCACTTTTTTTTTAAAGAAACATGATTCCTGCAACCAATAAATATATAAGGCAATCGAGACTTTTTTTGTGTAGCACATTTTAGATTTGCAACAACTCAAAGTCCATTGCATAAAATATTACAAAGTAAGATGCAAACCTTTTTGTTTTGTTTACCTATTTGGCTTTTTTTTTATTACCTGTCCTGGAAATTATTTATTCGCTTGATGTTTGTTATTGTGCTGTCTAATGTCACATGTTATTTTTTTATTGTTATTATTATTATCATTAGAGCTCTACAGCATTTTCATGGCACTCTTTTTAAAGATCCCTCATTTATTCACCAGTGATTACTATTTGGGGATAGATATACATGAGTGAGGTAAATGTGCTTTTCCTCCATAAAGAGGTATTTAATAACCTTTACCTTAACCTTTTTTAAAAACTTTGGTAGCATAAACAAAAGTTTTAAAGTTGACATCTTATAAAAATTAAGTTGTTCTAGAAGGATCTTCCACATTATTTGAAAATAAGCTTTAATTGTGAATAACTAAATCGAACAAAAACTTTTAAGTGGAGCTTTTATTCTTTAAAAAATTGAAGTTGTTTAAACCTGATGTTCTTCGGTACTTTGTCATGTATTTTTATGTTGTATCTTGTAAGAAATTACTTAGTTAATTAGTTACTTCAAGAACAAAACTGTTATGGAATTAACTACAGTACCAGTCAAATGTTTGGACACACTTTCCCGTTGGATTTAATGGAAGTGTGTCCAAACATTTGACTGGTAGTGTATATTTTAAATTTTAGTTGTGTTTTTGAACACAGGATATTTATCTTTCACTCATCACCCATTTACCCATTATCTGGAGCCTATCCCAGCAATCACTGGGTGAGAGGCAGGTACACCCTGGACATGTTACCAGTCCATCACAGGGCAACACAAGAGACAAACAACCCTGCATGTCTTTGGATGGTGGGAGGAAGTCCGACTACCTGTAGAGAACCCACGCTAACACGGGACAAACCAAGCAAACTCAAAAACACAGAAAGGCCACTGTGTGACTGTCTGTGGTTGTGTTGTCATAAACACTGATGAAGTAAAATACATCTTTAAATACTGATAATCTTGTGAGTAGTTCTTCTGCTTTACTGGGTTATTTATTATTTGTTATTTATTTCTTTTTTTAGCCTTAATCTATCAGGCTTGTATCACTGAGATCAGCATAGTTGTTAATATAAACCTGAAGACAACACCTGAAATTCACTATGTTAAAACTTTATCACATAAAACAAGTGAACATAGACACAGTAGACTATATTGAAATGTTATGTACAGGTTATTGTAGGAATTGTTACATAATTCCAGAGATTGTTACGTGTGTAATCTCACAAATGTCATTTTTCCATGATATTTTCTCACACCACTACAAAGATACAAACAGAACAGTGTGTAAACAAACAAATGCTTTCACAACTTAATGCACTAGAAAAATATGTGCTGTATATAAAATACATTTCCCATGTAGTTCTGTAGCTCTAAAAAAGAGACTTATTTACAGAACACAAACGGGCTCACAATGAAAAAAAATTATTACCTGCACCAAAACAATGTTTATCACACCTGCAAGTCATTAAATGTGAGCTACAGTTCTCTTTTATAGGAAATACTCAGTTAAGGTTTAATTCCCAAATTTCCCTCAATAAATGATAAAGTATTTAACTGTTAATCCATATAACTATTTCAGAAGTGTGTGTGTGTGTGATTGCAGTGTCTGCTGCTACACAAAGTAAAGAAAGCTATGCTATCGTTCTTTTTTGTTTAAAATAGTTATTTATGTTTAAGTCAATTCAGCTTTTGTATAGCTGTATATTTGTATAGCGCCACTTCATGACAATGTCATCTCACGCCACATCAAGGACATCAATTTAAGACAATTCAAATCAATAGCCTAGCTAAAGGAAACCAAGAAACTGGATCAAATCTTGACTTTGATCCAATCTCCCATCCTGAGCTGCATGAGGTGACAGTGGGAAGGAAAACTCCTTTTTAACAGGAAGGGAAAACCACCAGCAGAACCCGGCTCAGGGAGGGCAGCCATCTGCCTCGACTAGCTGGGGTGGAGAGGACAGGAAATACAGACTAACATGTTCTACAACTTTTATCCAGGAACACCTGCAGAAAAAGGAAAATAGGTTATGATGTCAATACTGTCATATATGAATACATGGAAGATAAGGAGCAGAGAAAGGAAAAGAAAGTGCTCAGCGCGTTATGGGACATCCCCATGACTGCTTAACTAATGGATGGTTAGACTACCCCTAATTATACCATGTTCCGGGCAAATCCTCAATTCTGATTGATTTATTTATTTTTATAAGTGACCGTGGTCACTTACAGGCGTCTGATGGTACACGCCTCCACGTTGTCCATTATTTTCAGATAATGGGCTCCTCGTCAGGCATCATCCCTTACCTATAAGTTTATCTATAACAATATAAGACTATCAGGGCCTAATAGCTGAAGGCTCTCTCTCCCATCGTTTTCTTATGGTGTTTTTCCACTACTACCTACTCTACCTGACCTTCCACGACTCCACACAGAAATCGTGTAGTTACTTTGGCTGTACTTAATTCGTCAAGGTTCCAAGCATGTCGAGCTGTGCAGGTAGCGTGATGGCCACAGGCTAGTGTCCATTGATTGGCCTGAATGAGTGATGTCACTACACAGCGGCTAAAGAATATGGTTTTAAAGGCCACTGGAAAATGTGTTCATATTATTCATGTGTCTATTTCCAATGAATAATCATAATCCGAGCACCAAGTAAAAAGTTACCTCGAGTTTTCTGCTGTTTTTATGCTTTTACTGTTTCAATGTAAAGCATTTTGAGTTGTCTGTACATGAAAGGTGTTATACAAATGAACTTGCCTTGCCTTTATGTGAGGAGAAGAATTTGAACCTATCCTAAATTTAACAGGGAGCCAATGAAGAGATGCTAAAACTGGAGAAATATGATCTCTGCTGCTGGTTCTCATCACAACCCTCACTACAGAATTTTGAATGACTTTTTGGGGCATATTTAGGACAGCCCACAAATAAGGAGTTGCAGCAGTCCAATTTCTAAGTAACAAAGACATGGGTGTAAACAGTAAAAATACACACTTTATCCATCCATCCATCTATTTTCTACCGCTTTTCACTGAACGGGGTCGCGGGGGGGCTGGAACCAATCCCAGCTCACAATGGGCGAGAACACACTTTATCATATTTCATTTTTTTTACAGGTTTCAGGTTGTTAGCTGATTGGGTGCACACATATAGTTAACTTTCTTTTGTCACCTTGTTAATTTGCTTAGCTTTAAATGAACATATTTCCTTTTGAGTTGCCAGTTCCTGTGACGTAGTTGTGTGGAAGTGGCCCAGCCTACTGAAGAAAACAGTCCCAGCTGCACTGAAGCTTCTTTAACAGGGTTGATGTGGTTGTTTTGGGTTGTTTGGATTTCTTGCTTTATTTACAGATTTTGGATAGTTTCAATAATTTCCTTAGTAAGTTACCTTTAACACTATATTGATTAGTTAAGATTATGTTTTAGTTTGTTTAAATTATTCAGTGTACCCTTTGTGTGACAGTTTGTTCTGTGTTAGTGCTTATGTTAAAGTTTGTTTTGTTAAACTGTCTTATGGGCCCTAAAGTTATTATCAGAAATTGTTTTGTCACCTTGGTAAAATGCACTATTTCTCTGTTTTTTCACTCGGTCCTATACAGGGTGTATATGTGTGTAAATTAATTTAGTTGATATGCAGACTTTCAGAGTTAATACAAAGCGTAATAAAATCATGGTACATGCACACAAAACGTCTGCATTACTGCTTCGGCAGCCTACACTAGAAAGATAACTGGCTTCCTGGTCTCATAGCAGCAATTTGCTCTGTGCTACATGGGAGATTCTATGTTCCATGAATGCCTCTGTCTTTCTTTTCCATTGCCTAGCCATGCTTTAAAAGAAATAAAATGAAAAAAGTAGACTTAGTTTTATGTAGGGGGATGGTTGTAACACTGTTGAAATAAATTTTACAACTGACCACAACCCTGTCAGCTGACTGCATTGGCATATTGGTGTGAAATTAGTAGGGGAGTAATACATCACGTTTTACAGAAAAGAAAGCAATTTTATTTAGTGTAAGTCATATGGTTTTATTTTCAGTAAGCTGTATATAAATTTGGTGTCAGTAAAAACAAATAGTTTCTTATCTCAAAATCAAAGCATACGTGTGTTTTCAGCCTTCATCACACTGAGACTGAGAATGATGTGGGCAAACTCTGATATTGTCATGTGTTAAGTTTCTGGTCACGGTGTGCGTTTCATGTCACAGTGTTTTGTTTCCTGTTTTATTTTGGTTCACT
>JBAMHV010000003.1:734381-747348 GCA_037177535.1 Pseudomugil gertrudae
CTGAATACTTTTCATTTAAGTAAGTCAGGATGGTGTGTTTGATGGACTTTGTTAGCTCACTGTCTCCTTCCTCAGGAACAAGGAGGCTGCTGTTAAAGAGGTGGAGCACAGGTCTTACGTATGACAGTGTAACATAGTCCTTGCATGACAAAGCGTCAGTGAAGTCCTGCAGGGGCTTCAGTGCTCTTTGGATGACCTCTTGCACCTCTATATCTTGCCACGTAAGAACCAGAGGTCTTGTTTTCTTGTCAGCAGACAGTACATTGGCAAAAGCCCTTTCCTGCGTTCAACCATTTCTAGACGTGATCCCCACCGTGTGGTCGACTCTGTACTGAGCTGATGAGCTGGTAAATTAATCTGTGCTTGCACTTTGGCCAGCTCCCTCCGCTTTTTCCAGCTATAGGAGAATGCACTCACAGTTTTCTTACACAATGAAATGGCCCTTGTGATACATGGGAGTTCCTGTCTCGAAAAGTAATGCCGACTGGGTAAACGGTATCTGGGATCAAGTGTTTTTAGCATACGTATAAAGCTACATTGTTCAACTATGGATATGGGTGCCATGTCCCCCGCTATGTGAAATGCCACGGACTCTGTGATGCTACACCACCTTTCGCTCTTTCTTTCATATTCTACACTCCGCGTTATAGAAATGTGGAGTGTTATCTGTGTAGTTTTTGGAGTGTTACCAGAGCTAGTGGGTTTAGTAGCTGGGATCCGAAGTGTGGTGCACTCCTCGTATGCTAGCTTGTGCCTTATCTGTAAATGCTGGAACAGGTTTGTGGTGCTAGAAGCTTTGGTGGGCCCCAACTTTTGGCATTCACGGCAGTAGACATCTGTCTGTTGTTTGTCTGATGCCTTAAAACCAAAGTATCTCTATATAATAGAGCCATTTGTCCTTTTTTTGCGACATATTGAATGAGTTGACAGATGAGGGATGGGGAACAAAAGCAGGGAGGCAGGGGTGATCACAGCACAGAGAAGGCAAACAAGCAAAGTGGCGAAACTTAAATATAAACATTATATCGATATATACGATATGTCAAAATTCATCTCGAGTTTAAAAATTATCTCGATATATTTTGAATCTCGAGATATCGCCCACCCCTAGTTGGCACCTCGTTGGGCATTATTCCTTACATAAGTAGTTTGATATAAAGTGTCGACTGTATAATTGGCTGGTAGTGCTGGTTCCCAGTCCTCTTGTCTCACAGCTGCAATCCATTTGTCTCGCTGCACAGCAGCGGGAATCTGTAGGCCGACCAGCCGTTCTTTTGGCCCTCCCTATTAAGCTGCTACACCCAAATACGGCGCATGAAATCACCATTTTGACCAGGAAGAATACTCCACACACTATAATCTGTCCTATTTTAACTGGTCTGAGACAGGACTACTTGCTGGACGGACTGGACGAAAAACAAGTCAGGTGACTCAGTGACGTCAGCTGTATGTCCTCCATAATCCAGGTGCCATAAAGTAAAAGTCCTGCCATGTTTTTTGATCTACCTGTACATTTAGAACAGTTTTTTTCACTAACAGGCTCATGTACTTGCAAATGAACTGTGCTTATTAAATCCAGCTGCGGGATGGATTTTTAGGAAAAGACAAGTCAGCCACAGTCTATTGGAGTCTCAGACCTCCCAGCAGTGGAGCAAGCAGGCCGGTCCGGTTCAGCTGATCTGGAGTGACAGAGTTAAGAGTGTCCACGGTAGACCGATCGGCTCTCGTGACAATGTTTCCCTGCTTGTAAAAGGGTGTTATTCCCTCAGTGCAGAAATGCTTCCTCACCATGTGTGTTTTACTGTTTTACTGTGTTGTTTGACTAAACAGTATTGTTTAAGAAATGTAGACTGCTATTAGTCAAAACACATAAATGGCCCCTCAGTGTTCTATTCTGTTCTACAGTAATTTAGCAGACGTTTTACTCTAAAGCGATGCACATCAGAGACATGCTTCAATATGCGCTGCAATGACATCAGTCCTCTATTTTATCAGGGATGTTTGCTGCCTTACGCTGGGAAAGTGGGGGGGATGGATTGGGGTCATTGTGTGGGGGACATTTCCAACCCATCCCTAGTGCCATCTGCACCCATGTCAATGTGCATGGATCCCTGTTGGTGGGCCAAGTCGAAAAAACTATCAAGTAGCTAACTTTTTTTCATTTTAATTCATCGGAAAGCCTGTGACGTCTTCTTTGAGGAGAGTAACTTGCAGGTCAGTGTTTTCAGTCTTTGGGTTGTAACTCAGAGATAATATGGTTAGAGCATTGGAAGATCAATATACAGATTGTTAAATCAGCCCAGGAGGCGATTGGTAGAACAGCACAGTCTACATGAAGTACTCACTGTTGGAGCAGACAGGCTTGTATGCTCCTGAGAACGAGGTACCAGCCACACTCACTGCACACCAATGAGAGCTAAAGAACAATGTGCTGACCATCTTAACACCTTTTGAGGAACTTACAAAGGAGATTAACTCAACAGCTGCAGCAGCAGATGTCCTCCAGCCATAGCTGCATTCAATCTGCTTTTGGAGACATAAACCATTTAAGTGCATGATATGGTTTCAGCCAAAGCACTGTTTGAGGCTGTCCTGAGATGATTCATCAACATTGAGCATGAGTCCCAGTACAGCTTGGCCACCTTTCTTGCGCCAAGGCAAATAATCTGAATAGAATTTAATTAAGTCTTGCAAGATGTGTTTCAGCATAATTGATGCCATGAGTAGCTTCTCTTTTCTTGAAAAAAGTGGGAGAACCATGCAAATGGATGCAAATAAATCACACTTCATAACTATCAAAGCATGTCTTACCACACATTAGGGCCTATAGCATACTGTGGCTAGCTAGACTAAGACTGAGTTTATGCTAGTGGGCAAAGTTAAGCTCACACTACCACATAAACCAGTTAAAGAATTTATGTGCAGCCATTACAAGTACCGGTAGTGGTAGCACACTTAGTTATGGGTTGACTGGATGATGGAACAAAATCTTTAATGAGTATTCTAACATGCATTCTTTGTAATGTTAAAATATGTAATTTATTGGATAAGTGGACTAGTGGTTACAGAGTGTTGCATCCCCACCAGACCCCATCATGGACACACCCACTACAATCAGGTTTCAACGCAGCCAGTCTTCAGCATACTGATTAGTCACTCAAATCACCTGTTCATCATTACCTCTCCTCCTATATAAGCTCCACTCACTGTTTACTCCATGTCGGACCTACTAACAACCTTCTACTGTCAGAGCCCGTCCTAGTTCTACTTCCCTGGCGCCGGCTCACCTGTGTGCAGCGCTGAGTCGCCTTTTGGATTGCCTTCTCATTGATGACTTTGTACCGCTCCTGGATTTTCCCTTTAGCTCATCGATCTGGATCTTTGCTTGGCTCCTCTTCCTGATTTCCTGGTTCTGACCCAAGACTGTTTTTCGGATTCCGCTCTGCTTGCATCCTCTACTTAAGACTGGCTGAAGGACACCCATCTTGGGTTTTCCCGATTCTATTTGTTAACAAATAAATCTGAATAACACTGAACTCTCATTCTTCGGGTGTCCTTCATTACACAGAGATGTTTAAAGAACTTGGGTTCAATGTCGCTTATGTGGCAACTGATATGAACAACTGTGGGTCATTGCGCAAGGCCCCTAACCCCCAACCAGTCCCTGGTCACAAATATATGGCAGCCCACTGCTCTAAAATCCACAGATGGGTAAAATGAAGTGCTTAATTTCCCCACTGGGAAATTAAAATATTGTTTTATATAATGTAATGTAACATAACATTGACTCTGACAGACTGGCAACATGTCCAGGGTGTACTCCGCCTCTCACCCATAAGCTCCAGCTACCTGCGACCTTGAATAGGATGAAGCGGTACAGAAAATGAATGCACATAACACTGAATCCAGCATATTCAACTCATGGATTTTGTATGTACTGCAATCTGTTTCAGTTTACTGTTGTTGGAACACTGCACTGAAATAATACAGTATCTCAGAGTCTGAAGATCAGTGAAATGATGGATGTGCTCTGTAAAACTAGCAGATAGTGTTTAAAGCTCACTGTTAGATCAAATGCTTGCTCAAAGGGTAGAGATCCACCAGCGTTGGGGAAGAAAATTCTTTTGTGAACTTCAGTTTCATGTGTGACGTCATCAGGCTACAGCACATTAGGTTGCCTTCTGTATGGAATAGGCAATTTAAAAATGTCACCTAACTGAATGCTTTATTGAACCGTTTTAAAACCTAGACAGCCTTCAATAAATGAGTCAGTGTTGGGTATGTGCTGAGTGTGTGTGTGTATGCTCACACAGGCAACATGGTGAGCACTGGTTTAAGAGCACAGTGTTGCACTGCTTTACTTTGTTTGCATTCATGTTGTGCTTTTGTTCATTTACATAATTTCTTCAGTCTCTTTAATGTTGATGTTTCAGGGATGCTCGGTTTTGTATCCCCTTACATGTTTCCCCATATTTGACCTAACACCCAGGTTCATGCTCGCACGCATAGAATGTATCAAGTAGAACAAAGAACCATACCCTATCTGGCTGCTGCACATTTTACTTATTTATTTATTTGCTTTTTTATGTAGATTAGTATAATTATGTTCTTTTGCTGGTCTCGCTTTTGAAAAATGCTTTAGGACAAGTCTACTGGAGCATTTAGTGCAAAATAATAATAGTGTCAAACTGTTATTTTTTTATGAGTTATTGAATGCAGCATTAAAGCATAGAATTTAATAGTAATTTACTAGTCAAACATCTAAAAGATACTGACTTGCATCATAGTAAGTAGTCTGTATGTCATGTTGTGCTATTGCCAAGAAGAGCTCTATGAATATAAAGGTTGATACTTAAGTGTTAGTTTTTATTTTAAATTAGTTTTTTTTTTTTGTTTTTGCTTAATTTACATGTCATTGCTGGACTCGAACAATGGGACAAAAGAAAGGAAAGTAAACCGAGAAGTGAGAGTACAAAGTGGAAATAGAAAACACAAAATACAAGTTATAAAAAATTGAAAACAACCACTAACAGGAAAAAGCTAGGACAACCATTTGCTACACCTGTAAAGAAATGGTCAACACTCAGGAGGACCCCCATCTGGTGTGGGTTGGTGCCTGCAGCAATGCCCTGGCCCGGAGACAATGATGTCCCCTCAGCTCACCTCGTTCATCCCAACACACCCATATGGACCTCCTATCCTTATAACTACTATAAATATTTTCACTGTTCCTGTCTTTTGCTCTGCATTTGGGTCCTCTACCATCTTGTTCATCCATGAACTGTGACACAAATGACTGAAACCATCTAGTATTACTTAGCTATCTAACACTTGCTGAGGTTGTTCAATATCAGGAAGTTCATAATATAACACTTGGTGCCCCAGTGGATTAGGCAGTAATTACATGAAATGAATCCTTTAATTATGTAGACGCTTCTGATAACTGCATATTTGCCCTTGCTGTAGTTTGTGCTCAGTATCCAGGAATACATTCTCCACAGATCATGAAACCGTGATCTTCCCTCACTGCTTCCTTACTATTTTGGGAGGATGGAATCTCTCCAGGGAGTCAACTATATTGATAATGATGTGCATACTGCAGGCATGCCCTCCTGTGGGATTTGTCCTTACCTGAATAGCCTCTGGAGTTATTATCTGTAACGATAATGACTTCTCTCTCTTTCTGCTGCTTTGCAGACCTGGATCCTCAGAAGGAGGGCAGGAAAAAGCTTTCCAATCTCTCCTGTCTAAGGACACAAGAAGAAGCTTGTAAAAATGGTCACATTTGTTTGAAAACTTTATTTCATTCCCTTAATATTTCTATTTTGTACTATTAGAATATTTGTAATGCACCACTGAACTGTGAGGTAAAATTGCACTGACTCATTCTCATGTCGCATATTATTCCAGCAAAACAGATTATTTCCTTGCAATGTACAGAAAGAAAGCTCAGCAAACATTATTTTACATCCTCTTCTCTTTCAACCTTTAAATGTTTTAATGCCCTTTTTTGTTTACTGTCATGCCTTTTGTTTGTCATTGCTTTGCTTTGGGAAAATGCTTTTCTTCCCCAGAAATCAGCTGAATATATAAAATCTGTCTAACTTCAAAATGATTATCTTCTTCAGAAAAAAGAAAAATAATAACAAAAATAAAGTTAACTGAAAAATCTGCAAGAAAAAAGTTAAATATATAAGATTTTACTCACAGCACAATAATGTCACAATGTTCAGGTGCATCCTGTTTGTTTTAATGGAGTTTGTTAATAATGTTGACCCTGAAGACAATTAAAAACTGAGGCATCTTTTTATAATTGGTGATATTTAAAGATATCTGTAAGATCATCTGTAATTTATCGGTTGTGCTTATAATCGTATGAAGATTTGGACTGCATGGAGGCTGAGAGAAGCTGTGCTGTAATTGTTTTAAATATGAGATTTTTTTTATCTGGAGATGATTTAATTTCCTTGATAATGTCATCTGTCATGACAGATCGTATCTAAACAGTCTTCTTCACAGCCCTGTTCATATTTTGACATCAGCAGACCTAACACACACATGGCCATGAAAACATTGAAATATGTCTGTGGGGCATGTATGTTTTACATTTCTCGTAACCTTCACCCAAAATGTGCCCTTTTTTGTGAGTAGTGATCTGTTTGTCTGCAATCTGACTGGAAAAGCAGAAGATTTTCATAGTCCAGTTGACAGGCTGCCATATGTTTGTTGTTTCCCAACCTTAGTCATAACATACTGAAATACTGCCACCTTTAACCTGACATAAAAAGCAGGGCAGGTAATGCAGATCACGACGAGGTGAAGTATTTTACCCCACATCGAGCCATTAGCATAAACATTAGTAAAGATACCTGCATTTAGAACTGGATTTCCTACTTATGGAGCACAATTTTCCGATGGGATGGCGGGTCATATGACCCTGAGTGGACTTTGTTGCACAATGGGGTTTGGAAAATGAAAATGACTTCCTAGTCACTTCCCAGATCCCAGAGGATAATTCAAGTTTACAGCAGTTTCTTCTGTTATTGGGGAAGCACCTCATTGGTCTTGTTGGGATGATGCTGTCCACACAAAAATTTATATAATATGTCACACACTACGGTAAGTAAAACTGGTGATGTCATCTCCATAAGGTTCACAGAGGACATTCCAGTCTGTAGCCTCGAATTATCCTCTCACAGTATCTTCAGCATCATCAGACCAGGTTTTAAGAGTCTTTCTAATGATATGGTTGATGGTTTGATTGTTAATTGTAGGACGCCATCATGAAACCAGCTCGCACCAGTGAGGTGAGTTTACAAATATGTTTTTCAGTGAAGGTGAGTTAATAAAATGGCAGAAATAAGGAAACAGACAAACAAAAATAATTAAAACAATAACGATTAATTGGTTTTATGTGAAATGGTTTTTGTGGACAAAAAATGAGACTTAGACTTTATCAGAACTCCTCCTAAAGTTTACTATTATTGAAATTTACCTCAGCAACAATAGCTTTGATCATGGAGATGATGACGACACTGGCTCTTATATAGAACCTCAGAGATCACCCACAGACGCTGCTAAATGAAAGCTGATCCCAGCAGCACAACACCAGTCAGGCTGTTGTGGTCCAGTTGCTCGACACAAGTCACTCAGAGTTAAATGGCAGGACAGCTTACCTGGAGTCAGCCTGCCACTCAGTATTTATAAGACCGAAAGAGCACGAGGAGAGAGATTCAAGAGTGTGTGTCAGCAGCAACAGGGACAACACTAAAAATAATAATGCCAGATTCAGGGGAACTGATGAAGAAAAGCTTCTCCAGAATGCGTGGAAGTTGACAAGTGGCCAATGATTCACCTTTCACATGCCAGCAAAACAACGCCTACAGGCAAGACAATGCTGGAGCTGGTTCAGGAGAGGACTGACGCTCAACCCAACAGAATCGACCTGGAGCTGTACACAGATGCTGCATATGTGGACTGTAAAGCTTGGCAGAATCAGGCAGGATACATTTTATATTAGTTATCTCATCCCATCATCTGTTAATAAATTACTTGATGACAGATACTGTGTCCTTCTTAAACAAAGTTGCAGCAGAAATGTGAGTCCATGCTCACCAGTCATGCAATCGCCTGGCAGAGAGACTTCATTCCTCCAATCAGAACCCATTTGTATCTCATTAGAAAACCCTACATGTTGCTTTTCTCATCTGAACTGGAAAAGATGAAGAAAAGAAATGCAACCTTTGACTTTCCCAGGACTCATCAAAATGACTGTAGATGATATGATGAACCTACAAAGCCCACTGTGATACTTTATCACCTACCTTAAATTAATGATGATTTCTGAATTTGACAAGTTTGAAACTATCATTAGCACAAACTGGACAAGGAATACTCTTTACGTCCTCTCAGAGTGAGAAGATAATATGTAACCAAATGCAGAGGAAGAGCACATTAAGTATGTGATGAAGATGAGAGGAAATCGATCACATTCCAGCGTTAGACTGTTTCAAAATTTCAAAACCAGACTATCAGGAAGTAGCAGTGGAGATTGTCTCACTGAAATATGACTGTATATAGAAGCAAATACAGGAAATATTCAGATTTCTATGCTGAAAGTGATGGGCAAAGGGCTGTGCATCCTTAGAGGGCTGCATTGACCTCCATGTGCAAGCCAGAGGTTACTCTGTCTGCCATTAGGTACCAGGATGCGATCCTCAGTCCCATTGTCAAACCATATGCTGCAGCGGCACCTGGGTTCCTTCTGATCTATGACAATGCTCGGCCTCACAGAGCATCCGGGGATTGACTGATGACCTTTCCTTTCTCTGCACCAGGTGTGGGAGGCGATCTCTCAGAATAACATCTGTGGTCTCACCAGGAGCATGCCCAGATGTTAGGCAGGGAGTGCATACAAGCACCTGGAGGCCTCACACAGCACTGAACCTCATTTGCGTTGTCTTTAGGAATTTCCACAGGATTTGGGTCAGCTTGTGATCTGATTTTTCCATTTTGGAGTATGGATTGGATTAATTTTCATTTTCATTCATCATTTTAATGTTATTTCTTTACTCAACACGTTCCACCATGTAAATAATTAACATTCACAACACAAATATTTCATTCACCCAGATGTAAGATGGGTCGTTTAAGCGTTCTCTTTATTGTTCTGAACAGTATTCCCAGTTTAGTCTGTTTTATTGTTTTTACTTTTTATTTTATTCACCTCAAAGTTATGCATCAGCAGCAGTATTCATAAGAAGCCCTTTTTATCCCATCAAATGTCCAGACAGTATAAAAATGCTTCATGCAAACATCTTATCTTATCTAATCAGCCTCATTCCAAACATCTGATCCTGTGGGTGGAGGGGGTTGTTTAAACCTTTTCATGAAAGTATTACAGTAAAATATAACCATGCCTGCACTCAATCAGCTGTTTTTTATCCGCTTTATCAAGTATCCGCTGGAATCTCTGATCAGACTAATTCCATCCAATAGATAAAATATTTCTCGATTGTTTCTCTATTGACAGCACCTCCGCAGTCCAGTTTTATACTGTGGGCTCAAATCACATTATTTCTCTGTGTGTGGGCGTATTTGTCAGAGAGAGAGAGAGAGGTTTTGGCTCTCTTCCTTACGCCGATGTTATTTCTGCTGCAAAGCGCTCAGAGTTACAGAATGAAATGAGAAGCTTTATTTAAAGTCTGATTAGTTGAAACCGGGCTGCAGTGCCGCTTGTTAAAATGTAAGAAAACACCTTTGAAACTGCATTTGTACAGATCAATCAGACTTGTATTGATTTAACTGACAATTTTTTTTTTATATTTTCTGATATCACACATTCTGTCACCAGTCAATGAGACAGAATCACATACTACATGTAATTCCATTCATTTCAACTAATTCACATAAGACCAAGCCACAAACCCAGTCATCAGTTACCATTGTTGTTAAACTGAAGCATCCCAGTAACAAAAAACGTCCTTACCCCTCTGATAATAAAACGCTTTGATCTACTTTCAACATCCATAAGAAAACTGCCAAAGAAATGTCACTGCACATCTTTATAGAATTGAACTTTATCTGGTTTGAAAGGAAACCATGTTTTTTTCTTTATAGGCTTATCTAAACTTCCAATTTAGACTTGACCTTAATTAGCATCTTCAAGAAATGTTTTCCTCCAATTAACACTTATATATAGTATCTGATCAATCTGATGATGGGGTGCCAAGTGGAGAGAGGAGGGGGAGCTCAGAGCTCATTACAGGTCTGGAAGAGAAAGCTTTTCTCTGATCTCTTGTTGCATGCAAGTATTTTGCTTTTTAATTTTGTAGGATCAGGCGACCTCCACATTATATAAGACACTGACTTTACTTCTATGTCGTATTTACATAAACCTAAACATTGAGTATGTGATTTTAGATGTGTAAAATGATACTGAAATACAAACGATGGGAAATAGAGCATAAACAGAGAAAGAAAACCAAAACAGTTTTGTCTCTTTAAAAAGCAAGTTTAAGTCTGCTTTGTAGTCATTACTGTGTCTATTGTGTGTTATGTCTGCTGTTGTGTGATTAACTGTGTGTGAAGCCTTTTGAGACAACTTTGCTGTGATACTGGACTATATAAATAAAACTGAATTGAATTGAAAATAAAAGTCTCCAAACCAGACTTTTCACTCAAAATCTTGAAATATCAGGATGTTGTGTGCAAACCGATGCATTTTCACTTTATACATGCTCATTAGGACTTCATTTAAGATAATTCATATAGACTCTGTTCATTTCATCTATTTATTTTTTACTTTTGTAAATATCTTATGTGTTTCAGGTGTGTTTTGGAATATTGGGGCAGGTGTAAATAAGCTTATTCTTATGCCGTCTCAGCTTATATTTATTATTATTTTGATTATTTATTAATGTATTTAATGTTGTGGGGTTTAAAAAAGTTCTTCTTTTGTGGTATTTGCACACGTTTAAAATATAAAGCATCATCATTATTAGTGTTGTGCCTGTGCCATCTCTGCCACAGACACACACACTCTTCTCGCTCACCTGAGCACTAATCTTCACCTGCAACCTGTTAAGGCCCAAGCCTTTTAAACTCCAGCTCCACTTACACTCTGTCAGCTCTCAATCATGGATAGATGGACTTCACGTCCTACGTCCTGTGGTTCTAACTCATCTGACTTTCCCGCAGGATTCCAACATTACCTTAGCGCAGTGTTGGATCTCATTTAAAGATCCTCGTGTTGATTGGTTGGATATAATAAGGAGGGTGAAAGGTTAAAAGGTTTGATCTAACAATCGAGTTACAGATTTGAACGTGCAGACAGAAATCCAGCTATTTTGTTTTTCTCAGCTGCCAGAAATGTGTCTGCAGAAAGTCTGTAAAAATCTGCAGTTTTGTTGAAGCATCTGACTCCTCATAGGCTCATAAGCTGTAACGGGGGTGGTTGTAAAGAATCGTGATTGGTGGAGAACCTCGTGAAAGACGATCCCGCTGAGTTGTAACTTGCAGTTGGAGGGACTGTCATGTGACCTGTACACAGAACTTACAGACATTGCAGAGAAAACCTGTCATCCTGACATATGTTAAAGTCTTAACTTTAATTATGATCATTTTAATAAACATAGGTAATATATTCTTCAGTTGTAAGATGATTACCCACTATCTAATCCTGTAATAAAGTCCTGCTAACTCCACTGTCTCTCTGCAAGATCCTTCATAACAATAAACCACACAAGTGTTCTGAGCTAACACAGCTGCAGGGGCTCATGGGTAAGCATGTTTTAACAGGAGTCGTCCTTTGATTGTTTTAACAGTTAAGTTTGAATGATGTAATCATTGTTAAGTTTTGCTCGTAGTTCTAGTTTTACGTCACCAGGAGATGCGTTCCCCTCTGCTGTTCTGTGTAAGTTTGAAATAAATGACTTGTGCTACTACACCTGACTGCTGTCTGAGCTGCTCTTTATGCAACACAGCAAACATTTCCATTGCTAAACAGTCAAATAACATACAGTTATGCAAAGCAATGAACTACATTTAAATAAAGCTGGAGGTAACAATTTTGTCCTTAATCTTTGGTTATTCTAATTGGCATTATACAGAGACAGGGAACTTTAGCCTGAGATAAGTAGTCACTGTTCTGTGTAACCTGATTTTGGGTGAAGAATCAGATTTGTACACTTTATTAGGCTACCTCCCAGCAACTTCACTGAGATCCATCTTCAGTATAAAAATGAGAAAAAATGTTCATACTGACTTCTTGGTACTAAATTACTTTAGTTATATTTAGAAATAAGCATCAAATTTGTAAAATATTGTGATATAACTACACTTTTCTATGGTTGAAACTGTGAATTTCTAAGTATTTAAATGAGTCTGATAAAAGGCTGCAGTCAATATTAAAAGGTTTTGACTACCTGAACAATATTATCAAAATTAGGAACACTGTGTGTGAGACTGAATAGTAAGTCTGTGCATCTTCAGGGTGGAAAACACAATTCATTATCAGCAGAATGCTCCAATAACTCTGACAAGCCTCGAGCTGATCCAAAATGCTGCTGTGAGAGTTCTGATGGGAAATGGCATGACAATAGAACTGAAAAACCCTTTGCTCACATTCAAAACCCTTTGTGACAAAGCTCCATGAAATCTTAAAGACCTTACTGTACTGTATTATCCCAACAAAGCACTTCACTCAGAGAATGCAGGATTACTAGTGGTCGTTTCTGACTATAGATGGTGAAGCAGGGTTTGTAGCTATCAGGCATCTCTCTTGTAGTCTAGGTTTAGACAACAGAAACTCTAATTTTTAAGATATGATTAAAAACTTTTCTATTTGTTGAAGAATGTGGTCCTGGCTCAGGTAACACTAAATAATCACTATTAGATTAGATTAGATTCAACTTTATTGTCATTACACATGTACAAGTACTATGCAACAAAACACAGTTTGGCATCT
>JBAMHV010000003.1:747448-759953 GCA_037177535.1 Pseudomugil gertrudae
CTACAGATACACTATTACTATCTATCTCTACAGATACACTATTACTATCTATCTCTACAGATACACTATTACTATCTATCTCTACAGATACACTATTACTATCTATCTCTACAGATACACTATTACTATCTATCTCTACAGATACACTATTACTATAGTGTAATACTCTGCTTTCCAAGATTTACCAGGGTGCAGGACACCAGTATCGTAAAGTGAACAACAGGGTTTTGAGTAAAGTTACCCTAAAGTAATGCAAAATGTCTCAGCAGTAGTATGTAATAAATATATGTTGGCCTTTTAGGGGTTAACTTGGGAGTTTATGGGGATTTGCTCTGTTTTGCTAGAGAAGTATAAAAACAGGGAAATGCTCAAAGCTCACTTTTCTAAGTTAGAGACCTGAAGCTTAAAGGGTTAATTTTGAAATACATTAAATGCATTTAGTTGTTGCTGAATTTTGAACTGCTGTTTGTGAAGTCTCTTCACATTCAAACTGATGCTCGAACTAGAAAGACAAATTCCTGACTAGATGTACGTTGATTTAAAACAAAGAGAAGCAGCAAATCATCGTGTGAGACACCAGAAGTGAAACACAGCTTGATACAGAAACATCTAAATCTGCTTACACTCTGTAAAGCCATGCCAAAACTGTTGTAAGCCTTTTTATGCGGGATAACAGGAAGAAATAGAGCCACAGCAGTGAGAGGAAAATCGGAGACGAGGACATGTGGCCTGGCTGCATGAGGCCAGGTAAGCAGGATGGAGAGGTGACCTTCACTCTCTGATCGAGACTGACAGGAAGCGTGATGGCGGCCGTGCAGTCTGAAACATGTTGAATTATTCCTGACATGCAGTTGCAAGAAACCTGAAAGCCAGAGAGGAGGGTTGTACAGCATGGACTTGGAATTAATAAAACAACTCCAGCGACAGGCATCGGGACAAAATGTGTGTTCCACTGCTGGGTAACAAAGGTTTGCTCCACAGCTGTTGCGTGGAGCAGCTGCAGCACATCGCTAACCTGTACAGCAGAGCAGCACAGTTCACATGGTGCTTTGATTTGTTTTCATTTGTAATTTGCTGTTCCCAGCAGAATTGTTACTTTTGTGTGATCTGCCTTTGTCTAATGCTCTCTGGCAGAAGAAGCCCAGCTTATGAATAAATCAGAGCCCTCACTTTCACTGCTTTGAAGGATAGAAAATGGAATTACCATGTACTGTGCCATCGAGAGCTGGGAGCTACTTTCTCCTTTTCTTTTGTTGCTTCTCAAGTTAAAAATAATCTAGCTACAAGAAAGTCTATATGTTGTTTTTGTAAGCCTAAAAAGAGCTTCATAAATGATTCCTTGCTGTGTTCTCTGTGAGATTACATTTTAGAATTAATTATGCATTTTATATGACCCATCATTTATTGTATCGGCATTTTTCACAAATAACCCTTGAACTGCTTCTCATTACTACGTACTGATTCAGGATGGAATCTTCATGACTCGGGCTTAATCTTCTTAACCAGACAGCATATGCTTCTTTGGAGAACTGCTGATTATTTTTTCTCTTTTTCTGTGTAATACTGTCCTCAGAAATAAATAATCTGCCACGTGGTGAGTTTCTTTCTGTTTTGTATTGATGTTTTTCAGGAAGCAAACTGAGCCTTTGTCTGTTTTTTTTCTTCATTAATATCTTTATTTAAAGAGTTTTATTTCCTTCACCAAGGAAGTTGTGTTTTTGTGTCTGTTGGCAACTTAATGCAGCAACTACAGGGCAAAGTTGTGACTTTTTTTACTGACAATAGGTCTTGTCTAACTTGGATTTCATTCAGTTTTGTTTGTGATATGGAAGGAATTGTGTACACAAGAGTTTTAAAATGATTCTTCACATCGTGTGGAAATGAGCTGCTTGGTGGAACTCTGCACTCTGAATGCTTTTCTAGTTTAATTTCTGTGTTGAAGGTCGATGATTGCATGTTTAGAAAACAGTTGAGTGGAAATAAATTCAACCTGCAGACTAAACACATTCATGGATAATCGCAATCTGATTAAAGTAACAATATGATGGAGTAAAGATATAAAATGCACTTTGTAATTCTGGACTGTGAAGTTTTAATGGAAGAATCATCTCACAGGACAGCCAATAGGAGATAGCTGATCTCAGGTTATGAACAGATCCTCCACTGCACCTCCATCATTGAGACATTAGCTGTGTCGCGTATAGAGGGAGACCCCTAAGTCCCAGTGGGAAACACCCCCCAAGGTGGTGGAGAATGAGAGGGCTAAGATCCTTTGGGACTTCTGGGAACAAAGAAATAACTGGAGAACTGAAAGTCAGTTTTATTTAAGACAAACTAAACTGAGTCCTACAGGAAGCAAGACGAACCAAAGGATCAGCGGAATTTCAACATAAAACCATTCCGTGGTCTTTGGGTGATACATAAACTATGAATTAGATTTTGATTGAATCCATGTGGATCTCAGTGAATAAGCAGTGTTGTGCAGTAACACATTACAGTAACATTGTAATAATAACACTGTAGTAATGCACAGACATGCTAAAAACATGACAAACAGAAATCTGTTTCTGTTTGATGGTGACCAGAGCAGCGATCGCCTCCTCACTATATATATATATCAGCCACATCATGAAATGAAGGACCTCATTGTGCCAAACTGACCAAATACCAGAAGAAATATAGAAGGCTGTTTGCAACCTAATGAAATGAAGCACAACAACAGGTGCTTTACTAAACCTGCAGTGCAAATATCAGAAAAACAAAAACCCACGCGAACCCACGTGAAGTCATCTTCAGCTTGAAGATTTTTCTCTGACAGGAGACATTTAAGGTTGTTCAAATTTCCCAGAAGTGTCCTAAACAGGTAGAGTTGTGATGTATTAAAAGGTAAACTAGTGAAGGTGGTGAACTGATCTGATAAAGACTTACATTTAACAGTATGGTCATTTATCCCATGTGTTTGGAGTAACATTTTCTTTCTAGCAGTGTATATATTATATTTAGACCAGGAAGCTTCTAATTAAGTGTAAGAAACCATGCAGCTAATAACTGTAAATGTAGTGGTGTCAGCTTTACATCCACAGAGAAAACACCTACACATGGACAATCGCAAGCAATCCCAAAGGCTCACATAAACCCAGCTGGACTTTTCTCCTTTTTAGTTCCTTACAAAGTGAAGAAGTCTTTCAAATGTGTAATGAAATGGCTTCAGAACCAAAAAGCAAGAAATTCAGGTGTTTTTATTCTAGCTCTTAGGATGACTGCGACCTGGCTGATAGAGAATCTACACCAACATCATCAAGAGTGAGGTGTTTACCACATGTGGAGACATGATGTAAAAACACATTTCCAATCAAGCCGGCTCATTGTATAATATAAAAACAGACTACACTCATTTGTATAACCATCCAATCCATTTACTACCGCTTCTCCCTGAACGGGGTCGCGGGGGGGCTGGAGCCAATCCCAGCTGACATCAGGCGAGAGGCAGGGTACACCCTGGACAGTCCATCACAGGGCCAACACACAGAGACAAACAACCATGCACACACACACACACACACACACACTCCTATGGGCTATTTAGAGTCTCCAATCAGCCTATCCCCAAGGTGCATGTGTTTGGACTGTGGGAGGAAGCTGGAGTACCCGGAGAGAACCCACGCTAACACGGGGAGAACATGCAAACTCCACACAGAAAGGTTCCTTGTTGTATTTGTATTTCCATTTTAGCTTAATGTCAGTTGCATACATCACAAAGAAAATGTTTAATATTCAAACTGATAAACCTTTATTTGCAAATATTGACTCATTTAAAATTTTATGTCAGCAAACAGGTTTTCTAGCATCCTTTTAATGCTAAACATACATGTTTGAATGAAACTTTGCTTTTAATGACACACTGCTGAGTCAGTAAGCTGCATTATGTCTGTTATTTACAGCAGCTAGAATAAGTTGGAAGAGATTACTTTCCCTCTGGCACCTTCATCAATCATGTCCTGTCTGAGGCGCTATCTGATGATGACAACTATGAATTCACAATGACCCATGAATATATGTTCTTGCTGCTTGATGAATGCAAAACACAGATTTACACCTCATTGCAGATTGCCCAGAAAATTGGAAATAAGTGCTGGGATTTATTGACAGGTGCACATACCGTATAAAGGAAATACAATATGTAAAGCAAAACCTAATATTTGGATTGACTGCATTCATTCTTCAGAGGATTTTCCAAAGCTCTTCTTTGGATGATGGCTGCCTTTTGGTCTGTTTTCCATCAAAATTCCCACTTTACACAATGCTGCCTCAAAAATATGAGTGTTTTAAGCCTATTAGCAGTAAGCGTATATTATGTTTTTATTGTTCTATTTAGGGGTTCACCTTGTTTGTCTGTTTAATGTAACTTTTCCTACTGAAGGAATTGGAACTTGTAACGAGCGCCCGAAGTGCCCAAAGATACCACTTAACACTGGTTCTTATCTAAATGTTGCACAAAATGAAGGATGTTTGTGTTTGGTCAGTAAATTGTCTGCTTTTTAAATGGGGCCACATTGTAAGACATATGCATTTGTGGGATGAACGAGTGTTGGATATGTGTTTTTTTTCTTCATGAAAAACATGTCATATCTTTGTCAATGTTAACAGCTTATTCTTCTACATACTCTTGTGTGATGTGGTTTATGGGGTTGGATGATTTTTGCCTTAACTAAATTAGCTTTCTCTCTGTTCAATAATGTTTAGTTATATTAAGTTAGCTATATTTTTTTTTGTTTATGACATACTGACCAGTTGCAGCTGCAATGTGCAGGATTAGTGCAGGATTTTCTTGACATAACTCATTTATCATTGCATTTCTGCACTTAGCTTAACTCTATTTGACTTACGAGAGGTCTATCCAGCTCTTTCCTAAAAGTCAGCATGAATGATATTGGGAAAAAAATTATCTAGCACTTCAGGACAACACCAGTGTCCAACCACACTTGCAGCAGTCTTGCACATACTGTATCTTTGCTGTCCCCTGTTGTTTGATATCTTGCTTGTGTTGTTTTATTCTCTGATGTACGTTGCTTTGGATAAAAGTGTCTGCTAAATGACTGTAGAAAGAATCTAAGCTAACTGACCTGCCTCATTTGCAATGAAATTTGTATCAGATTGATCACCATCAGATCAGTTTCTTCATATTAGTAAGTTTTTTAAATCTTGTTAAAACTGATTATGCTTGGACTGTGAAAGCATCAACCTTAGTTTATATGATTTCATATGTAGATGAAACACTGGCTCAATCCTGGGATAGATGCCACTTTTCCTTCATCAGTTTTCACACTGCCTGTTATAAGGATATATAAAATTTATTTTAAAAAAAGCAGCACCCAAAGAAAACCTTCAAAGATCTAGAGAAAATCTTAAAAGCAGCCATGCTTTAAAAAATCAATACATAAAAAATTATTAATGTTCACTTGAGAAAATTTATTTTCATTTGTTTTAAATAGCAGTACTAAAAGAAGCATTTCACTTGTTATGGTTTGGGAAAATCATTCCCTGGATATGAACAGATGAACACATCCGGGGTTTAACTTGTGCTTGTAGTTGTGTTACTGCACAATTTCAAGCTCATTGAATCTAACACAATAATTGGTGGTTATCTTAGAAAAAATAGCAGATTTCATGTCAAAAAGAGCTTAATAATAATTTTAATCAGAAAACTGCTGCAGCTTCCATACTCGAAAACTAATTCTCAATTGGTTTTATTACCAGAATAAAAAGGAAGATGGTTGTTTGTGGTTGCTTGTGTGTGTGTGTTTGTATGTTTTATGCAATTCTTTACATCTTGGTTCTTCATATTACCTTGTTGAAAAAGCAGACTTATTCTGCTGTGTGTTAACACCACATTTAATGTGAATAAAATGTTAGAACGTCTCTGCAGTTCAGCGAGAGGAATGTAATTTTGAGAGAGCCCATGAGAGTTTGATGCAAAGACTGAGAAACTCATAATGATATCTTATTCTACTGTACAACAAGCTATATGCACAAGTGGCCTAGCACATGGTTGAACTTTGTGAACGCAGCCTTTGAGAGAGGAGACCCGGTTACAGGTCTCTGCACATAATGAATGAGTCTCCTGCCTCTCTATCCAGCATGTAAGAGCACACACTACACAGAACTAAATGCAGAGACAGCAATGAGAGCTTCCTCACTATTAAACAGCATTTCCAACATCCCGCTCTTGTAATCTACAGAGCAGCATAGATGGTGAACCTTGGCAGCAAGTAGCATGATTAATGCGCTGCACACTAAATGGATTTGCAATGAACCGATCGTGTGATGAGCTGCTTAGTCTCGCAATAAACCGGTACCTTGACAGCTTGGAGTTCCTGCTCCTGTATGAGAACATTTGCATTTGAAATGGCCATGGTTAGTTCAGTCGTGAATACTTGTGACCACAGTGAGTCAGTAACCAACACAGGCCTCTCGAGTTTGCATGACTGCTTTTAGACCAGTGTGATGCGCTCTACTCGCTTTGAGGAGCAGGTTGCATGGTCAAAGGCCTGTTTGCCCTCTGTTAGGTGTCTCTCCTCGCAATCTGACTTTGTTGATTCTGTCGCTTGTGGCGCCGTCAGTCATCTGGCTCTGTGACCTGAATCATCTCCCTCCTGACATACCCAGGCAGCGGTCCCAGCACCAGCTTTGCTCTCAGCATGGCTCCTCAAAACATCATATTTCCAAGACAACTCATATCCTTTGCACAGTGAAAAATAGCTCCTGACATCTGTGATTATTCTAAACCTTTAAACTCTCTTTTCCTATTATATGTACAAACCGAGGTGCGATAGATAAAGCCTTATCTTCATGGCCACATTGCAGCCTCCTTTTTCTTATTGTTTATGTTTGTGCTTGCACAGAAAAAGCCGTTCCAGCAGGAATTCATCAGTGCACTTTCTCCTAATATCAAGGCAGCATAAAAACAGGCTGCAAGGTCTAATGGGTAAAGACCGTGGCCATTTTTCAACCCCACCACTTATTGCGCATGGTTATTTCATTACCCACAGGAATGCTCTTATACTTTTGTCTCCGAGCAAAACTGTGTTAACCTGAAATTGCCACTTTCTCTTAATAGAAAACATGTCCTGAAGATATAAGGGTATTACTGCGTATCTACACTCCTGACACACCTTTATCAACAAATAGAGATGGTTACCCGACCAAACAATAACTGAACCCTGGCTGTAGCAATTTGTGGTGCACTATGAGCCTCCGGTGAATAAGCATGGGAGAAAATCATTACACCCTTACAGGAAAGCTCATGCCACATGCAACCTGTGCATCTATGAGTGGATTAATTGCAAGCTTCCTGTCAGGCGCTTTTGTTGGTGAGTTTGGATGGCGGATGGGGCTGTAGCTGTGGCTGTGATGAGTGAAGCTGTTGCACTGCGAGGTGGTGGAGGATGGATGGCCTGAGAGTACAGGGTTCAGGAGAAATGGGCCCACCGTGCCATTAGGGGATAGGGAGGAGATGATTCATTTTCAGCATCACTTCACAGAGGATGATCTCATTACTTTGTGCGAGTGGACAGTCCCAGTGATGAGAACTCGACAGGTCTGCAGAGTCTCCACCCTAAGAATTGTGTCATATCAGGCGTTGCACCATCCTCTGCTGCTTGTGTATTGATTATAGAGTAAAACTGAGCAATAGGAGAACAGTTTGATGCAGATGGTTGTATTCAGACTGAAAAGGTGACAAAAAGTTTTGTGGTTTCAGAGAAAGGAATTAGGTGATTTAATCCACTTTATTTTGTTTATGTGAAGCATGTTTTTGTTTATTTTACTCATAACCAATTTCATAAATATAAAGTAGGCTCTACTTGCAACTTGCTTTTTCGTGGAAATGTTCATGTCCAGAAATCTCAGTGATAGAGTCATTACAAAAACCTAATGTTTATTGCTTTGTTTGTTTAAATCACTTGCAATGTGTGCCATGCACATAATGCATTATGCAGAGGGAAGACACATTGCTGTAGAACCCCATGTGTCACCAGTAAAGATTAAACATGTCGGTTACTGCAGATGTAGACACTTAAATGAGTTATTACACCTTTATGTGCCTTACATTCACATTTGATTAAAAATAAGCTGAACTCCTTTTATTTAACTCTCTGTAGTGGAAAAAATTAATTCATTGTATAAAACACATTTAACAGGAAATTAAATCTCTGTGTGTGTTACGTTAGGTAGTAATGAAATTAGTGTTGTTTCATGGAGAAAAAAACCCTGTAATGCTTTATTTTTATAAAATATAACAATGTAAATCCTGCATGCAGTTCAGCATCTTCTTTTATTTTATTTACAACTGAACTTTAATTGCAGTGCACATAGGTAATATGGCATATGTATATATATATGTGGTGTTATTTGTAAAATCGTAAAACAGGACATGAATATTGTTTCTCGTGTAAATTTCACATTTTACTCTGGATATATTATTACAAGAGCGCATTTTACTCTGGATATAATATTATTATGTATGTTTGTCTTATTGATGCTGTGTACAGCACTTTGGCCAATGGCGTTGGTTTTAAAGTGCTCTAGAAATAAAGATGGATTGGATATATAACCAATGCAGTAGGTCTTCATTTTAACTCAAACTGAACCCCTCTAATATTTCTTACAAATATTTGCTCATTACATTAAAAAGGTGGCATCTGATCTGATAGAAACATTTCAGTCTTTTTGTTTTCCCATTGGTGGCTCAATAGCAATGTCTCTGCTCCAACCACATTCTGCAAATTTGTGTGTCAGGAACAAGGCAACATTTGGTCCTTTTACAAAGATAAAAAGCATATTGTTGGGTATGGGCACACTCATTCTGTTTCTGCTGCTGCTATAAATATTGTTCAAAACGCTGAAACCGCTTTCACACTCGACTGGGAAACAGAGCCTGGTGACAGCAGTGAGAACATCTTGCTTGCTCTCTGGTAGACGGTGACAATTAAGCTGATAAAACTGCCTCAGGAGTATGAACCGATTGTGTCCTCATCAGCAAAAATTTTGTGGATGGCAAGAAGTTGTATAGGAAGTCATTGTAGTGGGCCAGTTTGATGGATGAAGTCATTGCCTATAAAAAACATCTTTCTGAATCTGAAAGTTCACTGGCAACGACGCCAAACATCTTCTTATCTTTGCTATTTTTGTACATGGTAAACCGATTTGGCCAGGTGCCCACGTCAAAACTTTCCCAAAGCATGCTGCCTGAGCGCGCTCTGAGCACACACCCAGTGTAGCCAACATGTTGTGAATGCACTCTGAGTATGCACCATGAAGACATCCCAACGCTTGCATACAACCAAATGAGCCCTCTACATGTACAGTTCTTGAACTCGCGGTTCTGAAAGATTAGACAAAATACTCCAAAACCGTCTGCGCAGGACCCTACAACGATGGCTGGCAGTCAATGAGTTAAATGTGGTGGTAGCAGACATGACTGTTGTTGTCCACATGTGCTCCATGTTGTCAGGTGTGCAGGGACACAAAAGTTACCAAAGAAACAAAGAAAATTTTTCTATTATACAGTCGTTCAGAAGATGCTTTCATCCAAAGTGACTTACATGTGTTAAGTGATCGTTTAACCATAACAATTAACCGAACATGCATGTGTTATGGGCGGAAAGAAGCCAGATTACCTGGAGAGAACCCACACATACAAGAGTAGAACATGCAAATAGTCCACTGTTCAACTTTCCCCCAGCCAAGGCTCAAACCAGCAACCTTCTTTCTAGGAGGTTGCAGTACCAAGCACCACTCCATAATGCTTCCTATTAATAATGTAATGGTATAAATACTTTGGATGTGGTGGGGGTTGAAGTACTTTTTGTCCCCACCAAGGGCAAGGTCTGTTTTTCTCAGAGGGCACCAAGGGCAATGATAATTCAGCAGAGGGAAGGGTGTGAAAACCAGAGGGAGGATTCCCCTCCGTCCCCACTGGCAAATTGTACCATGTGTCTGTGTGTGTAAGTGTAATTAAAACTGACCACACACACAAATAAATATATATAAAAGATCTACACACTTTATTTGGCTGATTCTTTTATACCTTGTGGACCCCATTTTGCCTTCTGAACTACCTTAAAGATAGAAGAAGCTGTTGCAAACATTCCTCAAAGATTTGACTTTATATTGACATGATAGCATCACCCAATTGCTGCAGATTTATGGGCTGCACAGGTAGATGATGAGAAACTCTACCACACCCCAGAGCTGCTCTATCGGACTGAGATCTGGTGACTGTGGACACCATGGTGTACAGTTAATTCAGTGTCATGTTGAAGAAAGCAGTTGGAGATTAATTGAACTTTGTGATCTGGTGGAAGTATCCATCAGAACATAGTACACTGAAAATATAAAGGGGTGGACATGGACAGCATCAATACTCAGACAGGTTGTGTTAAACCATGCCATGTTGAGACTATGGGGTGCATTGTGGGACAAGAAAATACCCCCCACACCATTATACCACAAGCAGTCCGAAGCTTTTGGACAAGGCTGATGGATGAATGCTTTCATTTCGTTTTCACCAAACTTTTCCCACCAAATCTAGTAAAATGTTTGTTTTGTCATAATCCCATAATACCAAAACATGGTGTTATGGGATTATGATGAAAACTGCCTATACTGTTGTCACCTTTTAAAAATTCTTTAAAAATCTGGATTTTTGTGGATAATGGCTCAAAATATATAAAACTGTGTTTTGTTTTTCTCTATGCTTGATTAAACTTGGTGCCTGTTACTTTATGAGAATATTTTTTTTTCTTTTAACGTGTCTGTCCAGCGTCACAGCAGGCAGAACGATGGTCTGGCTGCTATACTGTGCTGAGCAATTTTGCTTTGCCAAGAAGATCTTCATGTATATATGTATATACAGAGATCCTCTTCTTTATTTATTTTATTTTTATTTTAAATGAATACTTTTTGCTGGACAACCCCAACAGAAGAAAGACAGACACCACAAAAGGACAAACTGCAATCAAACCAGATACCATTCAATCTACTACACCTGTATATAAAACAAAGGATGTCATAGGATCCCGCAGAGTCAGAGATCAGCAACCAGAGCGCATGTTAAGTATTCTTGCATAAGGGAATATGTCTAATCCTGAATAAACCTAAAGAACAGCTTTGTGACTGTGTCGTCATGCAGAAATGTGATTATGCCAAGACGACCCCTACTACCCAAAGGTCAGAGGTAGGTCAGGACCACAAGAGACCAGGGCCAATGGCTGCCAGCCCCGAACAAGGACCCTAGCCACTTACCCCAGGGCAAGCCTAGCATCCGCCCAGGAAACGGCAAAGAGAGGTCCCAGCCAGAGCCCCCCGCAGTCGGGGGAACGGGCCCTAGGGGGCCCATGTTGGGAATCGCCGACCCCCCCAGGCACCGGCCGCCCAGGGCAGGCAGAGCATAGGCCCAGGGCCCCGAGCATCCGAAGGAGACCCCCCCCACCCACCCCATAGGCAGAGAAGCCAACCAGCGCCCACGAGGGGCTAGGGCCCCCAGACTGCCACCCCTCGGAGGCCACTGCACACCCCAGTGTACCAGATGCACGCCCTTAGGAGTCATCCCCATCCACACATTCATCCACACACCCAATCATCCAATCAATCCACACCACCCCTCCCCCTGCACATACATACACAAATACACATGCCCAATCATCCATATGCTCCTCACCACCTCCCCAAACATATACACACACCCCACCACACTTCTCCCCCCACCTCAAAACCCAAACCTCTCCAATCATCCAAACAAGCCGCACCACACCACCCATCTCCCTACACACCCTCATCCATATACTCATCTCCCCACCCCCTGCTTCACATCCATGAACAGCCTTCTCCTTCCCCTCCTCTCCCCAGTGGGCAAGGGAACAGAAAGTCCAGCAGCACCCCCCACCACCACCGTCCACATGCAGGGAGCCCAGCACCCCCCAGGGCCCCCAACAAACCCAAACAACTTTACGAGAAATTTTTAAAACATCACAGGGCCCTCCCTGCAGATGCAAAGGACAGGCCTTGCAGGCATAGAAACTATGCCCTGTTGCATATGCATGTATGGAAATTTGTTGTGCAAGATTCACTAGTTTCGGACTTTACACAGCTTTTGAGGGTTGTAAAAGTAGCACCACTCTTAATTCTGTACCTGTCCCCATCATGTGGTGACATACAGCAAGCTAAAATTGGAGCAGCTGCGCTTCTGACAGCTGCATCAGCATTCCCTGAGTCACCACAGCTTGCCAGAGCCTGTTGGAGCTGTTGCCACAACTCAGCACAACAGTGCAAATGTTTAAAACTACTGTATTTATAAAGTTCAGGTCATCCTTGTGGTCATTAAGCTGCTCTCTGTCATTCATTTTGTGTATATATGGCCTGCCCACTCTTTGCCCCCTGATCCTCCCCAGAACGCACACCTCCACATCTCCTGTTTTTGGCATAACACAAAATGCAGAGGGTGTAC
>JBAMHV010000003.1:762135-774128 GCA_037177535.1 Pseudomugil gertrudae
GTGTTATAAACTAAACTTGGCTTGGTTACATCCTTATCGACATGTGAGAATTAGGAATCGATCATTGCACATGACAAGGCCTCAATTTTTCAGCCATTTATTCCACTATTGCCATGTTGAGTTTGTAGCTTTAGTGTTAGATGTGAAAAGGGATTAAATGGCCTTGCTCTTCAGTCACAAAATGGTTAAAGGCGGATAAACAATCAGTGGTGATATAATTTTAGACCTTGAGCAGATGGTGCAGCATGTATTTTAAAACAGTAAGGACAGGTTTATAAGACAGATTTTTAATAATACAGTTGTATTTTACTATAGAAACACAATGCGTTTCAGCAATACTGATTACTCTCACACTAAAAGACGCTTGTACCAGTGCAAAGTCTGTTTGGCAAGAAGCTTCTGTTGTGATTCACTAATGAAATGTGGTACTCTAGTATCTCAGAACTGTGAACATAGTCATTTTTGTACATAAACTTTATTTTTGTAGTTTCTCTTCCAGACCCCAAATTTTGAATGGAAGCATGTAAATAATTCATGCAGGGTTATTTACTAATATTTGCATGATGCAATACACTTGCAAATTGCACCATTATTTACCACAGAGGAAAATCTTGTGCTGAATTTTAAGCATGATATTTAGAATAGTGGGCTGTAAATGTTTGTTAAAAAAGTTTTCCATATTATTGCTATATATGCGAGGCTTCTGTTCACTTACTAGTGCTATCACAGCAAAACAAGCAAAAAATAATAATAAAAAAAATGAGAATAATAGTAACTGGGCAGAGTTTTCCAGTGTTATAAATAGGGGAATTTGTTTACATTGACTCCAAGACATGCTGTTTCGGACAAATAATTTTTATTGTGCTGGTTGAATCAGGCTTGAAAGTTAAAAAAGGACAAACATCCAGAAGTGGCTGATAATTCTGAGATATTTCTTGATTGACAGTGACACACAGTCAGGAGAAGCTGCTTATTACTCTGACATTCATGCTCAGCCATGTTTCATAAGTATTTGTATTTGCTCTTTAAGACTGGCCGGAAACAACATATTTGGTTTCAGTAGAGTGTATTACTATACGAGTCCTCTGCAGTGAATCTTATACGGCTATTAAACTCAGAAAGCTTTTAATATTTAACATTACCTGTCATACTATTGCAAATTGTTTTGTTTGCTATGATTTATCCAGTGAAGCAATAAAATGACTCAACATTGGACATCCATCACATTTAAATCGGCTGCAGAGCTTTTTGCACATGCTGACTGTGGGTCATTTTTTTAACCTCTCTGTCAAACCAGCTTATAAATACTCATGTAATAACACACCCTGAGTTTTAACCAATGCTTTGCTTTTAAAATGCCAGATAAATCTGATCCTAATATTGAAAGCAGACATTTGGTTTGATGCACAAACTGGACTGCATATGCCAGATGGGATGAAGTGGGATAACATGAAATGAGAAAATGTTGAACTGGCTTAGCTTTCCCATAACTTTGCAGCATTTCTATGAGCTGTTCTGATTTCAAGACACCGGATTTCTGCAAAGGTACGAAGCCACTGAATTTATCATCGTGCAATGTTTGTGGTGAATTTCATTTCCACATCTAATGACATGCCATCTTAAAAGACAGGACATTATGACTTTCACTTTATGTTCCTTCATGTCAAAAGATTGTCATTTTAAATGTCGCCCACGTTTTGCCACTCTGTTGTGTTGTTTCATGATGCTGATCAGTTCCTGATCATTTTCTGAGCAGGCAATCAGACATTGTTGAATAATTTAAGGTAACATTTCTTTTGTCAAGTTTTTCTTGGACTTGACAACTTTTGTAAAATTGGATGAGGAGTTAGAAGTTCTTTTTTTTTCATTGTTTTCTTCAAGAGATTGTACAGCAAAATATAGCAGGCCTTCTTCACTAGGAGAGTGGTCCTGGAAATTTAGCCAGTGATTTAGTGTGTAAACTTGTTAGTGTGCCAGAAACCACTAAGGCAATGATAGTATAAAGATATTTTTATAATGTTTCTGTTGGGAGGTAGACAGTTCCAGTGTGAGTGGGAAGACTATTTTCTGTAATAAAGAGTAGCATCAGGGCCTAGTATTCAGTGGTTGATATTTATGAAAATAAAACTTGGCTAACAGCAAGAACAGGTTACGTGTAAATCCTGATAATCCATAACCTTAAGTGGAAAATGTGCATTTCCTTTTTAAATCTAAAATGTTGTTACATTTTCCAAACGACCTGCATTGAAATAGTTAAATGTACCTTTTTAGTTAATTTCAAATGTTCCTTTAAAATTTAATTGAGCTGAATGACAAATCCAAGGATATATTTAATGGCACAACTAAGACTTCAGATCAGCATTTCTTATTTTAGACAATGAGACAATGAGAAACTTATCTACAGCATGCTTCTGTTGTAGTGAAATTAGCACAGTGATGGCTGCGAAGGCGGTGAAGTAGGTGGGCAGCTAACAGTGCTCTCTGCAGCAGGCAAACACTATACTTTATTACAAATCCAAAACAGATAACTTCCTTCAGATGAGATACAGTAAGTGTTTCTGGTTCATCTATTATTAATCTGCAAGTTTGCCTTTTTGTTATGTTGACAATCACTATAAAAAAATATATTAAACTTTGAAGATTGTGCAGAAAATCTTCAAAAAAAATGAAAGATACTTGTTTGAACTTTGTTTTCTTCACTAATAGTCATATTCAGAAAGTTAGCTGATTCAAGTCACACCAGGACAATAATAAAATAGCACAATAATGTTTGGCCACTTCTGCAGTTTGGTTTGATTCATTTTGACTTTGGCACCTCCATGTCCCAAACCAAGCCGTGACAACCAGTTGGGACCCACAGGGAACCTGCTTTAATTAAAGTCTTGGGGTTCTCATTCATAAAACTTTGCGGAGAATCTCTACGCCAAATCTCTGCGCCAAAATAAAAATATGATTTAAAAAGTCTCACCCTCGATGTAATTGAACCACTAGAATGTGTCCTTACCTGCTGAGTAGCCAGCCATCACGCACAGCACCTGCCTGCAGGTAGTTCCCCTCATTGCTGCTCATCAGGAAGAATGCATTGTGTGTCAATTCAGGCCACTGTGCTACCATGTTTTTCAGAACCATGTCCACATCACAAATAACTTGTACATTATTTATTGAACATTTTTGTGGTTTACATAAGCAAGCTTATTCTCACTTGGAGACCTAATAGCTACATATGTGCAGTCAATTTAACCAATTATGTTTGGGAAACCAGACATTGCTGCAAGCTGCATTTTGATGTTTGCATGTTTTCCCATAGTATAGGAAAACTTTATGTATTGACATGTCATTTTAATAATGCCATCCAAAACATTGCTCATTATTGAGCAAAGCGATGGCTAAGATTTTTCACACGTAGATAAGAAGTCAACATTTACCTATACGTTTTAATACTTTAGGGCATGTGTCTCATGTTCTGCATATCAGCCTACTTGTCGGCTAATTCCTGCTGGAAAATGCCAGTTGCCAGAAACCCCAGAGTTGTAATTACCTGGAGATGGCCTGGGATCGGACAGTTTGGTGTGAGTCAGGAGATCTAACACTGGACCCAGTTCAGTAAAAAACTGTAAGAGCACAGCTCTTGGAAGCATAATTGGCTTATCAGCCGGTCATCATCATTGGCCAAATCCTTGTGATCCCTGGACACTCTCCCCATCCTCCTCCTGCCATCGGCTTAGTCTTCAAGAAGTCCAAGCACATCAAATGTGACACATTACGCACATGTGACCTTGCAATATTTGTATATCTACTTAGTAATTATGCTAATTGCTGGACACTGTCTCACAATTGATGTACCAATAAGCGACAATTTATTTAGTGATATTTTATTTAGTATAAACATACTGTGCTCTGATGCTTAAATATGTATTTATGGAAAAAATACCTCAGTTTTTTTTCGCATGTATAAAATAACCCATGCTTCCGCCTTTTTGATTACAATGTTACAAAGTCTAACGTGAATGACAACAAATATGGTTTAATGTGGCTTAAATGTATTATCATATCAGCTGTTTCACCAGTTTTTCCTCTCCCAATTGTTACTACACAATATCAATTCATTTTATAAACGACAAACTTTGCTTAGTCAGGCAATTTTCAGGCCATTGGGCATTAGCAAGCTTTATAAATCAGACCCCAAGCCAATGTTTCATATTTGGACCACTTGTGGCCGACACAGCACTTTTTGGAATCCACTTCCAAGCCAAGAACTGGTATCTGAAACACATGCAGCCACAAAAAATTTTCTGTAACCAACATCAAAGTTGGCATATAATATGTGGTCAATGCAATACTATCCTGGTGGGAATTACCAACATTTGTTTTGGTTTGCTTTGGTCTTCCTCAAGCACATCAAACCATCTGAATAACATTACACGAACTGCACTTAAAAATATTCCATAAATTGACCACTGACCAAAAAAAATGTCATTAATTGGGCAGGGCCTATAGTGTCTCATTCACCACAACTAAATACTAGAATAACGATACATTTATGCGGTCTGAAGGTTTCTGTTTTGCTGTTGTCACTCAAACATATTCAATATGACCAGCAAGAGAAGCAGAGTTATCCAACATATTGCCTCCTACATGACTTCTTCTCTTTGGTTCGTTGGATGCTTTGCTTACTCTTACACTGCAGGTAAACTGCAACAGGGTTCCCCTGCATGCATAGTTTGTTTTACAAAATTACTATTTTCTGTTCAGTTACATGAGTTTGATTGGACATGGAGAAGTGTTAATCATTCTGCGTCACAAACATTTCCTGATGTGCCATCAACTAGTGGTCACATTGATGTAAACATGATGACAATCAGTGTGATTCTACCGTAGAATGAGAGGTCATCATACCGATTGGCCAATCATAGCCAAAGCTATATCATCATGTAAAGTGACACATCTGCCGAACCCATTACACACATGCATCATCATAGTAGTCTGTGTTGCTGATCTGTTTTTTTACACGATATAAAAAACAAACAAACACACAGGACAACAGTCTTTTGGAACTCCAGAGAACGCAGTGATGGGGGTTTTTCATGAAAGACAGTAGGCTAGCTATGTGTGCAAGATTCCATCCAACAACAAGGCCTCCTACAGCCTGATGTGAAATGGGGATACTGAAAATGAACGGTATGTAATTTTTGCGTTACTACTGAATATTCTATGGTTAATTTAAGTTTGCATACACTGGTGCGAAACCATTTAAACCTGTTCCAATTCCACAAATGTTAGAGTTAGTTTGAAATAATTGCAAGTACTTTTTGCCTGATAAGCTATGGTTTGAATCATATTTATCTAGAATGCTTGAAAACAGATGTCTGGTCTGTGGTAAAGTTTGCATTGTGAAAGCAGAAAATCTTTCAATGAGCCAAACAAAACATTAAAATTGCAGAAATTTGCAATTGCTTCATTTCTTTACAATCAATGATTTTCTTGGGGTGGGGTGGAGATCTCTATTATGAAACCCACGCAGTACTTTATGCTACATAATATGTGTGAAAGTACCAGTGTTACCTGTGAGTAAATGCAAACATTAATTTATGTTGGTTTTCAGTGAAGATTCTTTGTTTTATTGTAGATAATGAACGATGAGTTCTCAAGACGCTCATCACATCGAGCTAAATAATGTGCCTCATTTCACCCCATCCACGTGTGATTTCTGTTTTATTGTAGAATACTTATTATGGCATTGTTCAAAGAATTCTGTGCAAAACTAAGTTTTCTTTATTTTTCTGAGCAATGATGATGATGAAGCACCCCAACAAAACCAGAGAAAAAGAAAGGCTGAACTGAAGGCCGCAAGAAAACCTGGCTCTGCAAAACAGGAAGAAATATAGCTGCAGAAATGTTGAAGACATGAGTTCTGACTGAATATATTCTGGTTTTCGTCACACAGAATATTTACCATAAACATAGATTTTATTTTGTTCTTCTGTAGGTAGTGTTTTCAAGTAAACATGTTTCTGTTTGAGTCAAACATAATCGTTTCTCATGCTTTTATTTGAATAGGGTGATAAAAAAATGAGTAATTTCTAAAAAAAAATAATTAAAAATTCACAAACCGACTTTTTTAGATCTGCAAATGAAGATGGGTCATTTCTGCCTTTCAGTATGTAAAATCTCACTTTTCACACATGGAGTCAAGCTGTGCTGTTTGGAAAAGCATCTGGCCACCTCTTTATTTATGCTCTTTACTCTTTACTAGTAGCATCGGTGGTGATGATTTTACTTCTGAGAAAATGTAACAACCGTTCACTTTATTTTGATGCAAAGATGGTTTATGTAGAATTTATACTCACAGAGAAATACACCGTTTTTATTTATGGATGTTATTTTTAAGCCAAAACCTTATAAAGACCCTTGAGATGTAAGAGGTTCAGGGGTTAAGCCACCCAGAGGTCAACCTTCCTTGGTCTCAGCAGAACGTGAAAGTTTGTTTAGGACCAAACAGTGCCAGTGTGAATGTGGCACAGTGGTCCTCTAAGAATGGCCACTTCCTTCTTTCCTGTCATTTATCAATGTAAAGCACTTTGAGCTGTCCTGTACATGAAAGGTGCTATATAAATAAACTTGCCTTGCATTATCAGAGTTCTGTACCAAAAATAAAGTAAGTCTTTTTTTTCTGTTTTTCTTCAATAATGTCACATTGTTGATAAGCAGCTGCTGTTGTGTGACTAAAAAGCTAAAAACCAAAAAACAGCTGTCACATGTTACCACCAGGATGTTGTTTCTCAGCCTCAGGATGCTGCAGGGCATCAACAGCTCCAACATTGTGCATATTGAATTTTATGTGCGATTAAACTGAATCAAAGGGATTTTTAAGGTTGGAAGGTCATATGGTGTTGCTTTAAGTTAATGAGTGGGAATTTTCACAGATGATGCTCTCGTGCTCAAGTCATTGTTATATATCTGAACACACTGACAATCATGGGATACCTTATAAGTTGTATTGAGTAAACATAACTGAGTGTATCAAAGAGAATGCTTTATGATCTTATACAGAACCTGTGGACAAAGGCAGACACACACAAAATAAATAAAAATCCCACAAAAAGTGTGAGTTTTGATACAGGAGTGAATTTGAGTTGTGGCCTATCGGAAGCAGACTGGCCGTAAGAGCTGGATTGGTTTTAAAGACCTGGCTCTTCATTAATCATATTCAAATCAGCATCCCGCGGAAGGCCTCGCTAAAGCCTCTTGCTTCTCACTCATGCTTATCTTAACATGGACAAATGAGGCCACTGTGTTGTTCATCATTTTTATAGTTGTAATCATCCTCCCATCAGTCATTGCCGATGAGTTCAAATTTCTGGTTGACTTAAAGCTGGGTTGCTTTTTGTTGACAGACATTTTGTCACATCTAACCAGCAGAAACAGTCTTTAAATGATAACTGTAATTATTTTTTTCATACAGAAACATTTAGGTAACTTACAGCATCAAATGGTTGAAATTAAAAAATACAAAAGACAAGTTTATATTTTAATGAAAACTCCCAGTAAATCTTTATCACGTTTTCATGCACAGGGCTGTTTCTACTTTACTCATTTCAGCCTTACTTACAAATGACAAGCGGTTTTTGATAGATCTATCTCCAATGTACAGCTGGTCAAAGAGCTCTTAATTCCGCTGAGAGCTTACCGAGATCTATGCATGTTTAGAAAGATAAGAATTTCATTATGCTCTCAAGGACTATGAATATCGAATGGGAATTTGTCTCTGATGGGTTGTCTCCGTCTGCATCTCAATGATATTCTGTACAACACAGAGATTTGAAAGAGATGTTTGCCTGTTGTTCCTGCTGGAGGAGTTGCTCTGAATTAAAATAGAATTCAGACAACACCACTGCAGGAAAGACTCATCTAAACCTGACCTGCAGCTCTTTGCAGAACACATTTTTTGTGTACAGATGACTTTATCACAACAACATTTTTGCATGCATGCAGTAGACAGTGGTCACTTTGTTACGTACGTTTGTTCATATGCTTATTTATGCAAGTATTTATTCAGCCAATTAGATGACAGTACCTTGACATATTTAGTCCTGTGGAGGCAGTAAAGATGCCTTGTTGAAGTTCAAACTGAGCATCAGAATGAGAAAGAAAATATGGGCCTGAGTATTTACTGGGATTCTTTACAGAGAAGGAGCTGAAGTAGAGAAATATCCAATAAGCAGCAGTTGTTGAAACCACAATGTCTGCTTGATGTCAGAGGAGAATGGACAGACTGGTTGGAGATGATGGAAAGGCGACAAGAAGACAAAAAGGCACTGGTTCTAACCAAGATATGCAAAACAACATCTCTGAACACACAACACATCCAACCTGGAAGCAGATGTTCTACAGCAGCTGAAGTTCAGAGCGGGTGCCACTCCTGCAGCTAAGAACCCGGAAACTGAGGCTACACTTCACACAAACTCACAAAGTTCCACACTAAGGAAAAAATATTTCCTACTTTGATGAGTCTCCATCCAGATCATAGGGTCAGAAACAACATGAAAACTTGGATCAAACCTGCCTTGTATCAATGATTCAGGATGGTGGTGGTAGATTAATGGTGTGGAAGATATTTTCTTGGCCCGATTTGGTCCCCTTAGTGCTAACATGACATGTTAACCACCACAGCCTAACTGAGTATTGTTGCTGACCATGTCCATCATTTTATGAGCAAAGTGAAGCATCTTCTGATGGATACTTCCAGCAGGATGATGCACTGTATAACAAAGCTCACTTTATCTCTAAATAATTTTCTTCAACATGACACTGTACTCCAATGATCGCCACAGTCCAACAACTGGTTCTCATCATGAGCTGTGTTTTCATTACATTTTTCCATCCATCCATCCATTTTCAACCGCTTGTTCCCAGAGCGGGGTCGCGGGGGGGCTGGAGCCTATCCCAGCTGCCTACGGGCGAAAGGCGGGGTACACCCTGGACAGGTCACCAGTCCATCCAGGGCCACATTTTTCCACATAATATAAGTGATATTTGTAGACTTTCAACAAACAGCTATTTTGATTTGCAGGTGTTTGCATTGAACAGTGACACATAAGTTGCAGTTCTCGTAAAATCTTGTCCAGCTCATGAGATTCTCATGCAATGTAACCACATAGGATCATTTTGAGGTTTTCCACTTGTTGCAGAATATTGGCCACGGCTTTCTAAGCTTTTCTCCCTCGTTTCCTTTTCCTATTCGTACAACTCAGTGTTTCCCTGTTGTTTACGCCGTCCAGTGCCATCTCAAACATTCACATGATCAACTACATCATGCACGGTGTAAATGTGGAACAAGTGTTTCCATTTCACTTTTGCAAAAAACTTCTATAGCAAAACATCTCAACAACCACCTAATGAGGGCATAAAAACTTATTTATTAATTAATTTTTTTTCTGAATGTAGGTTTTTACATTTTCTTTTTATTGTGATATTTGTTTTGTGTGTAATGGAAATGACCTGTGTAATACTATTATGTCAATAAGAAGATCTCTGAGGAATTTTTCCAACACCTAGATGTACTGTATCTATGATACCAATACAATACCTGCCTCTTTACTAAATACACCTTGCTAGCCCCGGGTTGGACCCTTTGTTTCCTTCAGTACTGTCCTACTACATGCTGCACCTTGCACAACATGATTCTACATTTTTTATATTATATTATTATCTTCATTTGCATGTAGCAAAGGATGTATTACATTTCATGTTATGATGCATGACTGATTACAGAGACACTATTACAGTCATGCTGCTTGAAATATTAGATCATATTGATATGTACTGTAAATAATAAAATAATCAGTGTTTTGGCACTAAATATAAATCCAATTTGATTAATCTGTTTTTGTTCTTACTGCAGAAGGTGCTAATTTGTATGATCTTCCCATTTCCATAATGTGGGGCCGAGAGTGTACAACTCTTAAGTAAACTAATGTATTGTGTATGTGGCTCTGATGATAATGCCATGAAACAAGTTGTTAAAACAGAATTTCAAACGGCCAAAAACTCAATGGAGTGTATTTGGCGTATTTTAATTAAAGAATAAAACTATATTTAAAAAAATGCTTATTTTTATATTCTGTAGATGCACAAGGCTGCTTTTTCTCACATGCTTGTTAAACAGCTGTAAAAGGGAGCAAAAGAGAGGAAAATGTAAATTTCAGGGGGCTGAATTCCTGTAAGGTCAGAAACTGCACACAGTGCATTTCTTTTCTTGGGCTGCTCTGAGATGCTTTACAGCAAAGAGAAGCAAAAGATGTTAATGAGTTCAGCTTTCACTGGACAGGTCTTGTGTGCAGCTGCTGGTCTGTACCTGTGCTTTGTTTTTTATTGGTTAGTTCTGTGAAGAAGGAAATGATACTTTTACCTATACTGTTTCTTCCTACTTCGAAACAACCTCAGTGTTGGTTGAAAAGACAGAATATTTAAGATACTAGCTTCTTAAAAGACAATAATTTAGTAAAATGATTTAAAATTGAACTCCTTCATTGCCAGCCATTGCTTCAGCAGAGTTCCATACTGCAGTGTTTTGGAGCATTTTGGCTCAACACAGAAACTACCATAATAACCTGCAGACTCAGTTCTTTCATCAGAAAAAAGGTTTGCTTCTATCCATTTTCAGTTTTTTGTAATCTGCAGTAGAACATGAATCATTTTGAGTGGAAAAGTGACTTTAATGCCAATATTTTTTTACTTTAGTGACAACTTTAACATCGGAATAGTTTACTTTGAAACAAAAAACAACCCAGAAAAGGGTTTTGTGACAGAATAATTATTTTAGAATTTGGGCTAGCATAGTTTTACCAATGTTTTGTGGGAAATACGTGCCAGGTAACCAGAACATAGAAAACTATGGTGTCATCTCATTTGTAGCAAATGATACAAACTACTACTAAATTGTCTTTGTCATGTCCTTTGTCCCTGGGTTCATGCGCATCTTGGGAAGAGGCTCTGCTGCTGGATGTTGATACAGATGGCAACGATTTATCAGATGAGTCCGGCTAGGTTCAGTCTTTGATCTAATTCGGTTGCAGAGTCAGGCTGCATAAATGAAAGTGCGCGCTGACACGACGCACTGTTGCACTCAGTATGACATTTCCGCTGTACTTCAGTTTGTTGTGCCATCACCTGGTCGATCATGATACTTTCCATCACGGAGACCCCCATGCCAAACTCCTGTCTTGCTGCTCCGCTGGCTGCAGTCAGCCTTTGGCACTGCCATCTAACAGATCAGGTTAAAACTACACTAAATGACATACACTACCAGTCAAAAGTTTGGACATACTTTCACATTGGATCTAATGGAAAGTGTGTGTGACTGGTGGTGTAATTAAAGCTTAATTTTCACCAAGAAGTTCAGCCTGAGTGTCCTGCAGTTCCTCCTGTATAAAAAATGTCTTGACGTGTTTCTCATTTATTTATTTTAAACAAGGGCTGCACGATATACAAAAATGGACCATAAATTCCAAACTATTTTTATCCCACACTTCAAACACTGCGGCTTACATGCCGACGTGGCTTTTACCATTATTTTACCTTCACCCTGGGATGTGGTGGGCAGTAATTCCCTAGTTGTTACTGATGGCAGCTCCAAGTACTGTACTTGGACAAGCACACGTTATAACATGCTACGGTCATGAAAAAACTTTGGCTCAGCTCCTTCTTCACCACAACGGACCAATACAATGTCCGCATCACTGCAGACGCTGTACCGATACGCCTGTCAATCTCACATTTTATCCTTCCTCATCGTTAAGCAAGACCCTAAGAGACCTAAACTCCTCCATAGTAGTCCTATGCTAAGGAAAAGTCCTATGCTAAGGAAAAGCAGATGGTTCACTTTCAAGACTTTAAAGCAGGAGTGTCAAACTCATATCACATCGTGGGCCGCATGCGGCCTAGGGAAAGGTCAAGTGGGCCGGACCATTAAAATTATACCACGCTCTGTTATA
>JBAMHV010000003.1:776964-787388 GCA_037177535.1 Pseudomugil gertrudae
GCGGTGATTGTATATGTGACTCTATGCGTGCCCATCTCACAGGCATCTGATAGGAACAGTGCGCCCTCTAGCGGAATATTCATGAATTGCAGCGAATTCAAAAATATTTTTTTTATGTTTTATACGCATTTTTCTCCACTTTTAAATTATCTGGCGGGCCTGATCCAATCTCCTTGCGGGCCGGTTCCGGCCCGCGGGCCGTATGTTTGACACCCCTGCTTTTAAATTTTAAGTCTGTGGATCTACAGCTAATGCAAATGCAGGTAAATCCTGTATCAGCACAAATCCAAAGGAATCATACTGTGACAGAAAATCTTTTTATTTACCTTTTACAGTAGAAAAAAGTAGTGTCCTTAATGGGGCTATTTAATATTGGCTTTTTTACCGATATGTGATATGCCAATTTTGTCCAACTTTTATTTTCTGATACCAACTGATATCAACATCTCTTGACCAATATCAGATGATAATATTGGTATACCAGTAATATTGAAAATTCCTCGTATTATTAGTAACAAACTGTTTAATGTGCCAGTGTCTGTACTTAACTGGGCAGCTCAAAAACACAACTAAATGAGGCAACTTTTCTTCCCTTCAAAATTAATATCAATGTGCTTCTTAACATGCAAGCAACCTTAGAAAGTTACATCACATTTTACTTGTATCTATCAATTTTTCAGTTGGATAGCCAAAAAGTAACCCACTGCCACCAACCAGCTTGATGCTGCCACACCTTACTGTGATCCATATAAGTGAAATAATGAGTGCATTTGTTCATAAACCCATTCCTTTGGGAAACCAAAGCTTGATTAATGCTGTCACTTAGTTTGGGGCCAGAGACAATACTGTTACATCAGGAACGCAACCAGGTGATGCTCTATCACTGCAGGGCAGATAACCTTTTGAAAGGGCTACAGGGTACGTAACCTTTTGAAACATTTAAACATTCATCTGGTGGCCATTAACTGTGAAGCATGTTAGATACTGGGCTGCAGGAAGATTTCTAACACTATTTCCATCTTCTGCAAAGGCTTCCAGCTTCAATTAGGTAATACCATTTTACAAAGAAAATATAAAGGGGTACATTTAATGGTACATAATAAATAAATAAAAACATTTATATGAAGTAGTATTGCTTTGTCTGGGATTAAGCGTAAGAAAATGGATGGATGGATAGTATTGCTTTGTTGAGTCCCCCCCCTCCCCCCTCCCTCTCTCTCTCTCACTCTAATCAGTGTGTCTACTGTCAGTCTTGCTCTGATTTACAAATTACTGATCTAACCTCGTAGGTGAGCTGTCATCTTACCTGCCATCACACTGTCTGATGATTTAAAGGTGACAAGGGTTACTAGCCATCCAATTTAAACAAGCTGGCTTGCAGCAAAGGTCACTGACACCTCAGTTTCATCCAATCCAATTACAAGAGTGGAGTAGCTATGAAATGTAAAACAACCTGCACACAGTCTGTCATTTTCAAGCAAACAACACAGCTTTGAATTAAGAAAATAATTAAAACAGTGGTTGGGACACTCACTGATAATTGTCCAGTTATGTTTAAAATTCAATTAGGTTTACCTCAATTAATTCTTTATTCATTCGTTTATTTCTCTGCCACTTATCCGGTATTAGATCCTAGGGGAGCTACCTAAGAAGGGAAGCCCAGACTTACTATACAATACTATACAGTTATTTGGCAGACGCGTTTATCCATAGCGACTCACATATGATAAGCAGTCATTGTAACCATAGCTATTAACCTAACATAAATGTCTTGTGGGTGGGAGGAAGCCGGAGTACCCGGAGAGAACCCACGCATACATGGGGAGAACATGCAAACTCCACACAGACTTCCCTCTCCCTTACCACAATTGGCAGCTCATTGGGGGGATTCTGAGGTGTTCCAAGGCCAAACAAGAGATGTAATCTCTCCAATGTGTCCTGGGTCTCCCCCAGCCCGAAACACCTTGCCAAGGAAGTGTGTATCCAGGAGGCATCCTAACAAGATGCCTGAGCCACGTCATCTGGCTCTTCTGTGGAGAACCAGTGGCACTATGTGTCCCTCCCATACGACCAAGTTTCTTACCTTACCTCTAAGGTAGGGTGCGGAGGAAACTCATTCCAGCCATTTGTATTTGTGATCTTGTTTTTCAGGCACAACCCACAGTTTGTGGCCAAAAGTGAGGGTAATAATTTACTTGAACTTTTCCTCTTGGAGCAGGATCACATTCTTGACCTGGAAAGGACACCCCACCCTTATAAGGCTGAATCATGGCCTCAAATTTTGAGGTGTTGATTCTCATCCCAGCCACTTCACACTCGGCTGTGAATCACTCCAGTAATAGCTAGAGATTATGGCCAGATGAATCCAACAGAACCACATCATGTGCAAAGAGCAGAGATCCAATCCTAAGGTCACTAAACCGGAACCCCTCAAACCTCAGCTGTAGAAATTCTGTCTATAAAGGTTATTAACAAAACCATTAACTCAATGGTAGTCTTTGTAATGTCCTAATTTAATTTTGAAATTAATTCAGTTGTGAGATCAGGACTACTCATTTCATTCACATAAGAGCTGTAGTCCTGCAGATTTTTAATGCTACCCTGCTCCAACACCTGACTCAAACTAAATGGATATAAAACAACTCATTCATTTGAGTCAGGTGTGTTGGAACAAGGACATAGTGAAAAGCAGCAACTGGTGGGGAAGGGTGGTGTAAGACCGAACTGAAAAGAACACCATCCTCTATATGTTCAGTTCAAAAAGAAAAAAAGGAAGAAAGAAAATGTAGCCTCTAAAATCTCCTACTCGCCTCCAAATGAGCTTCAACCGCCATTTGCACCTCAAACCAAAACATGACACATTTTAGTCTGAGCTGTGTGACAGTAAGTCAAACGAGCCACAGAATGAGTCAGTAACAAACATGCCTGTAGCTGCAGCTTGTGACCTGGAGACTTCTTACCGGTTAATAATGAATCATTATAAATCTTCTTGAAGAAAGAAAGTGATTCATTTTTCCATTCAAGAGCTCGGGAGTACTTTCATGAAAGCTAACAGCTGCCACGCTTTTCAGCGTCATAAAACTCAAGTTGAAGCGTTTCCTGTGTTTCCGTCTCAAGATAGAAAATGCTTTCCTTAAGGTAATGGGTTAAATGTTTTCCTCATCAATGAGAAAACAAATAAGAGTTTGCTAACTGTAGCTCTTAGAAAAGGTATTTAAGGATTCAAAGCTGACAATAAACAATGAAATTAGGTGCTAAGAATTTTTTTATTGACAAAAAGTGACACATTCTGCATCCATCCTCCACTGCTGCAGCAAAGCAAGATTTCACCAGCAAACTGAGATAAAACATCACTTTTCCTCAGTCCACATACCATGTGGGGACGAAACAGTACTTTTGATATCTGTCCCAGCTTGAATTTCTTCAAACTCGATAACAAGTGCTACATCATCAGTAAAGTGCAGTGGAGGAGAGCATTTAGCAACGAAGTGCCAGCACTAATACTCTAGTGAGGCAACCGTGTGAAGCAACCTTGTTTTACTTATTCCCCGACAACATGCCACATGTGTGATTGACATTTTTCTTTCTTTTCTTTGCAGAAAATGCCTTGGTTCATATTCAGCATTGGGCTGTTTCACTCCAATAAGTTCTGCCACTGAACTAATTGGGCTTGGTACAAAACTTCAAATTGTTCAGCAGGCTCTGACAGGCGAGAGGAAATGGTGGCTGCCACAGCTGCATGTGCTTTAATAAAAAATAAAAATACAACTGGAGGCAGGCATCAGAAGCTGTTGCAGTAACACTGAGAAAAGAAAGTCATTACAATGTCTTTGACAAGAAGACAAGTGTAAGTTTAGTGTTTTCTTTTATTTATGTGTTATGAAATAGCTGAAAAAACATTAGTTTCCACAACAAACCTCAGGATGATGCCTGATTGTAAGGGTATCGAAGAAAAAAATGTAATAAAAATCACAAATAACAAACTTCTTATGTGTTGTTGGCCAGGAGATGAATTGCCTGTGCATATATCTCATTTATATCTTTGTTTGATCTACACTGCATTGATATTGCTCTGTTCTGTTTCTGTAACACTCCCAGTCAGATTTCTGAGTCTTAGCACCAGATTCTTCCGTACTGTGGATCATATCTGCTATCCTCTGCTGTGCAATTGATCTTAAGAGTGTGAAAGGGAAACCTGCCAGCTTTACATAATTGGGTTTCAAAAGATTGCTTCTCTGTTTAAGGCTTACATCAATCTCTGCACCTATTAGAGGCAATGAAGTATTCTTATTGTCATTTCAATTGTCTTTTATTGAAGGTATGCATTAGAAGTGTGCATTTTATGTCATGTTGCTGCTATTAGGTTATCCTCCCACAGGGAACACCCATATTTGTGCACTGCTTTTTACTTTCTGTTAGTGTTTATTTAATATTTTCAAAGCTCTGTGTGTTGTGCACATATTATAGTTGTATGCGGGTCCTGCTAGAAGTAAATTAAGAAAAGATTGACAGGTAGACCTGCATGCACATGCGTGATCCCATCCATGCACGCATTAACAAACACAAAGCATTGCCTTGGCAGCTCTGAGCCTATTTCCCCTTTGGAATAATCTCACTATACTTTCCTGCACAGCAGTGTCGTGATCAGTCCCAGTTTCTGTGCACCCGATAAGACCCTGCTCAGTTCATTGCGGTTTGTCACAGGCTGCAAACACCATGTTCAGTGGACAAAAGCTTTGCATACTAATTTTGGTGTTACTGCATTTTCCGAGCAGTGGCAGCAGCTGTGTGGTCATGTGCTGAAGAGTGCTTTAACAAACTATCCCCCAGTTACTCCTCCATTTGCAGCGGCTTCCTATTACAAAATGTTAAATGCTTGTCGTCATGCAGAGATGAAGCGCAGTATTTAATTGGCTCCTATGATTGATATAGACTGTATGTATTATAGCTGTGAGTGGGGTGGTGACAGAACATTTGTGTTCTGCTTCCCTTAGCTTCACACCAAAGAACCACAAAGGCAGCTTTCTGAATAGGGGGAAAAATAGAAATGGATATATACGTTGATTTGATTGAATCATTTTTACACATATTTAAATTGATTATAATTGGAGTTGCATAAATAAAGCTGATCTGAACATAAGGGAATTATTTCTGCACTCTTTAATCACAACTTGAATCTTTGTGTTTTGTGCTGAAACCTTTCTTTGACAGAGCACTGTTGGGTATTTTTGTGTTGTGAAGAGGTTGTGAATCAGTGCCCATACATCACTGGAGTAGCAGCGGCTCAGGTGGTAGCACTAGTTGTAGGATAACCAAAAAGTTAGAGATGTGAATCCTGCTTCATGTTTGTATGAATGGTTTTTTGGTGGTTGAAGAGACCACGTTTCCATCAGTCTGTAAATGTGCTTTGCATAAATAATGGATTCACTGTTTGCAGCCGCTTTAAAGATCATTGTGACCTATGAAGCAAGATGCACAACACATAATTTAGACTATTTTAATATTCTCTGTTGAGATCTCATTGATGTGAATATCTGGTAAGCTAAGACCAAGTATTGATGATGAGGATCAACTCCTTATTATGATGCTTAACTGGATATTAGGTCAGTTTTACCAGCTTTTACAGAACTCGTCCAGAGTCTGTATGTTATGAGACCTGAGACATCACCTGAGGGGAGGGAAGGTAAATACATATGACAGGTAAGAGGACCAATCAGATCTTACAGGGCCATGTTAATTGTCATGGCAATCCATGTATACATAAGGGAAAAAGAGGATGGAAAGAAACTCTCCTTGTTTGGATCTCGACTCTCTGCCTCGGGTCATTCGTGACTGAACTTATGTTTAAACCTTCTAGAGTCTGTGACAGAGGCGGGCCGCACTCCTGCGAGTGCTAAGTTTCCCTGCTGCAACAGACCTGACTCAAATTATTTTGAAATTAACAAAGCTGTTAAGCGTTGGAAGTCAAACTCTACATATCTGCTAATTAAGTTTGATGCATGTCATGTGTGTTGCAGCAGGGGAACCAATAACATCTGATGATGACAGCGGTCTTTAAGGACCAGTCTTGTGATGTAGTGATAGATGTTGTTCTTTTACTTTGCTCATTTGCTCCTGCCCTTTCAGTGTCTTCCCAGGATTATTATTGGTATTGACCCAGTTATACATGATTTGGAATTTTGAAAACGATACGATATTATTCCATAATATGACAAAGATATGTGAAGCTTTTGGTGGTATGAGGTCTATGGCCATGTGGAAACCATGCTGGAGAGCTCAGGGTTCCTTTAGCAGGAGCATCATATGGGTTGTGAGTGGGCATACCTTTACTTTTAGTTCTAGTGATGGCATGTCTTCCACAGGATGCTGGAACCCTGCTCCATGTTTAAATGAATATAGCAAAACACGCAGGTTACATGTTTTACTGGTTTCTGATCTGCTTATTGGGGATCACTTTGAAGTCTGCTGAATTTATTTAAACTAGTTTGAGACAACTTTTACTTCATGTCATGGTAAATTAGAAAGCTGGAAGTGACTGGCTACACTTTTTTTTCTCCAACAGGAATTTTCTCACCCATTTTTTTCCCATCATGCAAACAGGAGTAAAAATCTACCAAAATATTCAAATAAGCCTATCTGGTTATTTAAAAGTTAATAATTGAGATCCAATCTCCATAATTCAGATGTTTTACGGTTCAAGGTTACTTTTTTAATGCCGGTTATAGATTGGATTGTTTCTTGTGTTTTTATGCTTGTACACATTGCAGCGAGATCAGATAATTCCTTCTGCTTGTAGATGCTGTGCTGAAGAAGCATCCAATGTTAATGTACTCCCACTGAGATTTACCACAACTGTGGGAAAAGCAGATTGGAATCGTGGTTATTGGTACTGATATTTCAGTGTGACTCATAAAACCTTTTTATTAGAAACCGTGAATAATCTCCAATATGGTCTTGAATAACTGACAAATCCCTTCTGGCATGCGGTTTATGGTGTATGCATACTGCACGTCAGTGGTGCTAGCTGAATTAGTTTGATTTATTCACCTCTACACGAAGAGCGCCGTTTGACTTAACATGGCACTAAATCTCACATGCCATCCTCCAGGTGATCTTTTATGAGCTTCATTAAGAAAAAAGACAGAATTGGGTCGACCACTTTACAGGAAATGACCAAAACAAATTTCTCTATCTGCAAGAAAGGTGCTGGAAACAGTCATGCTCGCTCATACAGTAGCTTCACAGACGCTCGTGGTTGTATTAAATAATTTATTAACAAGAAAATTTCAGTCTATATGATTCGTTTGAAACTGAGCTGCTGCAAAACAAAATATCCCAACATGAATGTGTAATACAGCGAGTTGTTTCCCCTGTGGAAGTATGAGCTCATCCCATACTAGCCTGTGACTATAAGCAGAAGTAATACTTTCCAGGAAACGGGCTTACACTAGTATGTACTAAAACTCCTCCCCGCATTAAAGATTTAACTGCTTAAAACTATTCACTTTGCTTGTGTTCACGTTATGCCTGCTCAAGTCAAGTCGATTCTTTTCTTTCTCCGTTGCGAGCGCTCCCGCTGTGTTGCTGGAAACCCTGCATGGGATCAAGCTTTAGCTTGTGTGTTCAGCAGCCACTCAGAATATTTGTTTCTGAAATGCAAAACAACCTTTGAGGAATTCTGAAGTTTGCAGTGCACTCTAAATTGCTATTTTGAGATGTTTTTTTCAAATTGTTTTTGGTTACTGTGTATAATTTAGATTTATTTGAGTTGCTGATAAAATCACAGAATTTATATTCAGAGATAATTCCCATGCAGTAAAATGTTAAATTGACTAAATGCTTAAGGTTTGAGTAGATATCAGCTGCTTTATTAATGTTTTACTTGCATTATGCATTCAGGAGCTCTTTTGCTTCTCTGTATAGTCTCCTCACCACAGAGAGAAAACTGAATTGAACCCCATAAAATACTATCCACTCTCCATCCATACTTACTACACCTGGGCTTCACAGCATTCTTGGTATAGGTATTATGTCAAAGGTAACTTAAAACAAAGGTGGTGTTGACCTTTCCTTTAACACATCAGGCTCTTTCAGACTATATTTTATTTGATCCTTTTCTCTTTAGCTGAATCATGTCTGTTCCTGTGTCCTGTGCAGCAAGCATGCAAGTACCCACAATAACGATTTGTACTTTCATCTGCACATGCATGCAGAATATTACTTTAAAACCTGTCTCCAGCAAGGGTTGAATAGCAAGATGGTTACTGAAGCATTAAATTAAATTCATGTCAGTTTAACAAAAAAAAAAAACATCTTACGTTAAACTGTCTGTTAAGGTTGTAGTTTAGTGTTTACATGGTGTTGGAAAAAACACTTGATACCTTATAAGTTATATAATGCAATAAAATCACAATTCTTGCATGATATACATATTATGATTAGGGCTGTGAAAGTTAACGCAAATTTCTTTTAATGGGGAAAAATATTTAAATGTTGATTAACACCAGTACGGTCTGTATTTTTTCAGGAAGTGATTTTAAAGCTTTGTTTTAAAGTTTTAAAGCAGAAATGGATGCAGAATGGGTCTTTAATATGGACAGTTTAGCTTTAAAGCTCTGAAAGATGCTTCTCTGGACAAGATACGATCATTTTTTAAACTACTGTGGAAGTTAATTAAGTTAGCATGTAATGTGTGTTACATCTCATCTGCTGTGCTGCACAGCTCAGCTCGATCAGTGAGCCGTCCTTTAAAGACAGTCCCTGATGGACATGTTACAACTGGCTTTGTTTAAATAAAATGTTCACACGAGCTGTGTGGGAACTGACAAGATCCGAGCTTATTTTTATTAAATGCTTCTCATCATTGCCGCTTCAGGCTACAACACTCTCATAAGCCTCAAAGATTCAGTATGTTATTGAACACAGCTAAAACTGCAAGAAAAGTTGTTTTTGCACTTAAGCACAAAAAATGTCCTGTGTGTGTCTCTGCGTTGTCTGAGTCAGAGAGCTGGACTACAGGAAAATATATTGCTAATTAAAGGCAGTTTGGAATACTATGCTTAATTATTTTTGTGTTATACAACTGCAATGTTACTAGTGATTGTGAAATTAAATCTGTTATAAATGTAGTGCTGCGTTTCTTACAACCCCACCTCCAAAAGTTCAGGTTCAGGAAGTAGTGCTGGAGCGCTGCAGGATATTTAATCCTGTTTATACGTATGTTTCTTAGAAGAGGTTAGAAGTGATATGCAAATAGGTTTTTGTACATATGTGCACATTTGTATTAAGTCATTCAACTTTAGTTAAATACGTTTAACAAGCAACTAAAGTGCCTGTAGGCAAGGCAAGTTTCTCACCTTTCATGTACAGGACAGCTCAAAGTGCTTTACTGCAAGTACATAAGAGCAAACAAAACAAAAGAGATAAATATCCTGTTATGGTACATTTAAAGACAGATGAAAAATCAGTGATTAATGTGCGATTAAATGCGAGTTAACTCTGAGCATTTTTGCAATGAATTGTGCTCAGTTATGACTGACAGCCTAATTATGATATCCTGTTGCAACCAAAGATCTGCATTTGCATTGTAATCACATAGTGCGCCAGCCTTGTAACATCTATGGTAGATAATGTGAGATCAGTACATCATAATTAGTTTTAAATAAATTTGGAATTAATAATTTATTTATTAATACTAAAAGCTTAACAACAACAGCTTGTTTGTATTGCAAATATTTTAAATTCCTCATTTCATTGAGAAAGATATCACTTTAGCACAATATCACTTTTGCCTTGAGAACTGCTTAAATCTTTGCTTTCATAGATTCAACAGGGTGTTAGAAACATTCCTCAGAAAAACGTTGCTTCAGATGTGTATGTTCATGCCATTCTGCATGCAGAACTTGGCTGGAGCCAGAGATTATTTTACTTACTGTTGGCTTTCAGTCATCTGTGTTCCATTTCCTGCCACCATACATCATATTCCTGTTTGTGAGTTGAAAGGCAGATACGTTTAAATGATAAAGAAAAGATATAAGGAGATGAGATCGGTTTTCAGTGTAACAGCAGTAAATAAATTGTCCCTGGTGATATCAGAGGCAGAAAGAAGAAAAGTGTTGAAAAGTGTAAATGCTGTAAAAGTGTACCACACAGGGAAGGTGAGTGCAAACAGAGCTGGGCTCAGATACGCAGATTCAGGTAGACAAAGGCAGAGTTTCAGGTTTGTTTGTGGTGCTTTTATCACTCACATTCAGGCTGATAAGTATTTCTGCTAATTGAAAACCCATCATGTTATACAAGGCACTTTATTCAGGCTAAATAAGACTGAATGACAGCACATCAAATGATAATAAAACTATTGAAGTAGCCGTCATATTCAGACTTATTTTTCTGTTTATGGTCTGCTCTTTAATGCTCAATGCATA
>JBAMHV010000003.1:810684-830529 GCA_037177535.1 Pseudomugil gertrudae
GAGCACAGACTGGATCAGCTGAGGTCCAAACATCATGGGGACATCCATCAGCAGCCAGGTATCTGAAACAGTCCTTACTACCCGAGAGGCGAGTGGGACTGTGTCTCTATGCTACAGGGTGTGACCATGTCATCATGGTGATCTTTTGATATCACTATAAATCCCTTCATTTTGGTCCATTCACCATAAAATTCAGAGTTTAATGTGAGTCCACTACTGAACGGACTGATATGATCCTTTCCATTCTAGGCCTTAGCTCCGCCCACTTGCAACAGGAAGTGCTTTTTGTCATATTGAGCAATCCTTGTCCTCAAGAATTAAATCTAAACACTTGAAACTACTCCAGAACATGTCAAACATGCTCATAATGAAACAATAAAAAACTTGAGTACCTATGCCAAACATAACCATGGTGAAAAATGGTCTGACGCCATGAAACAGGAAGTACCTGTAACCAAGCCATGAAAACTTTGATCTGCATAAAACTTTGCACAGAAGATGACAGTCATGTCGGACACCCCTACAAAATGACACATTCACTATATAGGACACTATGTAGGGCTTAGGGTGCACATTCAGACACAGCCCTGGACATATTTGTTTAAACAAACAGAAGGATGACCATTTTTAAAAGTGCCAATTTTGGGGTAATTTTTTGCATTTTTTTGCTCCACGTTTTAATTTATTTCTCCTACAGATTTTATCATGTGCGTGATCAAAAGTTCTTTTTTCTCCAACTGTTTATGTTTAAATTATTCATAAGGGGCGGGGCCTCAAAGATTGATGTTTTGCCATCAAGCACATTTTCCATTGGGTTTGACATAAAGTACCAAATGTGCACAAAACCGAACATGTCTCATCCCAAATCATTACTCATCACATTCTGGTGTCAACGCTCCCTGCCAACGGGAAGCGACTCTTTTTAAAGCTAAATGACCTGATGTTAAAACTTAAATGACCTTATGTGAAGTCTGTCTACACGTGAGGTTGTGAAAGCATGGTACAGTAGGTACATCACCAGGGGACACGGCGGTGACTTGGGCTGAGTGGCGCCATAGGTGCAAGGTATTCTGCTTGTAGGTTTAATTTATTTTGCCTCCCCCACATTCACTTAAATAAGGTGAAGAAGAAAGAAACATAATTTAGATTTTTCAAAAGATTGGCTCATTCTTTAATGGGCATGTTTTCAAAAACAAAAGGAAAACGTTGCTAAAGAGGATTGAAAATGTCTGAAAGTCCCTAAATCTAATGGGCAAAAGTGATGTTAATCCAGCATGACCACAGACACAGCTCTTCAGATGTAGCTTTCATGATTAGACTTGTAAGAAATAAAAACATGAGTGGTTTGATTAATCTGTTTTTTAAATGACTATTTAGTTTTAGCTGTGTTAGAAGAGGTTACAAGAGAAGTCTTAATTCAGCACAATTAAGCTTTATTTGCATCACACTAATTGTTCCAGTATACTTTTTCTCATACTTTCCAGTTTACTTCAGTTAAAATTTCATTAAGACAAATCCCATGAGCTTGTACAGAAGAGTGGAAAAACTTCTTTTATAAGGAGGAGAAACCTCCAGCAGGACAAACATCTGCCTCGACCTGTTCGGGTGGAGAGGATAGGAAAGAGGGAAAAACAGGAGTTAGGAATACACCCTGTGAAGGAAATAGAAGTACAAATTAACATCAATGTCTTTCAGTATATTCACAAAATAATCCAGATTAGGGTAAAAACGTACAGTTAAGTAGTCATACTGCTTCATGGGAAGTCTCCTGCATCCTAAAGGCTATCAAGCTTGACACTAAAAATACACATACACTGTCCTCTTCATCTTTAACTTCCACGTTTTAGTCTGTTACAGAGCTTGCAGGTGCAAACCCTGACATGGCAAACAGAGCTGGCAATGTGAGGGCGGTGTGGTTCATTATGATGTATGACCAGCAAAAAAAAAACAAAGGAGAAACAAAAATCTACTTAATAGTTACACACAGCACCTCCATCTACTGCCATGCCTCTGTATTCGCCCCCCCTCTCCATGTATCCATGACTTTTATTCCCACTTTGTGGCTGAGTTTAGGAAAATGCTTAAACTGAGAAGGGTTATAAACTAAACCATTACCATTACAATGACTTCATCATGGATGGCATTATGAAACGTCATGCACAGCTGCTCGAAAGGCAGCACATAAAGGTCCCACGTAATCATGCATAGCTTTCATGAACAACTGGGAGGGTCATAATAAGCAGAGAGACCATCTAAATTTTTATGTTTGTATCTCTGTAAGTGAAAAGCACTAAAACATTATTACCACACAGCACTATTTTCAGTATTTTTATTGGAGACTAATTCTCTTGTTCTCAGCTCTTCTCACATATTGCTTCACAAGTGCATCTAAATGTTAAAACATATTGATTAGGAATTATTTAAAGATGGTGACAGCATTGATTACAGATTGCCATTTTGAAACCACGTCTGGAAAACATTTCACTTTGATTTAGAATTTCTTGGAGCCTAAAAATAAAAACCCTTCATCTGTGTAATCACTTCTTTAAAATCTCTTCCAGAACCTTAATCAACATATAATTACCTTAAACTCCAAAGTAGGCTCTGAAAAGCAAAGCAAATGGTACTGAAAGAAAGGACTATTTCACATATCTGAGAGCAACCACATAAACTTCCTGTTCTTACATGAATAAAGCTTCCTCTTTGGTTTTGTCTGGAATAGAAAAATACATCAACTGAGGCAGTCTCACGGGGAAGACATCTAACAAATCTTCTGTCATTGGTCAGTCTTGTAACAGATTGAGACTCATGACAAGTCTGGGCAGGGTGACAAACAAAAAGTCAGAAGGTTAAAAAAAACTGAAACCAAATCAATAATGATGACTGACAAGATGAAGCGTGGATGATCTGTATTGAACCCTCTAAGAATAAATAATGTACAGTAGAATAAAAGTACTTCCTGCCTGCACCAGTACTGCTTGTTATCCACGCTTCGTTCATGATCAGTGCTTTGTTCTGTTTGGTACATGCATCTTTCCGACCCAGTTTAGAGACAGAAAGGGACAAAGGAAAAAGGCAAACATGCAGAAATAACAGAATAACAAACAGTACCACCAGGATGTTAATTGATGAAAGCTCGACTTATTGATATTGTTCGTGTGTATGTAACCAGTAATTCATGAGGTAAAAAAAAATCGATGTCTTTTTTACAGAATAGTATGCATGAAAGATTCAAACATGTGCTCTTAGAGCCTCTTTGCAGTATAATATAGAGCTAAAAGGGCCGGGTGCATACCATCCTTTTTAAAAATAACATGCTTGTTATAGTGTAGTTGGCTGATTTAGCTCCTTATCAACACAGTCAGCAGTCACAGCTGCATCAGCAGGCATGACATAAAGCTCACAGAAGCAAATAATGCTCTTTAAAACCCTCAGTGCCCGATTGCTGCAATTTGCATCAATGAGCGCACTGCATTTTAGAGTCAGATCTTCACATATATGGGGCCATGTTGCAAATGTGCAAAGACTCAGCAAAACTTCCACTTTACCTCCGTGCATATCATTATCACTTATTGTCTGATGTTAACAATGAAAAAACAGATTTATCTAAGCTCACATAGAAAAGATTAATTAGTGTCTTTATAACTATACCTTTTACGTGTTTAGAACCATGTTTATTAGTGTCTTTATAAGTGTAGTTATAAGCACAGTTTTAAAGACACTAATAAACATAGTTATAAACACGTATAAGTAAAGTTATAAAGACACTAATATACACACTTATAAACACGTAAAAGGCACAGTTATAAAAACACTAATAATCATGGCTATAAACACTTATAAGTATAGTTATAAAAACACTAATAATCACACTTATAAACACTTATAACCACACTTATAAAAACACTAATAAACATGGTTATAAACACGTATGAGCACAGTTATAAAGACACTAATAAACACAGATATGAATACATAAGCACAGTTATAAATATACTTATAAGTACAGCTATATAAACAGCTGGCTGATGTGTTTTTTTCTGTTTCATTGTTTCTATCTTTTGTATCTTTGTTCTTCAGTTTCTTTTTTCTGCTTATGTTCACTAACTTTTTTTGAAGCATTCCAGATTTCTTTTTCTGTACCTGGAACATGGAGGTTCTGAGTTTAAATGGAACTCACTGAAATTGTGTGCATGTTGAATGAACAAAGTTTAAAGTTTAAAATTATGTTGAAAAATTAACCAAGGCTGTTTTTTCTATATATCAGTAAATGCTTTTGTTTCTTATGTCATGACGATAGGTAAGATTATTTATTTGATATTTTGGAAATGTGATTTTTTGTTTAGTTTGACTTAATTTAACAGCATTTTTTTTATAAATACTGTGTTTTAAGCACACTATGTATTTTAGTTAGGGTTGAATTAGTTCTGTTAGAAAGCTTAATACTATCTTTAGCAGGAAGCTAACTTCATCTGTTGCTGTCCCTTCTTTCCTTTTTTTCTCACTCCGTGGAGATAGTGTAGCAGCAATATGTATACACTAAATATCAGCTCCCTTGTTATCAGCTGCTGGCTCACCCTACAGCATAGGATTTGGGCTCTGCTTATTCGCTTGAATGAATTATTAATGGCTTGCCGATTTTCCACAAGCTCAAGACTTTTTCTGAGAAAATATTTTTTCCAGAGGTTTGATGGAGGCTGGATCTCCTCATGTCCACAGTCCTCACATATCCTCTTTTTCCCCCCCTAGTGCAAACAAAGGAGCATTTGCGCAGGAAGAATTCTCCAGTCTGGCATCTGGATGGGAAGAAGGAGAATCTTTGACCTTGGAGAATGATGATGTTGTTGCCATGGGAACTGTTAATCCTACTGTCACTCACAGAGTGCCTTCCTGGTGAGATGCCAAGACAAGTCGCCTTTCATGACACACCTGATATGCATATATCTATTCCAGGGAGGGTTTGCCTTTTCTGGTGCATGTTCAGAGTACAAGAGGAGTGATAACAACCTCTATGGTGTCATAATAATGTTATAGATTTTGGGTCTGGACATTCTACTCCTATGTTGGACAAGAAAATGTGCAAAATATTTTACATTTTGGTTACAAATTAGCTTTGGTAAGCTCAGCAGAGCATTTCCAAACCACAAGGTCAAATATGTTAATAAATTTACATGACATATGTGAATAATTTCATAATAACTCAGAGAGCTGAAGGCTGCAAGAACAGTGGACCTAAATCGATATGCTGGTTGACTACTTAGTACTTGTTGTTACAGCCTCTACCACCCCCAACTACTCGAGGCAGATGGCAACTCTTCCTGCATCAGATTTTGCTGGAGGCATCGTTCGTTGTCTTGCACATGCTCCAAATAAGGCATGCTCTAAAGCAGCAGTCTAATCCATCAGTTTCCTTAGCCACATTGTTTTTTAAAGTTGTCATATTTACTTCATTGTAGCAAATTAAACTTATAAATTATCTTAGAAATCAGGTATTTCTCAGTACATTCCACCATTAGAAATTTACTAAGAGAAAGAAATATCCCCCAAGAATACTTCTCCCCTATCAATTGACACATTAATACAGATATAAAAGGATATGCATCGTTTGGTACACATTAGTAACGGAAAAACACAAAAAAAAACAAAATTAAATAAAAAATCCACCAAACTCTAATCAATGTCAAAAAAGAAGCCAAAACAAAATTAAAAAAGCATTTAAGTCTAACTCATCATTAAACCTGGATAATTTGTGGTCTGTAATTTACATTTCAAAAAGGTTTCTCTTCATTGACTGAATTTATTACACTTCCTAAAAAGTGCCAGTAATCTGAATAGTGTTAAAAAGATTAAAATAATGCGTTACGGCCAAAACTATGCTGCCGCTTCTGTATGCAGCGGATGCCATGAGAAACATGCTATATAAAAGCAGAAAGTTTGTTTAGGAAAGCCACAAAGTGAAGTGGTCACTGTTTGTTATGTGCTGTGAAGCACCCAAACAAACATGTGTATTAAATAAAAATCTAATGCAATGAAATGATAAACACAAGCTGGAGAATGTCATTCATTTAATTAAACAAACATTTGGAACCGTATGGATAATGTGTTAAAATCCATCCTGAAAGTGGACTATTTGTGAAGTCTTGGGGATAGGCTGATTAGAGACTCTAAATTGCCCATAGGAGTGTGTGAGTGGCCCTGTGATGGACTGGTGACCTGTCCAGGGTGTACCCCGCCTCTCGCCCGTTGACAGCTGGAATTGGCTCCAGTCCCCCCGCGACCCCATTCAGGGAATAAGTGGTAGATATTGGATGGATGGATGCATGGGTTTTGATAGTAATGTTCTGTTTGGTCTATCAATATTTCAAATAGCATTAAATGTTTCTAATAATGCTACTGATAAGTAAAAATGAGAAATAAATATTTTTAGCAAGCTTTTTTCCCTCTGCTCTGAACATACACATTACCACTGTGTTTAAAACAGCAATTATATTTTTGTAATATTAACTATATAATAAACTATAATAAATACGTTTGCATATAATTTTTTTAGTAAAGCCAACTACCTAATTTTTACAGTGAATGAAATGTGTTAAAGTGGACTGTGAATTTAAAGCTCTAGAAGACTGCATGTTAAATGATGCTGTCCAAATAAGCACAACAAAATTGAATTCAATTGGGAAAACTTTTAAATTAACAACTGCTACAGTGACATTATGATTTTAAATTCCTTGAATTATTAGTTTCATTTAGGCTTTTCTTTCAAAGCCTGATCTCAAAGTCCGATTCACAGACAAAATGTTAGACTAACAGGAAATACAAGATACGGCGGAGTACCTTGTTTTTTTACCTCCCTGTTTTATTATGCAATTTCTTTGCTTTATGTCCATTTGCTGACACTTACATGAATTGTGGACACGAGCTGTTAAACACACGCGGTTTTTTAACACTCATTTATTCTGCATTCCTTCATCGGTGACGTGGAGTATGCTGATGCTGTCTTTTCCTTTGAGTGATAAGTAGCATTATGTTAATCTTTGCTTTTCTAATACCTGTATGAGTTACAGCTCTGGCAATAAAATCTTGTAAGAGCCGCCACTTTACGTTTTGGTTGCGTAACTTGTGCAGCCAAAAGATTTACTGTCGACAGCCATATTTGAGGGATATAGTTTATACTCAGCTCAAGCCATCCATTTACAAGCCATCACACAAATGCAGAGGAATTTATACAGCATATGGAGTGGGGTCTCTTTTATAGTTATTTATGCTTCCATTTCCATTGATTTAGCATCTTATCTCAAGTCAGCATTTTCAGTCAGGGTATATCATGAACTGTGTAAAAGAAAGAAGAGAATGGAGGGTTTTGGAGATTAAGCTGTGCTGCATGCAGTGCTTCTGCATTCCTGCTATAGAGTGCCCATTTAACTCTAATCAGATGTTATTGAAATATACAGTGAACAGTGCAGTTCATATGTACTAGTGGTCAGTATTTGGTGTAAATTCAGAGTGAGCCTGCTCTCAAGCAGACATGCAAAGCACCCACTCATTTCCCAGGTGAAATCGCCCAGCTATTAAAGGTTCATTAATTTGTTTAATTTAGAGGACACTGCAGGCAGTGTAGAATATGAAGCACCTCCCTGAGTGGCAAGAGAAACAAGGCCCTTACCTGAGGCAAAGACTCCCACTCTCATTAGGAGGATGATGATGATGACGATGTGGGAGGGAGCACTCTTTGTCCTAGTCAAGGTTAGAGATGTGTGTAAAAAGAAAAAAAAACAGAGGTCTCATCTTCTGAAGTGAAAAGGAGTCATTTTTTGTGAGCAGTGCCGGCGTGCAGCTCAGTGTGTGATGCCTGATGTCAGGGGGAAGTCAGGGTGGGTGCCGGCGTGTGGGTTTGCAACTAGAAAAGAAATTTTTGATTTCACAGGAGCAATTAGTGCACTGTCAGTTAATTACTCCTGTGTATTGATAGTTTGGTTGGAACCATCCAAAACAACAAGCCTGACCGAGCACCCACTCAGGCAACCTGCACGTAGACAACAGCTTTACTGGCTCTGTGCTAATTAGATTGTAACCAGTATAGCGCACTGTTCTGATTTTTCAGGCTCCCTGTAAGCAACTTAACAAAGTTACCCCACTTGCTTTGAAATAATGATGAAATACAGCATAACGTAATTAGGCAGCTGGGCCGCATGTCCATCTTTCTAATTATTTTTGACTTGTGAGCATAGATCTGTTTGTGTTCGTTTCATCCATGCACAACTGCTGCACAAGTCTTTGCTAACTTTTTTTTCCATTGTAGGGTTAAACTTAAACAAATAAAAATCTGTACTTATTAAACCAGCAAAAGTATGCATACTGTTCCTGTACTTTAGAGTTCCATTGGCAGCTCGAGCAGCTTCCACCTCTCTAAGGAAAGTCTCTGAAGGCTTTTCTCACCTAGATTTGCGCTTTACCCCATGCTTGCTGGCAAACCCGATTTAAACTTCTGTTAACAGCACCTGTGAACTACCTTTCTTAGGTCTCCTAACAGATGTTCTTTTGTGTTTAAAACTGGGCTTTAGCATAGCTGAATGATAGTAAAAGACTTCCCCTCAAGCTACTTTCCAGCTCTCTTGGCTCTTTTATTTCACTGTTGTGCTGAAAGTTGAACTGTCACTCCAGTCTCAGGGGAAAGTTTCACTCACACTGCTTGTTTTCACAGCTTGGCCACATAGCCCAGCCTCTAAAGAGTCCTAGACGCTCTACACTTGTCCTACTTTACATTATGTGGTGTAAGACACTGTCTGCAAAGACAGGAACTGCTCCTGAAAAGATGTAAAAGAGCACTCTCATCTCATTTGCTGAGGGATCTATAAACCTGATTGATTTTTGTCCCAACATCTAGTGATCAATGCACCTATTATACTTTGCCACAGTTGGAGCTAGTTTTGAATGCATCTCATGCAAGGAAGAAATTTAGATTTCAGCGTTTAGGGGGTGCAGAAGTCATTTTCATAAAAAGAACCTTTCAGCTGTGTTTTCTAGTTGTTCTTCTAGTTTGTCTACTTTTAAGCCTAATGTCACTTTCTTGCCTTGACTGGTTGTAAACATGTAAAACGTAATTCACCTTGTCAGGTTATCTTATCTGCCTAGAGTTGTGTCTGTGGATTCAATGGCAGGACAAACTGAATCCATGTGGTTATTTTTTATAGTATTTTCTTTTTTCATTACTGTTTTCATAATCAGATTATTTATCACTGAATGTTTGAAGAAACAGGAAGCCTCAGTTTTAAGATGCAGGAACTTCTGTTGTTTGAAGCTTAGACCAGCAGACAGACAGAAATCCATTCTCCCAAACCCAGCAACATTAATACACATCTCCACAAGCTCTATTTCCTCTCTCATGAGGGGACTCAACCTGCCTGCAGCGCTGAAGGACTCGGTAACGTCTGTGTCTGTCACCGGTCCTCCTCCTCTTCTCTTCATGTTGTGTTTTTATAATCTCATCACCTCTGTTTCTGTGTTATGATTTTCATAGATTTAAGGAGGATTGGGATTTTCACACACACATCAACCTGCACATCTTTGCTGTTTGAGAGGCAGGAATGTCTTCACTATGACTGTGTGAGACTAATCACTGAAATCTTTTTAAACCTTATGATGTTTTACTTGCTGGTCTTAAGTAAATAACCTGAGCTTAAAGCAACTTAAAGTCACTAAAGCGGAAACAAGCTCTTTAAATCCTGGATAAGAAAACACATCTTCTGTACACTGTGAATTTATATTTTAATCAAGTACATTTTACAAAGCATTTATGGATCTGTTTCCAATATTTTTTATTATTATTCAGGGTTTTTTAATTTCTTACTGTTTTTAAACTATTAAATTTCCCTTCTGCCTGACACAGGAACTGCATATGGAAACTATAGATAGTAAGCTATAACTGGTGAATTTTACCTTTACCCAGTCTGGTCTGAACAGGCTCAGAGTGGCTAACTGGGATGCTTGGGAAGATTCCCAGTTAGCTGCATAAGTCTTGAACTGGTGTGCCAATCAAAACAAAACAAACAAAAACAGAAGATACCATGATTATTTTGTTTACATCCTGCAAATTTTGCTACTGCCTGATCTGAGCTCTTTACTGCACCCATAATTGTTGCGTAACTACAGTATGTCAATAATCACACTCAGCTCATGCAAGTGTGAGGTTGTGTCTCCATGACAACAAAAATTATTGCAGGGTGACTCATGTCCAGAGATAAAGTATTAAGCTCCACCTTTACCAATCACCTCTCTTAGAAAATAAATAAATAAAAAAAACTATGAAAGGAAGTAGTACATCACATTAGAACCATCAGAACAGCCTTTATGATAAATGTGTTGTTAGAAGGGAAACTCCGTTTTATATAGCTTAACCCCTATGGGTAATTGGGGGTTTAGGTCATTTTTCACATTACCTTTGACATTTTTGTTGTGTTGTCCCACTCAGGATGATTTTGTGTAAGAAAGAGTTTCTTTTGACAAACTCAAAATTCTGTTTTCAATTTTATTAAAGTTTAACACGTTGCAGGGCCAGATTATACTATTCTTCTCTGTCATTGGAGGACAAAAAAATCCCCTTCCAAAAACTGCTATAAAAATAATATTTACATTACAAAATAATATTTTTTACATTTTTTTAATCATCTTTTTTGTAGTCTTCTCACCCCTGCCCCTTATATTCCTAATTTTGGGTATTGGGGAAATAGTGTAATGATTAGTGGTGGTTATACAAAATCAGTTTTGTTGCATTGTTAGTTTTTTTTGGCCAGGTCAGATTCAGGATTTACTGTCCTCTCAGGTCATGAGACCACAACAAATATTCTCTTTTACTGTGGCTGGCAAAAAAAACCTTTCCTGATTCTATTTAAGTTGAATGTGTAGTCAGCTTGCTCAATCCAATAAGTGGTAAATACGTTAGTCTAACAGAGTGGAATGGAAAGGGTCTATGATCTTCTGTGGAGGGGTGCATTTACATGTAATACTTTGCTACACCTGGCCAGCCTTTTAAATAATGCATTTGTGTTTTATCAGAAACCTTGATACATGAAAAACTACTGAAAGAGACAAAACAAACACCTAAAAGAAACAAATGTGCCTTCATTTGTTCATGCAGGGTAACAGTTTCCCACCACATAAGAACAAAACATGGAAAATGAGCTGTATCAGAGTTGGGTTGCACATTTACACCTCCAGTAACAAACTGGACTGTCTGAGCAAACACACTGTGATTGAGATGAGCAGGGCTGATGTGAATGCACTGTTTGTTTAAAAGCACCCATTTTGATGTTTAGTTGTGGGTCCATCTGTCTATCATCAGACCTGCTGACTTATGCAGGGAAATAAGAAAATATGCTCCCAAACTGAAAAAAGACAAATGAAGTGGATGTGCCTTACCTCTCTCCTAACACTGTTGCTCTACAATACTTTGCAGTGCAGATAATTATTCATTCATCCATTTTCTTACCACTTATTCCAATTCAGTGTTGTGAGTTAGCTGGAGTCTATCCCAGCAATTTGCAGGTGGGAGGCAGATGCACCCTGAATACGTTGCCAGTCCATCAAAGGGCCAACAAAGAGACCAACAACCACTAACACAATCTCCAAGGATATATTTAGACCTAACATGCATGACTTTGGAGGGTAGGAGGAAGCTGGACTAACCAAACAAAACCCACGCAGACACAGAGAGCGTATGACTGAGAAAAAAGGACTGGAAAGGATAAACAATTCAGGAACACTTTTGTGTTCTTGTTCATCAGCATTTACCCTCATATAATCACTTCTATTAGAATAAAAGTCCTGCTGATCTGCAGGTAAATAAAAGACTATTTCACAGCTGAGTAAAGGCTGCACACAGTGTGCCAGTTGGCCGATGTGATACAGGTTTATCTCTTGTTAATTGCTCTCTCATCAATGTGACATCTGCCTTGTGACACGAGGACAAGAGGATTTAATAAATGCAGGATCTGCTCAAACAGCCGTGTTGGCAGCTGATTATAATGAACGTAGAGTTTACATACAGTTTCCCTGAGTGCTGTGTAATTTCTTTTTGCATTAATTCAGTGTCACTTGCTCCATGTCATTGTACTATTAATGCTTTTTTCCTTTTTCTTTTTTTGACAGAAAATGCCCGCCACGGTCCCGTCTTCACACAGGAGCCCAGTGACAGCATTTTCCCAATGAGCACTGGTGATAAGTTGGTGTTTATTAATTGCAAAGCAAAGGGAAATCCACCCCCACATTACAGGTAAGTACTCTGACTGCACTTTAATTATGTGCAAGGTAATGACTTCAAACCTCATTTAGAGTATTTTCTTTTATAACCATGCATGTTTCTGGTTGAATAATGGATTTGTTAAGGATTTAGCAGAGAAAAACACATTTTCTGTCACATTCGGCTTTTATGGACTGCTCTGTGAACTTAAAGCAGACAGAAAAAACATCTTTTTCTCTGTGACTACAGGTGGAAAGTGGATGGACGAGATGTAAACACAGACTCCGATCTAAACTACAGTCTTGTAGAGGGAAACCTATTGATCAATAACCCTCATTACGTCAACCATGGGGGGGTGTATCAGTGTATCGCCGCCAACACTTTTGGAACCATCGTCAGCAGGGAGGCAAAAGTCCAGTTTGCATGTGAGTAGATTTTCAGCTGAGTTTTGAATATTACTGTTATAAACATGACACTTATATCCACCTGACGAGTACTGGGTTGGACCCCTTTTTCTCTTCAGACTGTCTTCATTTTCTTGGCATAAATTCAACAAGATGATATAAATATTCCTCAAAGTTTTTACGTCCTATTGAGATGAAGCATCACACGCTTGCTTCAGATTTGTTGGTTGCACTGTTACAACCCCCATGGTGTATAGGGGTAAAGGGGGATCACAACACAACACAACACAACACAGCAATAAATAAAATTTAACAGTGATTTATTTACAAAATTAATTTTGAATACAACTGAAATAATCTGGGTGTTAAAATTTCCTGTGACAGGAGTTTTACTAAATCTAAACCAAACCACAAACCAAAATCACTGCAAACGCAGGCAAAATCCAAAATGGAGCAAACACAAGAGAAAACAAATCAAAGGCAAAGCAAACAAGCTAAACAACTCTGTGAATCCACACCCAGGGATGTTATGCTCGAGCATGTGCCATGGAAGTGTTGCGAGCATTGTCTCTGAGCATGATTCACCAAGCCAAAAGTCACCTGATAGACCAAACAAGGTTTCATTACATCACCAAAACATGTTGAGCAGCATGCAGGAGCCACAAGGAGGCCGGGTTTGCAGATCTCTCAATGACCAAAAAGGTACAGGTGTTCAGGAGCTCCGCTTAGGAGACGTGGTCGTGGGTTTTTGAGAGGACACTCACATAGATTGTGGGAAACTTGTAGACAGATATCCCAATCGTTTGACCCAAGTCATATAGTCTAAAGGCAATAATACAAAATACTAATGAAATGTATGTAAACTTTCAACTATGACAAATCCAACAAAACAAAGTCTAAAAAAAATACATTCTCTTCAATTTGACATTTGACAAATAGAAATAATTTTGTGAATTCTTATTTACATTCATATAGTCTAGCAGATTGTTTATACATATATATATATATATTTACATATATTTACATATGTATATATAAGTTATCTTTTATGTAGGCATATTTAATAGTAAATGTATTTATTGACAAAGACTTTGGCAGAAATCCGGACCAATGGGAGAAGGGTGATATTTCTAATCCAGCATCATATCTCAATGTGAAATACAGCAGCAACACGGAACCTGACTCCCTGTGTTCCGTGCTCCGCTTTTCTCATGCTGCAGCGTTACGAGTCGCATGAACCAGTTGGGTCCGCAGTCACGTCTCTGGTCCCTGATGTCTCTCCCTTCTCATGTCAGAAATATGAAACCATCAGCGAGCCACCAGAGGATCAGAGACCATTTAACTCGACAAAAACATAACTTTATTCGAGAAGGTGCAGCATCAAAGAGATTCCCTTTATAATGATGCAGCATCAGCTGCTACAAAATGACAACACTCCAAAATCCAACAGTAATTAAACACAACATCTGCATCACCTTTTACACACAAAGGTGTGTGAAGAAAATACGGTAACTGTACTGGATCCCTGATTCTATTCCATTTAGAAACGCAACATCTGCACACTTTTAACACTTTTAGCAGGCCTGGAGCCTGGCATTTTTTACTCATGTATCATGTGTTTTATGAAATTGCATTGTCCCCTTCAAATAAAAATCTAATCTAATAATATATGGGCAATTTAGAGTCTGCAATCAGCCTAACCCCAAGGTGCATGTTTTTGGGCTGTGGGAGGAAGCCGGAGTACCCGGAGAGAACCCACGCTAACACGGGGAGAACATGCAAACTCCACACAGAAAGGATCCCGGTTTGACGCCCGCCCCAAGGTCAAACCGGCAACCTTCTTGCTGTGAGTCCACAGTGCTAACCAACTGCTCCACCGTGCAGCCCACTTTTAGCACCATGATAGATATATTTATTATATATTTTATTATCATATAGGTAAAGAGAAGCTAAAGTACATTAAAAAATGCACAGCGGTGTCAGTGACCACTGGTTTTAAATTAAGTTCCATAAACTAATTTCATCATATATATGGAGGCAGAATAAGATATTCATTTGCTGTAGAAAATGTATCATTTTATTGAACACTGTCAAAAATGAGACAGGGATGACAGATTTGCACTGAGGAAAGCTCATCAAAGCTGATGCGGCAGACGTCCACAGCCAGCAGATGGAGATCTTTGGTTTGGTCAAATGATTCAGAAAACCAAGCCATTTTCATGCATTTTGGTCAAAGTTGGCTCGATGAATCAAGAGGCCTCGGTTTTACCATCCCTATCCACAGCACAATCTAAATGTGTCTCTAAACCAACAGCACAGTCAAAGATCCAGTCCACAAGCAGACAGCAGAGTCACTGACAGACACTACCTGAATGAAGGTGATCCCACCAATCCGGAGGCCAATGGTTGAGGGTGGAGATGAAGGAGACTAGCTAATCCTCTTGTTGCTGGAGGCGGATCCACTGTATACCAGAGCCCTGCAAACTAATAGGCTAGGGCCGTAACATGCACATCCATGATGAGAACCTCCCATTCCAAAACATTCCACTGTTCCTTTACTGGATGGAGATCTGGTGACTGTAAAGGCAATTGGAGTGCAGTGAACTTACTTATTGTTACGAAGAAGAAAGTTGGAGATGATTTTAGCTTTGTAACATAAGTGACATTAGTACTGCCTGGCCCAAAGTCAGACAAGAAAATATCACTCATACTAATAAATCACCAGCAGCCACCTTGTGGGCTTGAAACTCAGCTTGAAATTGCTGCCCTCTTCCAGCCAGCTGACATTCATGCATATAAAATTTAATTATTATCCACATAGATGTGCATAAGGTGCCTCAACACAGCACAAGAAAGTTAGAAAATGTTCAACTTTTGTCTCTTTTGCATGGCACTACAACCGATCAGTGAGGGTTTCATTGACTTAAGAAGTAGAACCTGCATTTATCTGGCTCAGTATTGAGGTCTGCCATCAAAAGATAATATTCACTGTGGCCTGTCCTTGTTTGTCAAACAAGATGAACTCAAGGGTTTTCTTTTTCTTTTGTGTTGTATTCAACAGGAGAATCTTCTGTCTCTTCATACCTTATCTGTCACAGATTGCTTTTAAAAAGGTCAAAATTTCATTCAGTATCAAAGAGCACTATCCCAGAGCGCAATACCAGAGCACAATGCGCGACGCTGCCACATTCACTGCTGTTTGTTGCATCCCATGTGTCAAGCCCATTAAGCGTTTATCCAAGGCAGGATGGATCTGTGCTTAAACCATGTATCCACCAAATTCTGATGCTACCATGTGAATATGGAGCTGAAATGGAGACTCATCAGACCAGCAGCATGTCTCCATCTTCCATTGTTCAGTGTTTGTGAGTGTGTGTTAATTGTAGCCTCAGTTTCCTGTTCTTAGCTGCAGGAGTGACACAATATTCTGTATATCTTGGTTGGAACCAGTGCTTATTTGACTTCTTGTTGTCTTTCTATCATCTCCAATCAATCTGTCCATTTTTCTCTGACCTCTGAATCAACCAGACATTTAGGTCCAGACAAACTGTGGTTTGCTGGATATTTTCTCTCCTTCAACTCATTCTCTGCAGTAAATACTCAGACCAACAACCACGTCAGGTTCAAAGTCACTTCAATCTCTTTTCTTCCTAATTCTGATGCTCAGTGTGAACGTTAGCAAGTCCTCTACTGCATGACTCCATGACTGAATGTGTTGCTCTGCTGCTATGTGATTGGCTGATTAGATATTCGTTCAAACAAGCACCTGAACGGTGCTTGAATATTTTACAGTTTTACACATAAATTAACCATTTTAGTTTAAATTATTATATTTTTTCACCCAAATTAGAGTGAACTTACTAAAGTTCTCTACAAATAAGCAATTAAACAAGCATTACATCCAAGCAATGAAAAAGTAAAATTTGAATTCAAAGAATAAAAACAGAAAAATGTATAGATAACAAATATTCAGCCCGTTTTCTCTCCGGCAGTTTGGAATGAACACAAAACGATGACTTACAAAGTACTTCTGACTGCAACAATTAATAAGAATAAGAAATAAACTTAATTTATAAGACAAAAAAATCTGGAAAAAATAAACAGAAAATTCCAGGAATGTTGTGCCAAATACAGTAGTAAAATATTAATTAATAATTAACTGTTCTTGATTGATAAGAATTAAGAAGGATAAATAATGTATAAAAATACATCAAAATAAATAAAGTAAAATAAAAATAAATGGAGAAATAAGAGTGAATGAAAACAAATAAATGTGAACAAAGAGAAATGTCACATCATAATCAGCATCGAAATGTCAGTGGGGTTTTCATTGAGACACTCCTGCCTCTTAGAAGCTACACTTTGACTTCAACTTTCCTCCAGACGGGAAGATCTAATAACGTGTTATCTTGACTTGCAGGAAATTTGGCTCTGCTGTTTATTGTTCTTTAGAGGAAGAACACTAATGACTTTGGGGATTCTCTGTGTTTTATCCTACTTCTCCATCAGGTTAAAGCTGCCATCTCAAATTGATGATTTATATCCCCACAAAGCAAAAGCTGTCACATTTCTTCCATAGGCTGGGAGTGGGAAATGTATCGCTTTATCAGTGAAAACAGAAATATTGAATCAGTTTGGTTTGTATTTTATATAAAGGTGACAAACCAAAATGTTCTCATTTGATCTGAAAGTAAATTTTATTTTGGCTCAAATTAAAAAAAACTTTCCGCTTGTGAACTGAGTTGTCTGAATGCTGGGAGATTTCGCTAACAAAGGCAAAAATAGACTGTTACATAAACATACTGGCGTGTAACACTGGTGGAAGATATTAAGAACCAGGAAGAAGACTGTATGTCTTGATGTGGAGTTTTTTAATCTGCTGAGCTCCGACTTGACCAGTGCTGATATTTGCTCCATCCCTCCTGAGACCTGCTGGTATTTCTGAGCCTTTAGGATTAATATGTCTCCCTGCTATTTATTCTCTCATGCAGCACAGCAGCACTTAATTAAAGGTGAAAGTAATCCCTGAAGCTTGATAGCTGAATCTTTGCTCTGAGATCTCTGATCTCTTGCAGGTGCAGGGATATTGACACGAGTATTTCAGGTTTAACTTATAAGCAATGTCAACACACATGTTCTGAGAGAATATTCTTTACAGTCATGTAGGTGGAAAAACTGCACCCTGTTGCCATTTAAAACTGTTTAATAATGACAGAAATAATGGTCTGAACCTCATCAGATATCAAAATGACTAAATACAACTTCGTCTGGCCAACAAAATGTCAGAAAAGCACCATGTCATAATTTGATGATCGTTGTGTGAACGATTTGTCAAAATGCAGAACAAGCGAGTGATAAAACTCAACACAGCCTAATCCCATCTCTTACAAGGATGAGGTTCAGTATCAGCCAGGTTCAGATGATCAGATAAATTGATCATCATCAGTGAGAGTTCCTCTATAAAAGCAGGGGTTTTGTCTGTTTGATGCTCTGCAGCATGTAAGTGTGTGCTAACACAATGCCAAGGAGGAAAAACAGCAGCAATCATTCTATAAAAGCCGTCAATCTGACATCAGGGAAACGCCCCAAACTATTTGGAGTCCATCAATTTGCTGTGAAGTAGATTATTCACAAGTGTAAATTGTCCAGGGCAATGACAATCTTTCCAGAGGCGGATGCCCCATCAAGTTTAGCCCAAAGTTAGGCTGTGCAATGCTCATAGAATCTGCAACAAACAAAACATGTCAGACTCTACAAACCTCCCGATCCAATAAAAATGACTAAGGTATTGCTTGTTTGGATTGGTTGCTCAAGGAAACCCTCTTCTTTTTAAAAAAAAATAATTAAAATGACAAGCTTAACAAACCACAAAACCTTGAAACAATGTGCTTGAGACAGACCAGACGAAAGAGGAAACATTTGTTCAAAATGCACTGCAGCATATGAGACCTCAAACTTCTCACAACATCTGTCAAGCACACTGTGAAGGGGAGATGATGTGGGTTATTTCTGCAGCCAGAGGACCTGGACACCTCACGGTAATTCGGTGGATCATAAACTTCTCTGGACAATACTATACAGTCATGTGGCAGACGCTTTTATCCAAAGCGACTTCCATATAATAAGTAGTCTACCTAACATGCATGTCTTTGTGGGAGGAAGCCGAAGTATCCGGAGAGAACCCATGCATGGGGAGAACATGCAAGAGACCACTAGACAACCCTCCTCAGCCTAGGCTCGAACCAATGACCTTCTTCCTGTGAGGCCACAGTGCTAACCACTGCACCACCATGATGCCCATGGACACTAGTTTCCTCACAGTTCACGAGTGTATCTGTGTGACAGTTTAAGCTTTGCTGAAATGGATTCATACAACAGTACAGCAGCAGAACAACAACAGAGAGACTGAAAGGGGAAATTCAAACTGTTGACATGATCCAGTCAATGTTCAGACTTCAAAATGATACAATGGAGTGACGTAGAAGAGCCGTTTAAAAACAGTTAATGATGTGAGACTGAGAACATAATCCAAACTGATTCTTTTATGTTACTGCTGTTAAAGGTGCAGCTCAAATCTCTTTAGATGGTGGGTTCATGTAAAATTGACCTCATTTTAAGACCACAGATTTGTTGAGTCAAGTAAATTTATTTTTGATAAGAACAAGTTTTTCACATGAGTCGTATATCACGTTATAACTTATTAACTTTATTGGTTTATTTTATGCTCAACAGTTCTGCAGAACTTCAGCAGGAAACCAAGAAACACAGTGTCGGTGAGAGAGGGTCAAGCCGTAGTTCTGCTCTGCGGCCCCCCACCCCATCACGGAGGTACTGTACTCCCACTGTAACGCTTCTGCATTGTCTGCTGTAGTTTCCCACTCCTGCTGGCCTAAGCAGGTTTTATTGTTCTTCACTCTGTGCTTAGTATCTGCCTCTAACACCGCTGTGACTCTTTTGTTTTTATATCCTATCACATCCTCTGGCTGCGGTTACTTTCCAGCTCTGACACAGTTTTTTCATTCACTTCTCCTTATCAGCCAGACAGGGAACTTTTTATGATCATCCAACGCTCCATCAGCCCAGACCACTACCTTCATCTATTGCTCATAGCTTCACTTTTCTTGCCCTTAAGATCTGTGACCACACTATAAATTCTCAAGTGCTATTCCTCCCCTTAATCATCTGACACACACACACACATATATA
>JBAMHV010000003.1:848538-858792 GCA_037177535.1 Pseudomugil gertrudae
GCACCGTCTGAATCCTGAAGAGCAGGTTCTGTTGTTTGGATCAGACGGGAGGAGCACTGCTGTACAGGCCGGAAAAATACCTCAGATTGTCACCTGCTGCATAATATCGCAAAGCAACATGGGCTAGAACTAGGCTTGTGGTTATGTGAAGTCGTCATGACACACGCTAAATCCTCATTTAAATAGGCGTGTCTCCGACATTTTGCACCCGCAGTCCTTTGCTTCAGCAATTTTAGTAAATCGCGTACTAACCATGGTCCCGCCCCACATGCTAAATTCTAGATCCCACACGCTAATTAGTACACGCAAATTGAGATCTTAGTAAATCTGGCCCTTAGTGTTTATATAGTGTCTGATAATAAAGTAATGATACAAAGATTGTTATGCTCAACTTTTACGTTAGAGCCCATAAGAAGTTTTTGTTTTGCACCATTTTTCATTCAGTTAGCAAAACTTATTTCTTAGTGTTGTATTTTATTTTATTTTTTTTTAATTAAAAGGTATTTGTCTTGTTCTGTCACCGGCTGTTCAATGGTTAATTAAATATTAATGACTGTTATACATCTTGTGTTGTTCAGACTACACTGGTATTTAGATAATATTTACCAGTCTTTCCTGATCTCAAACAGGTGTGGTGCATCATTATTGTATTGTTAAATGCAGTGGTTCTTGTGCAGGGCAGCTCAGTTTCAGGGCAGCTGCTGTTCTAGGAATAGTTCAGCTAGACAGATGTACCGGGACATGTGTGTACAGAGAGGAGGGTAAAATTAAAGATAACCACTACAATAAACTAGACTACACCACTGGCAATGCAGGCCAATTTTTAAACTTTATTTCAGAAACGCAGCAAAAAACAGAATAGAATGCAAAAATTAGTACACAGCAACACAGAACATAAAGCAAAAATGCATCTTAAGAAAATGTTTTAAAATGTCCAGGTTTGGTGCAGCCTTGATATGATAGAGGAGGTGGTTCCAAAGTTTGGGGGCAACAACAGCAAAGGAACACACTCCCCACTGCCTCAGCCTTTATCTGGGGAGCACCAAAGTCTTTGGCCAGAGGACCTCAAGGATCTATGTGGAGTATAATGACATTAAATATATGCTAAATAGGCAAATAGAACTATTTATTGTTCATAGATTGCTATCATAAATTCACTCCTCAACTAAATAGTAAGCCAGGGCAAAGAAGCAAGGACGGTTAAACACCTGTTAAAATACGAGCAGCCAAATTTTAAACCAAGTAGAAGCAGTTTAAATAACACTGGTTAGTACCTTTAAAAAAAAGTTGCAGTAATGCAGGTGAGAAAATAATCAAAGCATACATAACCTCTTAAATAATCAAAATAAAGAAATGGTTTGATCTTGGCAAGATATCTTAGAATTTTAAAAAAAGCTATATTTGACAACAGATTTTCTCATCAGAAACTATCCAAAGGTATTTTACACAGTGTTTGAATTGCTGCGAGATGAAGTCAACATCACTAGTGGGGTGGTCACAAAAAATAATGAGCAGCTTTTTTTTCATTTTTAACGTCCTGTAAGCAGGCTAGCAGGATCAAAGAATGCTTTCTCATCATAGGATTCATAGGAGAATACGATTAAATATTTGTAGAAAACAATAAGAAATAAGAGCAAAAATGACAAAAAACATATACAAAACTAAAAAAAAAAGAGCAGTAATATGGACAGGAAAAATAAATATAAACCACACAAGAACCTTAACTCCTTATGGCCTGATGTTGTATATGTGATACTGTCATTGTGAGGCATGGTATAGAGGAGCGGACCCGGCAGGAGGCAGAGAGCAGCAGAATGCAGGAAGATGTTTTAATTATCACAACTTTTTTAATTATCACACAAACTAAACCAACTCACTCAATACAATGCAATAAACCTGTGATCACACCTGAAAACCCAAAGACTTAAATACCAACTAAGCCAAACAAGCAGGTGAACACAAAAATCCACACAGGTGGAACTAATGGACAGAACATGAAGCTAAAGAGGAACACATGGGGCAAAACAGGAATACTACAAAATAAAACATGAAACCAAAAATACAGAGTTCAAACCATGACAGATACCTACTGTTTCTGAGATATTTTGCATCAATTTAGGGCAGATACTTTACTCACGAACCTGTTGTTCACCAAATTATATTGATCTCCATCACCTTGGTGAAAGCAGAATATTACACTGTAATAATATTGACCTACTACATGTTAATAAATAGTACATATCTTAAATAATATGTAGGTTTTTTTAATGCTCAAATAAAGTTTTTAGATTTAAAAATGTGGATGTTTCTGCCCAGTTCTTAATTCAAGCATTAAGGGTTTAAAATCAATCCTGAAATGCACGAGGAGCCAGTGCAGCTTTTTAAAGGTGGTGTAACGTGTTTCCGCCTGCCGGTCCTCGTCAGAGCTCGTGTTACACAGTTCTGATGTACTTATAAGCTAAAACAGACTTTTTGTGGAAAACCAGGACAGACTTGTTTTCTGTCTGTTGAGGCCGGAGCTCTGTCTGCACATTCAATTTTTGATGTAAGTTGATTGTAAGAATAAACTTTTACACTTTACTCTGACAAACTCCTTGTTATTTCCGGTAAACAAACACATAAATCTAAGAGCTACAGCATGGAAGCCAGAGTTAGCAGCGAGGTGACATGAGCTCTTTTCGGCTGGTTGACGAACAGATGTGTTGCTGCATTGTGAATCATCCACATAGGTTTAACCGAGCAGGCCTGCTAGTAAGGAATTGCTGTAGTGAAGTGTGTGAAATGACCAGGGACCTCATTTAAAAAGGTTTCTTATGCACAAAACGGGCCTGAAAATGGCATAAGTACTTTACAAAGCAAAGTTTGGGATTTATAATCATAAATGTGACAGAGAAAAGCGCGTACCGCTGTGCAAACTTTAGACCTTGGTACAATTTTGAAGAGTAAAAACTGGCAGCAAAGCAGATAAGATAATACATTTAAGCCTCATTAAACCATGTTTGTTATCATTCACACCAGACTTTGTATTATTGTAATAAAAAAAAATACAAGCATGGATCATTATAGACATGCTTAAAAAAACTGAGTTATTTATTCCATAAATACATATTTAAGCATCTGAACTCAGTGTGTTCATAGTAATTATATTATCACTATGGTGTTCATTGGTACATTCATTGTAAATACTTTGTAAGCATATAAATATTGCAGTGACACAACAACATAATGCAGGGTTGCCTGAAGTCGGACCTCGAGGGCCGCTGTCCTGCTAGTTTAGGATGTATCCCTGTTCCAACACACCATGCTTCTATTAAATTAATACAAAAGCTAATGTACCTGCACATGATGGCTGCTCCCGGTGACAGTATCTACCCATAGAGGCGCTGACTCCTCACGCCGTTTGCCAACCCTCTGAGCACAGAATAGGGGAACGCTTCACCTCCATCTTTAGATCCAACCATGTTTTTTTTGTTTTGGCACAGACCTCTTCATAACAATGACATCACTTACCACGGCAGCAATGTGCTGCCACTCGGCAGCTACTATGACCACCAAACGACACCACCTTTACATGTCTCCAACTCACCAACAAGTACATCGATACCTAATTTACTTGGGCAAACTTTTCGGCAAAATGTGATTTACAAATTAAATTACTGCACCTGTGTGTAAGCAACATTTTTTAAAAACACTTTTACTTTGGCGCAACAATGTTTTCATTTTTTTGCGCATGTACAATTTTAGTAAAGATTCTTCGCAAAGTTTTATAAACGAGGCCCCAGGGCATTACACCAACCTAATCTACTATAAATTCATAAATTGGTTAATGTGACGTGTTCTTATGTTTGTGCATGCCTATGTTGCAAACTAAGTTGCATCACAACCTCATGCAAAAAAGAGCAAGGTGGCAGACTGGTAATTTTTTTAAGCTGATAAAATCCTGTCGTTAGTCCATCTCTGATGTGTGGAATGAAATCCATCTCAGATTTAAAAGTGAACACCAGATTTCTGACGCACTGCAAGAGATTCAAATGTTGTACATTTGATAAAATGATCTCTCTCTCGACCGATGTTTAAAACTTCAGTTTTCTTCTGATTTGGGTATAAAAAGTTATCTGCCATCCATGACTTATTGTCTGAGATGCAGTTTGAAAGGGAGTTAACTGACTCTAAATAATCAGGAAACACAGCAATGTACAGCAATGTATAATCAGCATAGCTGTCAAAGTCAATGCTGTGCCTCTAATGACATCCACAAGTAGTAACATATACAGATTAAAAAGTATTGGACTTAAGATTGATATTTGGGTAACATAATGTTATATGGGTTCTTGAGAAGCGACTATCTGTATTTACTAAAAACTGTCCTTGTCAAACAGGTCATTAATTCCTCCTGAACTTGGGCAGCAGCCTGAAGTCTAGTCCCATGAGATGCACATCTTCATGGTGTAAGATGGTACACTGGAGAATATTAATAGCTTACTGTACATTCTATAGTTTGTAAAAGAAAGAAAGAAAGTATCCACCTGCATTGCATTATTTTAAGATGTTGTTTACTTATGGAGCGACTGATTCTTTCAAGGTTGGTCTGTCCTGATTTCATCAAACATGCCCCTGTGCACAATACCCAAAGGTTTCTGCCTCATGGCCACTTTGTGATCAACACTGAAAAGGGAAAATGAGTCTTTCAACTAACTTCTGCATCTTTTACATTCATAATTTGTTCAATTTTATAGGTTCTTATGTTTGTGTACCCCTATGTAGCAAATTAAGTACTACCACTGCAAGCCACAGGGACAGTGTTAAGCGGCATAGCTTATGTGTGAGCAGCAAAAGGAACAAATGTGAAATATTTAGTGGCCATACAGATCGCTACTCTGCCTCTTTCCATGTCTTTCTGAGAATGATTATCACAATCTCTTCCATCACTGTCACTTAGATGTGAACTGTGCACTGCCTTTCCATAGATGTAGTACCAAACAGCCATGCCAAGGTAAATGATGCATGGACATATTAGGTCCGTGACATTTGACACTTTGAAAGGGGTCTACCTAATTTAGATACAAAAGGGAGCATAAATGAGCCCTATGATCTCTTATGTCTAATGCAGAGGTCACATTGTTCATTTAGATGCAGCTTTGCAAACCAAACACTGTTCTGTCATGTTACTTTTAAAAATGCATTTCTCTCACGCCTACAAATAAGCCACATTTTGTGCTTGTAATGCTTAAGTACAACTGCCATCCACTCATGAACTTAAATATTTAATAATAATGACAATAATAATGATGATGGATTAGATCTGTATAGCGCTTTTCAATGCAATTCAGGGTTGCGGGTAGCTGAAGCCCATTCACCCAAATCAATGGGTGAATTGACCATCACAGGGCAACAAAGAGAGACAAACAAGCAGACAACCCAGTGACACACACATTTACTAATCCATTATTCATACCACCTTGGTGATGGTAAGCATGTATAGCTTACCGCCCTGGGCATAGTGATGGAAACACAGCAGCCACTACGCACCAGCAGCCTCTCTGACTTCAAAACCTCCAAAACATTGATTCATGATTATAAACAGTGAAGCCAACACTGGGGGCTATAGGAGGGTGACGTGTCTTGCCAAGGGACATGACAATAAATTGACAGGAGAAACAAGACTCACCAACCTCCAAATCATTATACAAAATGCTCTGCCTCTTTTGGCTTTAAGCCTTTTTCTACTTTTAATATCTAATATTTTCACATGCAGTTTGACTTTCTGTTTGTTCCCAGTAACTGACATTTTCCATTGATAAAAAAAACACAATAGAAAGTGCCCGGATACAATTTAAAGAAATTATAAAACAAGTAAGAGAACCCAGGAAAACTATCTAATATATTCCAATTAAAAAAAGGGAAATCTAAAGTTACGATAAAAAAAAGGGTAAACAAAACAGTTAGTCTTGATGTTTGGAGGACATGCAGCTGACGTCATTGAGTTACCTGACTTTATTTTTCTGCTATTTTGGACGGCAAGTAGTCCAGGCCCAGACCAGGTAAAATAGGACAGATTGTAGTGTGTGGAGTATTCTTCCTGGTCAAAATGGTGATTTCATGCTCTGCATTCGGGTGTAGCAGCCTAATAGGCAGGGCCAAAAGAACAGCCCGTCGGATACAGATTCCTGGTGTCGTGCAGCGAGACAAATGGATTGCAGCTGTTAGACGAGAGGACTGGGAACCAGCGGTACCAGCAGATTATGCGGTCGACACTTTATATCAAACTACTTATGTAAGGAATAATGCCCAATGAGGTATGCATAATCAGAAATTAACGGATAACGCGGAGGTGCAGTTGCTTCTGTGAAGTCTATGAATTACTATAAATAAATATATAATAAATATATAATAAAAATACATAAATATAACCAAAAGGGCTGTAGACCACACGCAGGACAAGGTATCCGGCAACTTGGTTCACTTTCCTTTACTTATCGCTTTGTAGGCGTAAACCGGTTGTTTCTCCGTTGCTCTCCTTGTCGACTGCGGCTCGTTCAGCCCCTTCTTTCTCCTGCGTCGGTCTGCAGGCCGTTGCTTCTTATGCGAGTGGAGGACCTCAAATGGGATGTTATGCTCGAGAGGTCTGCTCGAGCAAGTGTCGGGCATGTGACACGGAAGTGTTTCGAGCATTGTCTTTAAGCAGGATTCACCACGCCGAAAGTGACGTGACAGACCAAACGAGGCCTCGTTACGTCACCAGAAGGTGTCGAGCAGCATGCGGGAATCTCAAAGAGGCGGATTTGTTGATCTGTCAATGACCCAAAAAGACGTTCAAACGCTTAGAAGGCGTGATCGTGGGTTATTGAAAGGAGATTCACATAGAAATAAAGATATACATATAGCTTATAATATAAGTTATCGTTTATGTAGGCATATTTATTAAGAAATGTATTTATTGACAGACAAAGACTTCAGCAGAAATCCGGACCAAAGGGAGAAGGATCATATTTCTGATCCAGCATCATATCACCAAGTAAAATACAGCAGCAACACAGAGCCAACACATAAACTAGATAAAGAGCCTGACTCCCGGTGCTCAGCTTTTCTCATGGTGCTGTGTACGAACAGCGGGAACCGGTTGGATTCGCGGTCACGTCTCTGTCCCCTGATGTCTCTTCTTTCATGTTAAGAATTTGAAACCTTAAATACATCCAGCCCATGTTCTTTTCACCAATCACACACTGGGATTGCCACAGTAATCAGCCTCAGTTAATTAGTTTCAGGTGTTCCTCATTGTGCCACTTTGATCCAGTTTGTTGTAAAATCCATTAAAAAAACACAAGTCATGCAGAAACAATCAGTAAAAGCAGGTAATCAAATATAAAAAGAAACATAAAACTAAGGATCAAATGGGTTTTAGGCTGATTTCTCTGTAACAATATTTCTCCTTGCAGAATGATAATCTCCATTCAGTTTGGAAATGTTATTATAACCTTTTCAAGCTGATAGGCTGCAACCATTGTTCCTGTATAGTCATCACTGATGTCTTCCCATTAAGACACTGGTAACACTGGTGATGATACCTCTAAGTTTTGTGAAAGCAATGAGGGTTGTGTTGGTGTTTCAGCATTTTGCATTCAATTTGGTTAGTTAAATATGTTTTATATGTAAATGTTGAATATAAATGTGTTACTGTTCATCTGAGGTTGTATTATTATAACTAAAACATTTCGTTTTTTTCTTTTTGCATCCTGTTTATTTCTAACATGACTGTGAAACACTATAATCCTGCTTTACTCATCTATAGTTCTGTTATTCAGCTTCTGCATATTGCTTCTTTGTTCAAAGACATAACTTTTCTGCTCCTGTCTCAGACAGTTCCAGAAGAACAGCAGAATGGAGAGGACTTTGGCTATGTCGTGGCTTTCCGCCCACTTGGCAGCAGCACCTGGATCCAAACAGTACTGGCTTCACCTGATGCATCCAGATATATCTACAGGAATGACAGCATTGCACCCCTGAGTCAGTTTGAAGTGACTGTGGGTGTGTACAACAGAATGGGAGAGGGGCCCTTCAGCCGTGTTGTCAAAGTGCTTTCTGCAGAGGAAGGTGCTTGTAAACAGAAACAGTGATGTTAATTTTTAAAGACATACACTTTTATACTAAGTTCCAACTTCCATTATCCATCTTATTTTCTATAGAACCCTCTGAAGCCCCATCCAAAGTCTGGGCTCGCGCTGTGTCTGCCTCTGAGATCGAAGTGTACTGGGATCCAATTCCTCTGGGTTCCAGTAGCGAGAAGATCATTGCATATGAGGTATGAGAAAGAACAGATGTAATTGTGCTAGGAGGAATATTCACACAAGGAGACATTAATCCACTGCATGACTGACAGTACAATAAGCTGGCTCTCCTTTGAATATACCTGCCAGTAGTGACAACCAGGAAATAGGTTAGACAGCTGCGTTGGTTGGGCAGGCAAGTCTTTTTCAGTGGCTGACATGGAGAATGAAAGGTCCGCTGGTTGCTGCTGTTTCGGTATTCATAAATACTCTGAGCTCAGACCTGTCTGAGAGATGCAATTAAAAAGAAAGAAAGAAAAGAAAAAACAGGAACATCGTACATCATTTCCATCTACAACAAACACTCTCCTGAGATTTTTCCAGTGAAAAGTCAAGATAAAAATAACATCCTCCTCTGAAAGCCAGATATTTTACATCTATGCCCAGATGGTCTGACCTGTGAAGAGAGGCTTCCAGCTCACTGCATTGTCTAGTGAACATGTTGTAACACACAAATTTGAAGCACGTTTCGGAGCAAAACAAATCCCTTTAGCCAAGACTTTTCTCATCTGATATGTGCTAAAATAAGGAAAAAATTACTTATACTGACCTCCTACTCAATGTAAAGTTTTTGTCTCTATCATGCATTCTATTTTTTGTACTTATGTGTAGCCTGTGAAATGCTAACATATTCATGACTACTTTTATTATTGTCCATTTTATTATTATTATTTCTAATCTGTTATTTATTTAAATGTCCTCCAAGGACTTCATAAAAAATATTTGATAACAGCTTATTTTATGTTGTAATAAATAAATGAATTATTTAACTAAAGCAAATAAATTCACATGCATCGTTCCGCGTTCCCTTTTTTCATTTATAATATCTAAATAAATGGAAAAAAAAGAAATGGGAATAATGAAAATAAGTGTTCTGACAGGTTTCTTTAAATAACTGATTATATGACAAATTAAGGAGTGATTGATTATTATTTACAAAAGGCTCAAAGTTATGTAAAGAATATATATTACATACTTACATTTATTTCTTTGTGAAACTGGAAACTTAAGGAACTATTTTGAGAATTAAACACTATTTTAGGATAAACCTCTGAAGAAAAGATTTACCTTTCCGGTACTCCTTTTTTTTAGATTGGACTCAAGAATTATATTGGCCTGTATTATTGCTTTAATAAAATCAACAAAGTGCTGAAAACATTGCTCAGAGATTTAGTTCCTTGCTGGAATGATGGAATCACACAGTTTCTGCAGATTTGTCAGGTGCACCACATCCATGAAGAGAAGCTCCCATTCCACTACACCCACGATGAGAAGCTCCCAATCCACCACATCCATGATGAGAACTTCCCATTCCACCACATCCATGATGAGAATCTCCTCTTCCACCACATCCACGATGAGAATCTCCCATTCCACCACATCCATGATGAGAAGCTCCCTTTCCACCACACCCATGATGAGAATCTTCTGTTCCACCACATCCACGATGAGAATCTCCCATTCCACCTCATCCATGATGAGAAGCTCCCTTTCCACCACATCCATGATGAGAATCTCCTGTTCCACCACATCCATGATGAGAAGCTCCCTTTCCACCACATTCATGATGAGAATCTCTCATTCCACCACATCCATGATGAGAACTTCCCATGCCACCACACCCATGATGAGAATCTTCTGTTCCACCACATCCACGATGAGAAGCTCCCATTTCACCACATCCATGATGAGAAGCTCCCTTTCCACCTCATCCATGATGAGAAGCTCCTGTTCCACCACATCCATGATGAGAATCTCCTGTTCCACCACACCCATGATGAAAATCTCCTGTTCCACCATATCCATGATGAGAATCTCCTGTTCCACCACATCCATGATGAGAACTTCCCATGCCACCACACCCATGATGAGAATCTTCTGTTCCACCACATCCACGATGAGAATCTCCCATTCCACCACATCCATGATG
>JBAMHV010000003.1:858892-875638 GCA_037177535.1 Pseudomugil gertrudae
GAAATAAACCTCATCTCCTCACTTCATCTGCCGTCTTCATCCTGCTTGGTTCCAGCATCTTCCTCCATTATCCCACCGTAACAGTCATACAGGCTGGATTTAAGACCAAGCCTTTTATAAATAAACTTTGGAATACATCAAGGTGCCTGAAACTGTATTCATGGTAAAATTTAGTCAAATGTGGACATTTCCTTTAAGACGTTGTCCATTTAAATTAATTGAATTAGTTTTGTGACGTTTGCGTTAGTGCTTTTAGGACTTAACAGCACTCATGGCATTAATGCATAAAATAAGAAAATACTTTTTTTTTAGTAGTTTTTCTCTCTTTAATTGAGTTGCTCCTCATCTTCAGGTCCATTCTATTCCTTTTTGTTGAGTATTACGGCTATAAGGCCTAAGGCTGAACACTTTGGATGCTGTTTATGGAAAATGTATGCATTAAAGTCTGTGTGCGTCTTCAGGGTGAATTTTTCATCTCTTCTTGTTAGCAGATTTTTAAGCACATAAACAAAAGGCTAATCAACTAGCTTTTTCTTGACCTCTTTTTCTTAGAGATAAATCAGCTGAAATTCAATCACATGCTGATTAAATCACGGCTGACTGCAGAGTTAGAGAACACTACTGATGATACCAGCGTAGGCGTTCATTTGTCAACCTTGTATCCATGTAATTGCATATCTTACAGCACCGAGTCATCCTCCTGGCAGCATTGTGTGGAACCTGACCAACTCCAGGATCTTTCTAAATTGGGAACATGTCAGGGCAATGGAGAATGAGTCTGAGGTGACGGGATACAAGGTGAGTTTGTCAGAGAAAAAGCAGGAACTCCAGAACTGGGGAAACAAATCCAACCTCAGCAGCTGTCATCTCAACAAATGGCTTTCTTATTGCAATGAAAAGATAGACCTCAGCACTCCACTGTTACATTATGGATTGGTCCTGTCTGGTCTTTTGAAATTAAAAGATCTGTTGTAGGTGATAAAATGAAGGGTGTCATACTGAATAGAATAGAATACTGCAGAGAGTTCAGTTTCTTTTAGCCATAACAGCAATGAATCTTCTTTCATCCACTTTGCATGTTTTCTGTGAAAGAAAACCCTGCTGTTGATATTGCACAGATACATTTATTTACCCTCCAGAGATATGCAGCCCTGTTCATTTAATGATCCGTCTTTTGTGGAGCATTGTTCTATGGAAGCTCGCTGCACATGAACTATAGACATGACCGGAGTAATAATCTAACAAAACTAAATCCATTTATGTGGAGACTAAACTTGATGTTTACGACTTTCTGCCGCATTCTGCTTTGAAGGAACACAAAAGGATGTTTTAATAAAGATGAATTGCAGGATTAATTTTTGTTAAAGGATGTTTGAACCCTTTTTAAGCCACCACTTTCTGCGTCTGGGATAATAATCTCACATAATGTTGAATCTGACTTACGTCTGCTTGTTAAATTTTAATAATTCTTAACTTGTGTTTATGCAAGGATGCTAGCTGAAAGGAATTCTTTCACATGATGACACTGAACATAATGAAAGCCATTTTCTCAAAGCCACTGTGGATAATTCCATGTTTCACCTCAGGATCCATCCTGTCTTCCAGGTTTTGTTTCGCCAGAACTGGTATGGAAGGACTTCAGTGTTAGAGACCAACAAGACCAAGGTGGAACTGCAAATCCATTCTGGAGAGGACTATCTAATTGAGATCAAAGCTTTGACAGAAGGGGGCGATGGCACCAGCAGTGGTCCCATTCACATACCGAATATGTCCAGTAAGTTTAATTAATTCAGCAGCTTAGAATGTCGTGCAGAAAAGCAATGGGATGGGAGTTAAGACAATTATTTAGTCCTAATGAACCATACATACTTGACATTTTAGGTAGCTTATTTTTGCTCAAAGCTGTAATATTCTCTATTATATTCTCCTCAATGACTGATTTTCTGGCAGAAAAAGCAACAAAGATAGCAGTCCCTTCATTGCTATTTTTATTTTTTCTTTCTCTTTTCTCTAGGTCTTAACTCAACAGGATGTGTGGGTCCAGCTCAAATAAATGCTTGCTTTTTTGTGTTTTTTATATTTTCTTTGCTTATTTTGTAGCTTATGATGATGCCTTTCCATTCAACTCTGGACACTGGGAGGAGTACAGTGTATATATACTTCATGTCAGATTTCTGGAATAAGCAGCAACAACTAGAATGTTTCTCAGGTGTTGGTTTATCAAAACTAAATGATGGAAACGCTCATCTCATGTGCACTTACGAGTTGAACATGAAACGATGACTTTCTTATTGACAAGCAATTAACCCTGAGCAGAGGTTTGTGTCTTAGTTTCTTCATTCCAATTTCCATTTTCATCCATTTTTGCCTTGACTTAGAATTTCTGTCCTAACTCATTTTCTTTCTGCACATGCAGTTTGAAAGTTTTCATTTAGTCATTTTACAGTATTTGTTCATTTTATGACATTGTTCATTTTTTATATTTTTCAACCTAAATTTACTATTTCATTATAAAACAAAGGAAGAATTAGAAAAACAATCATTTTAAGAAAAAAAGTTGGGTTTGTTGTGTTTTTTTAGCTACCTTGCTGTCTGCTATCTTTACAGCAACCTAACCAACATGCATAATAATATTGTTTCCCCCAAAATGTCAGATAGAAATACAGGCTTTCAGGTGTCATTTCAAATCCACAAACATACCAACTACATAATCATAATGTTCCTTTACCACCAGACATCTTGATGGTTAGAAACGTATGAGTTAAACTGAGAGCTTTGCTTTTTGGCTCATTCCTACTTCACCATGTAAGGTCAATGCAGAGTCCACATCACCACAGACACCACGCTGATCTGCCTTTCCATCTTGGCTTTATTCTTTCTTTTGAACAAGACCCTGAGAAACGTGAACTTCTCTGCTCCACCTTTTTCTGGATGAAGACCATGATCTCGGCTATATTCAGCACAGACGTTTCTGGGGTCCAGCAGTGTTTATGACGGCTGTACATTCTTACTTACAAATTCTATAAAATAACTCAGTTTTACACTTAAGCTGAACCAGACCACTTTAATTTGATAATATCTGAGTTCCCTGTTCTGACTTTCCACCTGCAGGTAGTCATAAAGAGGACAGAGCGAGCTGCACTTAGCTAAATTAGCTTCTGGATTACTGCACTTCTTACTTTCACCTTGATCTCTTCTTGTTCTTTTTATCTTTCTTTTGTCACTGGCAGACTGAAAAATTCTCATTTTATAGACTAGTATAGTATTGTTCACACAAGATGCACTGCTACAACACTAAGATGTGGAGGAGGGGACCCCTTCAGGGAGTTCTGAGGTGGCCGGCTACTGTCATTGTAAATTTTTCATTTTGTCACTGCTCTGTCTTGATTTAAAGTTAGTTGGCCCTCTGAGGGCCAATGCACCTAAGCCCTATGGCTTGGGGATGTGTCCACAGGTTGTGCTTGTACAGCTAATGCTGTTAGGTTTAGCTAGCCCTAAGCTAACTACCAGTCCAGCTTGGATTTAATTGCTTAATTTGAGGCAATTCAGATTTCATGACACTTCAAGTCAAAACCTTCTACTATAAAGACATAATTCATCTTATAATTTGCTATATTTGTGTTAGTTTGTATAATTTGTGCTTGTTTTTATTTGATCCTCTAACATGAATCATAGTGTTATCTGTCCGTGCACAAAGTCCTGTTGATTTGACATCTCATTGCACATGTTTGCAAAATGAGGAAAAATAGAAAAGTAAAGAACCAATTCCCTCATTTCTCAGTGGTTAAAAAGAAATCAAGTTTGGCATCAGCAACAAGCAGAGTTTTGTTAGCCAATCATGGGTGATGACAATGAGGGTGGTAATACGACAATTGTTTGTTACATCCAATAAACAAAATATGTTTAAAATCAAACCTGTTCCAAAAGAAACAAACACTTAAAACTTAACAGAATCAACATAACAAGTCCTCTTGATTATCCCATCTATGTGCGAGGGGGAGTTGGAAAAATGGCTATACTTTAAACCTGATGCAGTATCTTTACTGTCCTGCCTCAGTGGCACTGGCTGTGCACACACCTGCATGGAGCAGATTAATTTTAATGTTATTAATCACATCTGTGCTTGTCTGGCTATGATGAGTCTAAGTGTCCGCTGCAAGGAAAGCTGCTTATTAATTAGAGGCTTACCCAGGCCATTACACATGTGAAAATAATCACATTAAATAACGAATGGGTAATGAAGCCTAAGTAGTTACCTTTAATGAAAATATGGGTCTGTTAAAAGCCATTTCTGTTGCTGGATTTACTCTAAAAGCTACGCAACTTCATACTAGTTATTGCTGTTAAACATGTTGGTTTGACTGGGATTACACACTGGATTTGCATATATTTCAAATATCTGTTTAGCTAACAGGTAACATGGTAAGGTTAATAAGTGTTGCAAAGTCTATGAAAGCAGACCATTTTTCCAGTCAACGCTCATAATGCAAGATAATTTGTACCATACCGTTAGAACCTGGATGCAAAGCTGTAAAAGTTTTCTTTTATCTTTGTATGTAGAAAAAAACCAGCTGAGCTTCTAAACACTTCATGACTTGACCCTTAAAGGGTTCAAGACATCTAACCCAGTTGCTATTTTTCAACCTGCTTTGCCTTAAATAGTTCATGTTGTTTCACTAAAAAGTTTGAACAAACCTGTGAAGAAATCAGTGGCTCCAACATGACTGGTTCTGCACTTCAAATTACTTGTCGAAAACTGAATGTGGTCACTCTGCAAAAGGGCAGGCTCAACAGAATGTAGATGCTTATATTCTGTATTTTAGTTATGATATTGTATTTAATGTGCTGGAACTGATTGTACAGGATTTCCGTGTTTGAGATAATGTGGAGGATAAAAGAGGTGTAATTTGCCACCAATCAGCCATAAAATTATGATCAGTGAAACATAAAGAAAAAACCACTCATAATATTTGTTCATTGGGATATTCTTTGATAAAAAAAAAAGTTGTAACATGGTATCTCCACAACTGAAGGTGTGGGATGTTTCAGGTCTGCAGTGATCAGATCTTACCTATGGTAAATGAAAACTGATTGACCTCTGCACAGAGAAGTGTTAATCTGTGAACTACAAAACACCAGTCATGGTGTTGGGTTGCTATAGAATGGTTAAGATGGGTCTGTGTATATTCAGCCAGTTTTCCCTTTGAAAGAAAAAATTAAAATAAACATAGTTGGAAATTCTTTTCTCAGTTTTGTTTTCTTAATAAAAATGCAAAAAAACTAATTACTGAAAATTTATTTTATTTTATACTCACATGTGTGGTTATAGTCAATTTTACACTGACTGTATGCGACCTGGGAGGCCTCTCTGCTCCACCTGCATACTGACTACACATCCACAGCTGTGTTGAACTCATTTTGGCCTTGGTTATTGCAGCCGGAATGTATTGTTTCCTGATTTTATTTTACACGTCTATTTAAGGAAACAAATATGTCAATCTGTACGCCAGTTACCAGACTACTGCTGGGCCAACTACTTTTTATGCCATGTAAGGGTGCAGGCTGCTCTCTAACAGGAAGTGAGCCTATTTTTGACAAATTCCTAATTTATTACATGTGCAAGTTAGCATAGGTTTGTCTTTCGGTCTCATGGATGTTATTTTGTCCAACACAGCCACAACTTTCATATGTAAATGTCAACCTGTTTTCAGTTGGCCTGCTTTTATATATATTACTGACCAAAGTGGTTAAACGCTGGTGTTAAAAAGGCATAGCAGTTCAATTTCTCATATGTGAGGAAGTTAGGTTGTCGTATGTTTTTTTTGAAGGGAAAAGTTTTTGATGTACACAGAATAAGAAGCAGATGCTGGCCCCTGTCCTCTGTGGGTCGGTGAAAGAAAGTGGTCTGGTCTGATAAATCACCACAATGCTACAATGACCCCCGCCATCAGCCCACACAGGAAGTGGACTTTTTTAACTGGAAAATTCTTAAGAAGGGTTTTTAGGAACTCTGGTGATCTTAAATAGTTAATTTGGCATCTATGGTCCCAGATCTCTGGCTACAAAGCATTTATGGGATATGCTGAGAAAATAGTTTGGAACTTTACACAACTTTCAGGATCAGATGGATCTTCTACTGATGACTCGGTGCCTGAAACCACAGCATACAGATGTAAAGTTCACACCTTGATCAGGGCTATTTCGATAATAAAACTAGAACTTAGACAAATGTTGATAATTTTTTGGCTGATTGTGTTTAAGTTACACTGAACAACTGAAATAAAAACGTGTAAGTATCAAAGTTCCAAACAGGAATGTTTTTGCACATAAAGTGTTTTTTTTATAGCTCAAAATGTAGATGGATTACTAAACATTAAGATTACTGAAGCTAAACTGCATTCCATCATAAATATAACATGATGACGATGTTTTATAAATCAAATGTTTACTGTAACAAAACAGCAGAATTTAAAACGACTTTGGGATTTTTTTTAGAAACATCTCAACTGGAATAAATTCCCATTTCACTGGATTAAATATGTTTTCTACCAGATTTCATCTCATACCACACAGAGAAACAGTTCATTTTACTGGATGCCTTTTTTTGCATTGTACATAAACTCACTCAGTTATATGACAAAACGCATTTTTATTTATTTATTATGCATATGTTGCACTGAAATGTGACTTATATTTTGCTCTTAAGAGAAATGTAAGAAGCAGGTTTGAAAGTACTGATTGATTCAATGTGTCTAGTTGTGTTTGTCTTTTAAACATTTTTATTTTGTGACACAGCCATTAAATATATATTTACAGTTAATCACCAGTCCAGATTTCTTATGGAAAAAATGTAATTAAATTGTATATTCTTATTTAACTCATGTTCTGATTGTTACTGGTTAAATATGAATATAAGCACCATGAAAATAATAACATCCCAAAGTGATTTTCATGACAAAACTCATCTCTTCTTTAACCTAAACTGCAGTTTAATTCAGTAATGTGATACTATTGTATTATTATGATATCTCTGTGAGATTACAGAAAAACGGAATAAAGTTTCAAGTTGAAACCTTTTAATCAGACTTTGTGTTTTGTTTTGTCTTGTTTGAGTGACGCATTGTGCCAGAACACAGGGTTTTATTTCTCTGCTGAAGTTGGTCTGTATACGTTTCTGCTGAACTGCAGACTAGCGTGGAGAAGAACATGAGAAGAACATGATTACTGGGCATACCAATACATAGTGGTTAACAACTCTCATGCCACAATACACATCAGGTGTGATTGTCCCTTGGTAAAGACTACCTTATATGGGTAACATTCCCCACCTATCACACATGCACAAAGCGATACCATACACATTATAATGAGTAATGATAGCAGGTCTTACCTTAGCAGAAAAGCAACCATAAAGGTTGCATAGCTGTCTTTGTTGTTCTTTCAGCCTTTTAGTAAATCCTAACATTGTTAGGCTAACTTGCTTTATTTTAGACATGTGTTTAGTTAGTAGCTAAGACTGCAAAGGTGTTAGATGCATATTTACTTTCTTTATTTGTGTTTAAGAAAGTCAACTTGTTGTGCTGCCATGCTACAGTGAATTTATGAGTAATTACAAAACATGTTAAAGTCAGTATTATATACAGAAGCTTCCCCAAAATTTCAGTGTTTTTGTGGGAGCTCGTGTTTCAGCTACCCTGTGGTTACACCCTGACTATGAATCTGTGCAAACAAAATTAACTTGTGGAGTTCCCCAAAACTCCCGTTTGGGGCCACTGCCATTCAACATCTACAAGCTTCTTCTCTGAAATGATGAAAACAACACAATATGTCATCATAGTTACTCCGATGACACACAAATCTACATGACCATGTTTTCAGTGGGTGGCAACACTCTTATGCGTCTGAGGGCAGAACATTGATTTGTTTACAAGTGCATGTGTGAATGAGTTGATGTCCCATGCAGCATAAAGAGCTTTGAGTGAGCAACGTGATTGAAAAAATGCTCTATAAGTAAAAGTCCATTTACTATCTATAATCTGATCCAGACTGATCCAGTGCATTGATCAAATTGTCAATCAAATTGGTCCTAGACCCGGGCAGAAGCAGTCTTGTGACATTAGTCAGTCTTTTATCACAGATGATTTAGAAAAACAAGTCCATGCATTTATCTTTAGCAGAGTAGACTGCTGTAACGCCGCCATCTGGAAAGTCCATCCAGAACGCTGCTGCTCCAGTCCTCGCTAAGACTAAGAAAGTGGATCATTTAACTTCAGTCCTCAGATCTTTACACTGGCTTCCTGTCAGTCAGAGAAATTACTTCCAAATCCTGCTGTTAGTTTATGAAGCACTGAATGGATTAGAACCAAAATACATACAGGATCCTCTGGTTTGCTTTAAACCAGATCCCTGATGTCAACAGGGTCAAATCTTTTTTCTGTCCTCAGAGTCAGAACTAAACATGGAGACGGCTCCACATGCTCCTCGTGTGGAGCAAACTGCAGAAACCTGCAGGTCTGCTAATATTCTCAGCTGTTTTTCATTGCTGGCTTTTCCGTTTGTAATTTAATTTCTTTTAGGAGGAGGTTCCCGGTGTGGATGGATCATCAAGATGTTGTTTCCTCATGTCAGCATCAGCATATTATGCACCGTGTGTGTGTGTGTGTGTGTGTGAAAGAGATTATTTTATCAAATGTGTGTGATTGAACTTTTATGTTTTGCTCTGCTTTTGTAATAAATTAAATGAAAAATACTGTATTAATTCCAGAGGGGACGTTGTATTGTTATCAGCTTTTTAATGAAATGTGTATATAAAAAAATACTTAAGGGAAAAATATTTATGGGACTATAGAAGAGATGCTGATCTGAGATATGGACAAACTGGCCTTTTTGCAGACTTTACCATGCATGTCCACACTGTATGTAAACATGTAACTTGGATTTTACAGGAAATGAAATAAGTGAAAATATATTAAATTGCCACAGAGAGGCAGAGGGAGACAAAGAGGTAGGATCTAAATGCAGACTGACAAACAGCCTGTCAGTCTAAGACAAGACTAATTGACTAACAGAATAACGATAACTCTGGGAATGACAGGACTGAATGAAACACTGAAAGGACAACAAAATAAATCTGAAGCATAAGTACAGGAGGGGTGATTATAAACTGCGAAGAAGATGTAATATTTAGGAACCAAAGTCAGAGTGCGGGAGTAGATAAGCTCTATAAAATAAAACGGGTGAAAAGTCAGAGAACTAAAAAGAAAAAGCTGACACTGTACAAAAATAAAAACCAGTAGACCATGAAAGAAATGTACCTTGCACCTACCTTCTTCTTTATTTACCTTTAAACACAAATATTTTAGCAGTAATTGGGGTTTTTAGGTGTTTCATACCAAAATGCCATCCTGTATTGTCCACGAGTCACACAGAGCAGTGACACAAACATATTTCCTGCTTAAAGAATGAGAAAATGAAGCATTTTGCCATTTTTCAAACCGTTTCCTCGATTCAGGATGGCAGGTAGCTGGAGCCTATCTGAGCAATCAGCGGGTGAGAGGCTGGGTCCACCCTGGACAGGTCGCCAGTCCATCACAGGACCAATTATGTATGTTGATGACAAATAACTTATTTAACTTCTGAACCTTTCTACTTGAATGAAATGACCCAGACATTATAAGAGCTGTTCAAATGATCAAAACATTGAAGAAAGTAGAAAAACATAGAATACACTTCTCATTAAAAAAAGAGATTATATATAATGTCTTATAGCTGCATAACAATACAGCTCTTAGTCACTAACTAACTAACTAACTAATTGGAGCAAGTCAGGTTGCTTTTATAAACAATATGGTTTGATGGTGTCCTATGAAAGACTGCAGAGGAATTCACACGTTTCACCATTAAAAAAGCTCATCTCCACCCGTATTGTGATCTCTGTCCTAAGTTTTAGTCCTACATTAATTTTATATGGACTGTGACAAAGTGGATGAGTACCACCAGTTGTCACTGTTGCTTATTTCCTGTATGGTTTAAGCCAATTAGTGATACCATTGGAGTGAACCATGTATGGAGGGGATAAAGTGATAAGGTGTTACAGGAATCCCTTATTGTGTTTAGGATATGTATTGGGCATGGCGTATTTTGATTGGGAAACTGTGTAAAGGTTTATTTGAAGTCACAAGGAGCAGAGTGACTTCATAGAAGCTTGGATAGTTGGGGTTTTGAGATACGGCTTACCTGGCAAATGGTAGATGCTGAGGGCGGCCATTTTGAGATCCGGGTTGGAGAAACTATTTAAGGCTGGTCTTTTGTATATGCTCGAGGCCAGATTTATGTAGCAGGGTGCATGTTAGGTTAACACGGGTATAGTTGATTTTACTTATGTTTAGTTGGTAAAAAAGTAATTGTTAAGTTACATTATTTGTTTTCTTTGTGATTTCCATTTGTTTCTTTTCTAACATGCACCAGTGTAAAATAAAAAGTTGTCATGTTGGAGAATCTCTGCTTACCGCCTTTATTTAGCCACTTTGGCCACTCAACTTATCACATGGACACACTATCAGATTCCTACATACATTCATAATGAATCCACAGTGTCTTGGTTATATTGTGGCATAAGTTGCAGGTCTAAATTGTAATTTGTTCTCTTGCAGTGATGGAAATTCCACAGATCCCGTCATTTTTTCTGTTCTGGGTGGTAATATCCACAATTTACCAGGATCAAGATTTATATTTGATATTAAGTATAACCGTCATTTTTTTAGCCAAGTAGCCTTATTGTGGAGTTTTATGTTTATATACGGTTCAATCTCACAATGATAAAGTATCCTTCAAACAAATCTTGGATCCAGCTGGTGATCCGGATTACGATCAAAAGTTAATGGTATGTAAGTTAGAACAGGATTCATTAAATTCGTCCATGGTTTTTGCATAAAGTTGTTAACAAAGAAACAAGCAAACAAACAGGTTAATAAAAGCTTTCATTTAACCAAATACATCACTGCAATAGTCTTTTTCCGTACAACAAGGCTACATTCCCACTGCAGCTCATATCCAATTTGTTCTTTTATCCAAATCTTCTTATTTCTTTTTATCGTCACACAGAAGTCCGAACAGAACAGTCACTGATATGACATCCATGCACAGAGAGAAACATGTCGTCTGACACGGGATGATCCGTTTACAGGCACCCAGTGATTTGGAGTGTTGCTGATCATTTGTAGAAAGTTGTGCAGAATTTTTCATAGGATTTACTATGAATGGGTCATGTAAATATGTTAAGTATGAGCAGCATGTGAAGATTTTCCATGTTCTCTCCATTCTTAAAAGAACACACATTTCACCTGGTATAGCTACTTATATGATACTCTGTGTATTAGTGTGATCAGGTTGTTTTAGATAAGGAATTAAACGCTTATAGTTTCAGAGTTGGATGTAAATATGGTTGCATTTTAATTTCTGCAGCTGTATCTGTTTTTATGGTCATTTCACCTGAGTCATTACTGTCTGAGGTGATAAAAGAGCAAAACAACAGACCTCTGCTGTGAGGACGGTTCTGATGCAGGTTACACTCAGGACACGTCCACCAGGGAGCCGGAGGAAATAATCTTTCCCATAACCACCCCTCCCTCACCCAACAGCACTGCAGAGGCATTTAGAAGAAAAAAAAGGTTTGCCAGTTGAATCACAAGAAGATCTGACGTAAGGAAACTTATGGTAAATGTGTTGGCTAATATTAAAACAATAAATGTATCATGTCATAATGTAAAAAATTTCACGTTTTTACAATAAAAATATCACAGAAACAAATAGAATCTCCTTCTTTCTTTTGTTTGGGTGACTGCAAAGCATTTAAATGGGAATATTTAATTAAAAAGTATGTTGTTTTTATACGGATGGGAGTGTGTTTGTTATTTAAATGATCCAGACAGTGAAACAGAGGTTATAATCACAGACTGTGTAAAGGTTAACGCGCCGTCTGCTGCTTTGTTGGGTGCTTTATTTAAAAAAAAAATGTTTCCATCGATTTGCTTAACTTGTTCAAAACATGATTCAGACAACAACACAGAGGTTAAAATCGTTGGCAGGTCAGTGCATTTAGAAAAACATAGTCTGTACGGTTTTGTTATAAAAGTTATTTTTGAAGTCTTTGTTTCTTCCAGCATCACAGTGGAGGCCTGCAGGCAGTTGCCTCTAAAAAAAACATCATTTCAGAGACAATGCTGAATGACTTAGCAAGGATCTGGTTTAATGTTTGCTGCATCAGCTTAAATTGGACACAGCAGATGTTTACAACACCGATTATCAAATGAAATGTTAGATTTTATCTGACAATCATGCTGTTTGCCATGTGAATTCTAAACATGCTTTGAATACTTCATGAAAAATCAAATCTCTGATCTGGTGTTGTCTGAAATACCAAAAGTCAACATGAGCAATTCTCCTTTCTAATGAACAGTTATCGTTTAACTTAGCAGTTTATTGGCTGATGTGAATGCAGGCGTCGTGATGATATACGCAGTGTCTCAAAAAAAAACAGGAATTTGAGCTCTTTTTATCTATAAAAATGGAGTCAGGATTCTGTCATTCTAATGAAGAGTTGTGTCAGCTGTCAAACACCTCAAAGACAATAGGATGTCATGACAAGAGAACCAAAGTGACAAGCAGGGAGCAGATATTTTAAGATACTGTCTCATTAAAACACCCACAGGAAGGCAGAATCTTCCATCAGAAATATTTTGATTGGTTCAACCAATTAAATGTGCTGTGGTTGCACTTCACCTGTATTTACTTTACTGTTGAGGATAAAATCAGAACCAATATATATTTTTCCAAGAGGTCACAGGAATCTTTTTGATTTGAGATGATGCTGAGTCACAGTGAAGGAAGCATGACACATCGATCGTGCATTGTAAGGCACAACTTTCTATTGCAAAAGAAAAGTTCCAAACATACAGGAATAAATTGTGTGATTTAGTTCACCTTGTAGGACGCAATCAAAATTAAAACCTAATAAAGCATTTTGGTAAAAGCTTCAGCAACTCACCCCCTTTACTCCTCTAATACGAGTTTCTCCTTGCAAAACTGCTGCACAATCTCCTTTGGGTTTAAGCTGCCTGTTCTGCTGGTGAGAAATTCAGCCTTAAATATGTTAAGCAACTGGAAGAACCAGAGCTTGACTTGCAGCTTGCAGCTAATCCTTTATTCATGGAAATCTCCTGAGAATGGCAGCATTCGAGGAGCGCCTTCCTTACCTTTTCAGGGCTCTGCACATTGTGCAAAATCCACCGCCGCTCATTATAATCAACATGAGACGCCTCCTGTGGCACAATCCCTAAGAAACTGCTTAGGTCACCTGATAATCATGGGGTGGTTTGTCATTAGCTAAACTCAGATCTCTCATTTTGTGGTGTTCATCACTATTATACACACACGCTGCAAAGAAGAAGTCAAATATGGAAAGTATGAGGTGGGTGGGAGACTATGCTCTTACATCCAGTTTGGAAATATAATTTGTTGTTCATGTTGAAGGCGAGTAAAGGGTGGGGGAGGAGCTGACAATATATTTTTTACTATTGTTGAGGTGCAGGCTGTGAGATATGTCAAAAAAGTGACAGTGTGTGGACCTGAGCTGAGCTCTAAAGAAGGGATAAAGTGGTTTGATGGACAGAAGATTGGCTGGGAATTAAAAAGACCAGGAGCCCTTTCCAAGCACCATGGGACAACTGACAGGCAGCCTGTAGAGCTCTCTTCCCAGGTTCACAGAGGAAAGACTGCATCTGGAAGACCGATGCTGAAAGCTCAAGCTGACAAACACTGCACTCATTACTTTCATTTTTCACAGTGGTCTGTGGATGCTGACATTTCTTCACTTTCCTATACTTTTATACAAGTTATTGTGGCCGCGTTAAGAAACAATTCCTGAACTTGATGACTAATCGGAAGGGAAAACTAACCCAAAGAGATTACTGTTACGCATAAGTTCTTACCGTACAACAAATTTGTTCCATAATGCATTCATCCATAATAAAACCAACATTGCTACCAGAAGGTCTGATTGTCAAGAAAAAGGCAGTGAGATAATCAGACAGGTTGCAAACAAGCAGCAGTCGACCATTAAAGCTATTTTACTTGGAGTTGGACTTGACAGAAAATGCTGCCCAAAAACCTACACAAGCAAACAACAACGGCCGGTACAGTTTTTTTTTTCTAAGTTGGAAGTAAAGCTGAAAAATAAAATAAACTTGTCTTTGTTTTGATGATCCGGTATCTTCTGCCTGAAGGCAGCAGTACAGTGAATGTCCGGGGTGGGATGGGTCCCGTACAGGTTCAAAGCCTTTTGAGACAGCGGGAACTGTAGAGTTTTTCCAAGGATGGAAGAAGGCAGCCAGTGATCTTCTGGGCAGTGGTGAAAACCCTCTGGAGCGCTTTTCTGTCTGCCGCTGTGCAGCCGGAAAACCTGGCACAGACACAGTATGATAAAATGCTTTCAATGGAGCAACCATAAAAAGACACCAGCAGTTTCTCACTCTTGCTCTGTCACTCATGCTTTTAAATGAATAAACATGTGGAAACTTTGAAACTACATTCAAGGTCCTTATTGTTTTAAAGTAACTTAGTATTTTACGTATTATTATATATATTTACATTTTGCCAAAACAACAGAGAGCCACTAGAGAGAGGTGAAACTACTGCAGGCGGCAGGCCACTGACCACTTGTAAGACTATTAAAGGCCAAAAAGAAGCATCAGTGAGAGTGAGAACACTGTAGCAGGGATAATGCTTTGAGGTGAGAGAAGAGGGCAAAGAAAAACATGCATCCTCTTCTGGAGGAACTGAAGAAGGAAACGCTCATCAATGAAGAACTGAAAGACAAGCTTGTATGCTACTCAGGTAAAATAAATATTTCAGAATATTTTTAGATCTTCCTGTTTATCTCCAGTAAAGGCAGGCTGTGAAATATATTTTAGCAGTGGCAGGTCGTGCATATCACACCTAGGCCTTCAATGTCGTGTTACTTAGTCCAGCCTACATTTATTATACACCTCATAATACAGTAACATTAATATGACACCATGGCTTTTTAAGCCTGTTGATAACAGCGGTGGCAGTAGTACTACACTTCACTGCTCAGTCGATCAGAGAGATGCTCATTTCAAACTCAACTCCACTGAAGACGTCTTTTTAATAGTGGTCGAGCAACACTGCCTCCTACTGACAATATCTGTAGCAGTACTACGAAGGGTAGCAGCCGGGTGGTCGAGCCCGTGCCACGCCAGTCTGAGCTCGTTCCTATCACATCGTCAGCAGATGGTGGCAGCAAGGAACTAACTCAAGAGTGTCAGATTGCTGATATTTAGATGGTTCAGGGACCGAGTAGCACCATAGACAGCGCCTTGTGTGTGATGCACGCAGTGTTTACAAGGCACACTGCGCTGTCCATGGTGCTACTCAGACCCTGAACCATCTACATGCACGTAGTTGTGTGTTTTTAGGCTAAGGCTGCCTTACATTGCATATTGCACTATCACACCTCTCTGACTGTTTCCATATGCAAGCCCATGTTATAGCTCTACTTGAGAATCATTGGTTGTAGTTATTTTTAAGTATAAATAGTCATTGCTACATCTATGACGTTTATAACAAACCAAATCCTTTAATAATAAAAATACAATTGAGCAAGTTATGGTTGTTTATTTTATAAAGTAAATGTACAAACAAAAAGACCCTGAATTGGGACACAGCTAATGTTATGAATGAGCATGTTGAGCAAGATGGCCGCCAGCGCAATTATTTGATTCCATTGGCCAACAATCCTCTACAGTCTATGGGGTATATGTCTATGGGCCCGATGTTGATTTTGAACCAGACAGCAGCTTTTTTTTAACTAATAATCATTAATTCCATCAATGGATTTTTTCTGTCCTGAATGGCACAGGTACTGTATATTCCAAGATGACAATGACAGCATTCATCGGGGTCATATTGTGAAAGACTGGTTCAGGGAGCATGAGACATCATTTCCACACATGGATTGGCCACCACAGAGTCCAGATTTTATCTCTATTAAAAATCTTTGGGATGTGCAGGAGAAGGCTGTGTGCAGCGATCAGATTCTACCATCATCAATGCAAGATCTTTGTGAGAAATTAATGTAACACTGGATGGAAATAAATCTTGTGACATCGCAGAATCTTATTTGCAACAAGGTATTGTTTTGTTTGTAGCAGTGGGCTCAGCATCTTGGTCTTCCTCATCTGGTTCCTCATCAGAGTTCTAGCCCTCTCCTGCCTTGCTTACTGGTTTTCATCTTCTGGAAGCTCTAAGTCTGAATTTCCCTCAGTGGTTCTTTTAAGAATTCTTACTGCCTCCGTCAGAGGGCTGTCAACTAAAAAAAATGCTAAATACAAAAAAGAACAAACCTTAATGCGTACTTGGTTACACCTGCACCAGGCTCTGCTGCCGACACGCCAACTCCAGCCAGACTCCTAAGCAGCCAGTCTCCTGATTATTAATCACATCCACCTGTCACCAGTTCCCTTTCCAGCCATATAAGCATCAGCAGATCATTCATCCACTGTCCGGCCCTCGTAATAACTATACAGCAGATTCCTCGTAAAAGCTACACAGCAGATTCCTCGTACTAGCTATACAGCAGATTCCTCGTAATATACAGTAGATTCCTCGTACTAGCTATATAGCAGATTCCTCATAATAGCTACACAGCAGATTCCTCGTAATATACAG
>JBAMHV010000003.1:894286-905408 GCA_037177535.1 Pseudomugil gertrudae
AGGCAAAAGTACTATCTGGAGATGGACGCGCAATTTTGCACCTTTGAAAGACGCAAACCCTTTTGCTCACTGTTAGTGGATCAGTTTGTACTTTTTTTTTAAGCGTGAGCAATGAGTTTGCACGTATTTTAGTACACGCAAACCTTTAGTAGATTTGGCCCTAATTGTCTTGTATAGGAACATGAAAAAGTACAAACAAACATTAGAACCTTAGAAGGAGTGATTGATTATTTTATTTAACATGGACATTTTAATGTGAATGCCACTGCTTTGCTTTACTGGTTCTCTCTGTCCTGAACATTTCAGTTTTCATGTCAATTACTTTAATTATTTGCCTAAATGTTGCAAGTGTTTTAAAATAAAGTAAATACTGACATTAGAGTTTGATTTACCTTGTTACAAAAATCTAAATACTAAATAGTATTGTATTAAATCAGAAATGTGGTAATGTGACCAGCCTTGGCTGTACACCTAAACCCTGATCTTCATATTATACTAGTATAATACTAGTAATTTCATAATTAAATTGAAATGTGATTATTTATGGGAGCATTTCAAATTGGTTAATCTCTGTATTACATGTTTTTACGTAAATATGATAAAAAAAACTATTTGTGCATATGTGTCTTTTTTTTCTTTACTGTTGTGAACTTTTATTTTGTAAACAATTGTATTGATAGTATTTTCCACGGAATTAGTGAAATACACAATCAGTCATTTTCTGAGCCTGCTGAACACCAATGATTGTTAACCTGTACATCAAACTATTTCCAGATGCATACATTTTAAAGGTTATACACAAACGATTGCAATTCTTCCCCTTGCCAGTATTACCACGGGTATAGATAACATTTAGCAGAGATGAGTGTCATGACACAGGAGGAATGGGAGGAAAGCAGTGTTTCAGAATAAAGATTAATTCACAAATAAAAATGGTTCAACACTTCAAAAAATGCTCCAAGAGAATCCAGGATTCCCTCTGATAACCAGCTCAGATCCTTGTCGCTCTTTCTCTCACACACCCTTACAAATGTGGTTGCTGTTACACATTTTACAGAACATGAAATAGCAAATTAAGAGGACATGCATTAAGCTGTCCTCATTATGTCATTAAAATCCCACAGTCAGAGGGCTCTCCTGGCATTCACTCGGACATCTATCTGATTTATAAAGGATTTTTCTCTATATTTTCCATGCAGAGAACCATCACTTTGCTATGTGAGTAACACAGTGTATTGTCATACAGCCAGAGTCATCACGCCCTCATAGCCTCGCTGTCTGCTGCTCTAGAGGCAAATTCCATGCTGAGGAAAGCAGGGGGTAATTTCTGGGATGTGGATGTCAAAAGAAATATACACTTCTAAAACAACAGTGAAACATTTTTATTCACCTCAACGCCTCGCAGGGTTGTTGTTGCGCAGTGTTGCTGAGGCATGGGTTTCTCTGCTCAGTGATTGCATTAAGTGCTGTTGTGAGCTATGTTTACCCTTTGTCTTTGAGGAAGCCTCGCAGGTAGTACCTGCATCTCTCAGGGAAATATATGAGAAGTAGATGAAGGGTGGGGTAGAGCGCTGGGCTAAATGTAAGAACAGGCCAGGAAGGATTATAAATAAAATTGACAGCAGGCACTATTGTGAACCATGACTTGAATGTTTAAAGGGTGGCGGTGTTCATGTGAGAAGCTGGGGAAATCTCTTTCTGTACAGCACAGCGTTGTGCTCTCCTCACCAGACATAAATACAAAATAGACGAGCCTCTTCGGAGGTGAACTCTATGGAATTATATGATGTTATTGTAGTTTGTGTCAAAATTGCAGTTGATCCATGACGAGAAAGAAAGAAAGGAAAGTGTAGGTATATGTAAGCACCACTGCTGAGGATTTGTGGATATTTTGGGCTGAATATGTTAACTTGAGCTGGATTTATACCCACACGGTGTTTGTGTGTCACTGCCATATGCTCAACAGTTGCAGAGCATTGATGGGCACCTCATCCGACGTGAACCCCTGTTTGTGTCCCAGTTATGGAGAAGTACTCCCTGGTGATTGGCTGGTTTGCGATTGCGCAAATTCCATTTGCGTCAGCTGTGGCAACTTTACCATACACAGTATAAATCTAACTTTCCTCCTCACTCATAGTCACAAGCTGTGGTTGGTGAACAAAAGAAAGAGTTTGCAAATGTAAGAGGATGAAATGAGTTTCTTCCACACGGGGACAGAATGCCATCTGGCATACTGGGCATTTTCCCGATGGAGCAAGTTTATTTAATAGTCTGACTGGTCTATAAATCTCAGTATTTAGCAGCCCAGCTAACTCTAGGTCAGCCTATTCACATTTTCTAAGCACCAGATACAAAAAACAGGCTTGCAAATGACCAAAAGTAATTGACAGTGCTATTACAACAGGACATTCATCAGCTGCCATGGACGATAGTGGTTGAAGTGATGGTATGTTGTACTGCCTTCACATCACAGAGGTTCTGTTATGGGTAGAGACTCATTAAGCCCGGTTAGTCTGATCCATATGAGCTTCTAGCTGTGTACAAAGTTACGATTAAGAGGAAAAATATCAATCTAATAGTGGCTTTTTCACTACCTTAGTTTGTCTCCCTACTGAATTAGTGGATGATGTCAGGAGAACAACTGGTTAACCGGTTGTGTTCACTGGTTAGAACAGTAAATATTTTAGTAAATCAATTAAGATTTAGTAAATCATTAAGTTTGTCTTCATCTAAATTATCTTGTTGAAAGTGGAAGTAGTGTTTTAAACTACTTTTCATCAACAATAGTCAGAGCTATCTGATTTTATTTGTTTGTTATAGGTTATGGGCTGATATTTGGTTCAAAATGTTTTAGTCAGCACAGATGAAACACCTTTTAATATTTTATTTATTTATTTACACAAATAAATATGTTTAATCCAAGCAGCAACGTCTATTGGGAAAAAGTTCATTTTTATATAACACTTTCTGTTTAGAAGTTATTTTTAATTTTGAAGATTGGCATAATTAATGGAATGTCCATTTGATTAACAAATTTCCAATTTCCACAGCAAGAAGACAGAGTGTAGCTTTTGGTCAGCTAATGATGCACCTTAGCTTTAGCTCACTTACTTCTGTTAGCAGTTTGGCTCCCGTTGGCTCAGTTACAGTAGTTTTTAGCTATAGGCTGCTCAGAGTTTGATAGATGTCAATCATCGACCCCCACACTTTGACCATTTTTGTATTATCTGGGAGTGACAGAACAAATAAGATGGTGATGGTTGGAACTGCCCAAAGAAGCTTTACTTTTGCTCTTCAGAAACATCCTGGGGGGCTACGAGGAAAAGCCTTCTGCTATCAGCCCCCTCTCTTATTGAACCAGCTCCCAGTGTGGCTACAGAAAGCAGACACCCGTAAACCTTCAAAATAAAGCCTAAAACCTTCCTTTTTAATCTTAGGTGGTCTGTGTCTAGCTATATATAATTTATGCAGCCATTGTAACATCCCATGATGCACTGAGCACTTCATTTTTATTTCTCTGCTTGTTTTCAATCATATACCGTATATAAATATGAGAATATTGACATCATTAACCTACTCCTTTTTCTGCAGTTCTTCATGGATAAAAGTTGCAGTGCATGTTAATCTCTCTCTCCTCTCCACTCCAGCCAGTCGAGGCAGATGGCTGCCCTCCCTGAGCCGGGTTCTACCGGAGGTTTTTCCTTCCTGTTAAAAGGAGTTTTCCTTCCCACTGTCGCCACATGCAATTCAGGATGGGAGATGTTGAGGCAAGAATGAGGAGTCTGGTTGTAAAAGTGAAAATGATTACAAGTTTATTGAAACAAAGAAATAGTACAAAGTAAAGAATTTGCAATTCCCGAGAGTCTGTTCAGAGGTCTATCAGGCAGAGCTCTGGAGAGAGTCTGACCATGAACATACAAGCTGGGACTTATGAAGACTCGTTCCCATGTCATTGCTTAATCATGTATCTTGTCAGGATAAAATGAAGAGATTGCTCTGGAGCCTAGTGAAGTCTAGCGCCAGATTCGGGTTGTACAACCATATGACCGGTGAGGCTGACCCATCCAGGTCAGCTAATTGGGAATCTGGTGGATATCAGCTAAAGTGTGGACAGGCTCTCACATTTAGAAGTCACAGACTTATTATCAGTTGTTTAGCAGAGGGCAATCAGGAGAATGTGCTGGCTGTATCAAGGCCTTTACACAGAGAGTTGCTGAATACTAATCTCAGTGACATTATGCTTGAACATATCAAAGGATGAAACTTACATATAAAAATAATTAATATGAGAAGCATGCATATGAAATCACCATAACAGGAGATCAGATCAGACTCAAGCTTTGATGCAATCTGTTGGTTTTCCCTTAGCTAGTCTATTGATTATGAATTGGCTCAAATTGATGTGTCTGTAGAGTGCCCTCAGATGACTTTATTGTAGTGGTGCTATATGAATAAAGCTGAACTGAATTTAACTGAGTTACATTTTCAACCGGTGTCCTGAAATGTCCTGGTTTTAATGTGCATGATGCAATAATACATACCCACATGTCTCTTGACTGGCCTTGGACAGCATCCACATCGTCTTGAATAAGCTAGAAAACGTGGGTGGGGGAGAATAAAGGCTGGCTTTACTTCTTAAGATGCTGCCCTGACCCCAAATACGTGGAAGACGATGGATGGTTGGATAGATGAATGGATTAACGTACACCAACCTATGACTTCATTAGAGAGAACTCTAGAAGACATGTGCGGCTACCACTGTAAATAGGGATCAAAGCATGATGAACCTTGGACTCTGATGTAGTTTTTTGCAAATCTTTCTCTGTGGGCCATCCTATATGGTCTTATCTTCAATAAACATGTCAAAGACTTCTAAAACGCAGTATGGCCTCAAATTACTTCTGTAAATCAATACTATCAAAACATGTATTCACTTTGAGTCCCTGCATAAAATGTTTGCATGCTTGTGTTGTATTATTTGCAGACTGCACTGCAGAGTGAGCCAGGAATCACACTTAGCCTACATGACACACTGGGCTTTTCATTAACAACAGTGGTGGAGGTCACCATGTCAGCACACACAGATTGTGTGAATTTAAACTGGAAGAGATGGATTCAGGTCAGATTTTCTTTTACCTCTACTGGATGGTAATTCAAAATCTGATTTTCATTTGGTATTGCAAATGCTCTGTTAATAATGCAGGCATGCCAGATAATGGTTCATTGTTATTACAAACTGATTATTCAAAATGCCTCAAAGATGTGTTTTGAGTGTTTGTACTTTTTGTACTACATTTGTGATAATAAGACCAAAAGGAATATTTTAGTTAGAAATCAGCTAAATCACTTTTTTCCAAAAACATTGGGAGTAAAATCATTGAATCCAGCTCTGCCAAGCAGCTACCAGCAGCACCTGAAGCAGATGTCCCAGAGTTGGGCAGTTTTAGCATCTCCAGGAGCAGGAGCATGCACTCAGAATACTAAACTAAACCTTGCAGGGACACTGGCTCCTGTACTTAGACTGCTATAACCACAATACTGGAATTACTGAATACACATGAGAAAAAGGATTAAAGCATGACTTTATGTGAGTCTGCAAGAATGACATGATCAAACAAAGGTTAAGGAGTTATTTCAGCTGTATTGCACACATGTCCTCTTTTTGTGCGTGCTGATGTGCTTTCATGTAAGAAAATAAGTATGTTAGGTGTTGTTTACTTATTTACTTTTGCACCTTATTTATTGTGACTGGGATTCTGTAGGCCCTGAACAATCTAATATCAGTCTTGGAGTAAGTGGAAGAAGAGGTAATTCACTCCAGGAGTGGGACGTACATGTCATATAACCAATAGTGTTGAGATTAATGTCATAGTTCTATGTTCAGGTTCACTTTGAACAAAATACAATAAATACATAGAGTCCTCAAAAAAAAAAGCTTAGCAACAAACAAATTAAACAAATACATTGTAAATAATTTTAGTGATCTTTGAGGAGGAAGTTGTTTCGGCAGATGAGATTAGAGTCACTTAGTCCCAATGCCACCTTTTTTTGGCTCTCTGCTCCAAAGTCGAATGAATAATTAAAGATGAGGAAAGAGGAGCAGGATGAACAATATGGCTACCTTGCCCTATAAATGGAGATTTTCATCGTCCTACTTTTTCTTTAGGAAGTTTTTCTGATCTTTTATAAAACTGATGCAAAGCACAAAAAAAGCAGAGACTATGAATCTTGCTGAAGATAAATCTCCTTTGTAGAACATGTTATGGTTCCTTTGAGCCTTATTGTGTCCAGGGATTATAACATATGTGCGAGACCACCACCAGGCAGCCATGTTTAAAACAAGTTTATTTAAACAAAGGAAATGAGGGGAAAGGGGGGAAAAGGTGAAGGAAACAAAAAAAAGGGAGCAGACCACAAACTAGTCAAGTAGGTCCGAAGATTTGGGCTAAATTAAAAAGACCAAGCCAAAGAACTGGAACAAAATGCTGGGTTTGGCGGTGGCCTCCAGCAGATACTGCTTTTACCCCAGGAGCCTTTCCAGACAGTCACTGCGAGGTAGAGCACACGTAAATGTGTCCAGCTGACCACTGCAAGTCTTCAACATGTTAATACAGATGCTCATACAGTCTGCCTGTCCAAACCAGTGTGTACCTGGGTGTCAGAGTGAATGTGGAGACTTTATATTGAGCTCTTGGTTTATTTGTGTGTTGGTCTGTAAAAGCCAAAGCTGGATGCTTTTTGGTCAGCTGTGCAGACTCGTTGTAGCTGAGACCTTCAGACCGTTCTGTGCAACCATCACTATGTATGGTATAAATATATGATAATAAAGCCCAGTTTTCTGTAGGGCTCCAAGTTATATTATTTATTTCATTATGTATTATGATATTAAGCAGTAGTAGAAGTTTATTAATATTGCACGCTTATTAATATTTACTGACATCCTCAGTTTGTTTATTTGGGCAGGGTGGAAAACCTCGTCTACAAAATAGCGACTCTATGTCTTCCATCATCAAAGTGTGGCCTTGACCTCCCAAACATAAGAAAGTATCAGCGTAGTTCTCATATGCGTGTAGCTGCTCACTGGGTGCAAGAACCGGTTTCTCTCTGGCTTGAGAGAGCTCCATGTCCAATTTCCCCTTGAAAAACCTGCTTTTTGAAAAAAAACTAAAAACTTTAAAGCTGTCTTGTAGTAACCCACTAACTTTATCTACTGTTAGAGCTTGGGAAATAGTTCAAAAGCTAGAAGGCAGGTCTCAGCTAACATCTCTTTTCGCTCTGTTGTGTGATAACCCCCTTATTCTGCCTGGGACTACTGACTCCGGTTTTCGAGTTTGGGCAGCAAAAGGGATTTCTACCGTTTCTGATTTGATGGACAGATCTAATCTGATGTCATTTGAACAGTTACTTAATATGACATTCATAGACATGATTTTTTCAATATTTGCAAGTGAGGGACTATATTAAAAAGGACACAACAATACAAAATAATCAAATCATCTCAGACTGCGAGAACCAGCTATTCAAGTCAAAATTTAGAACCTCTATAAGAATTTGCTATAGTTTACTAAAAGATTATGGGATCACAAATACAGCTTTGTTAATAGGATGTGGGGAAAAAGAATTAGATATGACGATCAGTGATGTGGCCTGGGATCAGGTCTGGGAAAATGCTAAATCTCTGAGCATTTGTAATAGAATCAAAGCTATACAACTAAAAAATTTACATTGAGTTCATATATCTCCCTCCCAACGCCATCGATTTAATTCAGACCTTTCCCCGCTCTGACCTAAATGTAAAATAGAGGTGGGTAAACCAACTCACTGTCTTTGGTCCTGTAGAAAGATACTGTACAACAAGTTTGGGGTGATATAAAAAGAGACATAGATAAGATTCTCTCTACTGTAACCGAATTTAACCCTTTGTGTATGTTACTTGGAACGACAAATAATAACATCAAAGGGAAATATGAAGATCATCTCTACAGGTTACTTGCATTCTGTGCAAGGAAATGTGTGCTATTGAACTGGACCACAGACAAAGCCCTATCCAAGGCACAATGGCAGCGGACTGTACTTAACTATGTGTCGTTGGACTACCTAACAAATAAGCTAAATAATAGAGATAATGTGTTCCATAGAATATGGGATTCTTTCATGTGCTATCTCGGGTTGGATGTTTCTGCTATTTTTTCACAAAAATTTGTATGATGTATCTGTTCCTCTTTGGTCTTATAGATGCTTGTCACTTATCTTATTTGTGAGCCGGGGTGTTTGGTCTTTGTTCTGTTTTTTATGTTTACACTTAAAAACCAATGTTTAAACCAACATATGTTTAAAAAAATATTGACTGACATCCAAATAAATTATTATACATTAACCTCCAAAACAGCACTTTTAAACAAGTGTTTGACTCATATTACACAGAAAAAACTAGGGTTTGAATGTGTTTATTGATTTAAAATGAATACATTAAAACCTGGTGAGACTGCAAAGTGAATGCACGCTTTAGTTAGCTGTTTCATAGGCTAGCTCTTATCATCACTTCCATCCATCCATCTATCCATCCATTTTCTACCGCTTGATCCCACAGCGGGGTCGCGGAGGGGCTGGAGCCTATCCCAGCTGTCCACGGGCGAGAGGCAAGGTACACCCTGGACAGGTCGCCAGTTCATTCAGGGCCAACACAGATAGACAGACAACCATGCACACACACATTCACTCCTATGGACAATTTAGAGTCACCATCAGACTGAAAGCTGAATGGTAAAACGGACTGAATGTTGGGTTAGCGAATAAGACCCAAGTTATGTTCAAAGCAATGCTGGTACAGTTTGGACCAACAGCCCCAACACTGGTCTGGCCCAATCACCAGAGAAATCATTCTTTAAAAGCTACATTGTTTAAGCTTGTGAAGTAAGGACTGAAAATTCAATAAAACTACTTTTCTAACATTTTGTTACATGTTTTCTAAGAACATGTTACCCCATAAGACCCACAAATCTTTTTCAAGGACACAAAGTCAAAATAATCTTTCTTTTAAAACAGTTCTTTGTCTATAAATATATTTTTCTTTTGGCTTTTGTTGCCATCTGATGATTAGTACCTTGTGTCTCAGCCCACTTACTGCAGTGGCAGCCTGAGAGATACGCTCCAATAATTCCTCAGTAGAAAATGGGTGATTCTTATGTTCTAACCCTCTGCTTTCCTTCTCACTGGGCCTTTTGCTGTTCAAAAAAAGGACACACTAATTTAGAAATATGAGCTGAGTTCATCCACTTTGGGATTTTCACTGCAAGGCAATTGAAAAGCTAAAAAAGGCTGCAACAACCAGCGGTCATTTATTTGATTGACACAATGCAGCAACAAACAACGTGTACAATTTCAACAGAAAATCCTATATCTGTTTGCAAGTTTGAGGGTTTAGTGTTAAAGAGATGAGTGGAGTTTGTTAAACAGTCAAAACGGTTGAATAAATACTAGATAAATGTTATAACTAGCACCTTGGTATAATATGGAACTACCTGAAAAGAAAGCACGCGAGTTTTTATTGAGTAGTTGTCACTTGCTGCTATTTTTTAAATAGATTTATTGGAAAGACATAAAAGCAGGAGGATATCGTCCAACACGGATTGCTGTTTACAAGTAACTACTAACCATTAAAGTCAGCATTTTAATGGATGTGACCTTAATTACTGAGAAATAATAAAGAATTTGAATGTCACCCAAAAGACAGCATCATCTCAACAGAAAGTGGATGTCTCTTGGGAGCTGATTAGGTGAGAGTTGAGAAAGGCGGTTCTCACCTGGTTCCTAGTTGAAGGAGCACTTATAGTAGCCGTAATGAATGGAGCCGGATGGGATTTTTGAATGTCATCTCTACCCCCTGAGAGACATCCAATTTGGCACTGTGTAATAATAATGTCAGGAAGAAGCCATGAACTCTAGGGACATTATCACAAGGAAAGCAGCAAAGAGTTATTACACATCTCTGGGGCAAAAAAAGAGAATAAGAGAAATGAAGAAAGACTGCAAAGACGCTCCAGTTAAAAACTATTATTTCAGGTCTGGTCTTTAACTTTACTTCATTCTAACATAATTTCACCACAGGTATTGTGTTCTTTAAAATACTTCTATATATTAAAGAAAAAATAAGAAAAACAGAAGAGATGCAGATATATACATGGATTATTTCCTAGAAAGAGACTCCTGTGTATCTTCTCATTTGTGCATCCTGACAGGCGGGGGTATAGGCAGACAGTCTATTGTGAAAGATATTATTATGAACCCTCTTTTTTGCTCTGGAAAGTTCTTCGTTATAGATTGTAACCCTCTGCTGAGAAAATCAGGCCCTGTCACCTGAGGGCAATCACCCATCCAGACATCTTTTTAGTCTCCAGCACTGCAGCATTGACCTGTTAATGGCTTTCTCTACTTGTATTCAGAATGAGGTAAGACCCGTTAACAATCTGACAACTTGACAGCCAAATTTTTTTCTTTTCTTTTTTCTAGCAGGGTATGTAACACAATTATAGTCAGTTCCAGTCTGAATCACATCAATATTCAAAACACACTTACGCTGTAAAGACATTTCTTTGGGATATAAATGTATTAAATATACTAAAGCTTTGCAGAGGGTGGACTTGAGGTGCAGTATAGATCAGGCTATGTATGTATGGAATTATTTTGTCTTTACACAACTTTTTTATGGTGAAACTGCCTGAGTTTCTCTCTGCACAATTTCTCGGTCAACATGATCTATTGCCTTGCTGGCTCAAAGAAAGCTCCACCAAGACCACAAGTGTTACTGCACCAGTATCCCTCATAAATTAAATGAAAGTGGGAAAAATGAGTATTTTTTCTTATAGTGGGAAAAATCTTCACAGGGGGATACAGCACCCTGGATGATCAAGGTCTGCTTCACTACGAAAGCCGACAGCAGTCCTGGGTGATTATTATTTCTTTTTTTTTAATCATTAATTTGAGAAAATTTGTAAATTTTCTTGTTGTCTCAATATAAGGGGGACAAAAGAGAGTGCTCCCCCCGAGGACTCCCTCGTCCTCCTGGGTGACTTCAATGCTCACGTGGGTGGTGACAGTGAGACCTGGAGAGGTGTGATTGGGA
>JBAMHV010000003.1:905508-918272 GCA_037177535.1 Pseudomugil gertrudae
ACGATCCGGCGACTGAGGAGGGGAAAGCAGTACTTTGTCAACACTGTTTACAGTGGGGATGGGAGGCTGCTGACCTCAAACCGGGACGTTGTGGGTCACTGGGGAGAATACTTCGAAGACCTCCTCAATCCTATCAACACGTCTTCCGATAAGGAAGCAGAGCCTGGAGACTCTGAGGCGAGTTCTCCCATCTCCGGGGCTGAGGTTGTTGAGGTAGTTAAAGAGCTCCTCTGTGGCAGGGCCCCAGGGGTGGATGAGATCCGCCCGGAGTTTCTTAAGGGTCTGGATGCTATGGGGCTGTCCTGGCTGACACGCCTCTGCAACATCATGTGGACATCTGGGACAGTGCCCTAGGATTGGCAGACTCGGGTGGTGGTCCCCCTCTTCAAAAAGGGGGATCGGAGGATGTGTTCCAACTACAGGGGGATCACACTCCTCAGCCTCCCTGGGAAAGTCTATTTGGGGGTACTGGAGAGGAGGGTCCGTCAAATAGTCAAACCTCAGATTGAGGAGGAGCAGTTTGGTTTTCGTCCTGGTCGTGGAACAGTGGACCAGCTCTATACCCTCTTTGGGATCCTGGAGGGAGTATGGGAGTTTGCCCAACCAATCTACATGTGTTTTGTGGAGTTGGAGAAGGTATTCAAACGTTTCCCTTGGGGGCTCCTGTAGGGGGTGCTCCGGGAGTATGGGGTACCAGACCCCCTTGTTCGAGCTGTTCGGTCCTTGTACGACTGGTGTCAGAGCTTGGTTCGCATTGCTAGCAGTAAGTCAGATTTGTTTTGGACACCAAGGCTACCCTTTATCACCAATTCTGTTCATAACCTTTATGGAGCCACTTCCTCTTATTGTAGCTTTTTTTGTGGCAGGTTATATAATGTGGCCTCTTTGCACAACTGAAAACAAATTTTCTCCAATTAGCCACCCTCTCATAGTGTCCAATACAAGTCTCCTAGCTCAGAGAACAGCTCCTTTAGTAAAATAAATAGATAGAATATAGAGGTGTTGTCTATCACGTGGTGAGATAAACAAATTGTACCTGATTGCACTCTCATAGTATTTGCAGGTATTTCTTATTGATCACGTCTTTATTTCAGACTCAGCGCATTGATAAAGATAAACTCAGCTGTTGAGTATATTTAGACCTGTTTTAACCTAAGCAGAAAGGGGTTTAAAAAAAACGCTTGGTGTATATTTCAGGGCGAGAAATCAGAGGTGTGGCGTGAGCATTTGTGAAGCTGCTCAATTGTGTGAATCTCACGGCCAATGTGTGAGAGTTGGTATGTATATCTAAACATACAAAGTCGTTTGTCTTTTCCAGGTTACATAATTACATAAACAAAAAAATAGGCTACATAACCCATGACTTATTTGAATAAAAAAAATAGCCAAAATGTAGAAGCAACATGTGAAATCTAATGATCCATTAGACTGTAAAAGCATCGTTATTAGCAGCAGGATTTTGGCCTATGCTTTTGTCCATGGAGCTCTGCAGGCTTTTGTTTATTCACACTTCTCTTAAGGTCCCACAACATTATTTAAATGGTGCTGTGTTGTTGCCAGGGTCATGCTGTGTTATGGTCTGCAATCTAATCCCATGAGCACATCAGGCCACACAATTTCATGATGTTCTGGCTAAATGGGAAAGTGGTACACTGTATAAACCTTCATCTCTTTAAATCTTCTACTTTCTACAGTTTGTAAAGCAAATCACCTTTATACTGTGTCCGAACACATCAAGCATCCTTTGAAAGGGAAAATTACATCTCATTAAATAAACATCTGCTCCAGCTGTAAAAACGTGAACTGTACAACTCTCAACATTGTTTATTTTTTAGGGATTTTTTAATATTACGTATTAAGTTTTTCATGTATCCCTGCTCCAACACAGCTGATGTGATAATGAGTAATTGTCTAGAACCCGATTGGCTGTCCATTTAATTTGATTCAAGTTGATTTAGTTGACTGTATTGAGTACCCCTGACCTAGCCTAAGCTGTTATCTTGGGTTTTTTGTTAAAAAATGGTGAATTTAGACAAGTTAATGCAAAAATGTATGCTGGGAATATAGCCTGGTAGGTAGTAGGTTTGTTCAGGCTTTGCAATTTTTTTCCAAAAAATAATCCGAGGGAAGGTCCTCTTAGCATGACCAGTCAAAAGAATCATTCCAATCAAAGAAAATGAACCGAATCTGTTTACGTCATTCTATTAATCCATCCATCAATCATTTTCTACTGCTTAGATCTTAATGTTTTTCATTTCAATTGTTTTATATACAGTTCCAGGTCCATTGTGATCTGGTGCTGTAGCATTTAGACTTACTTTGTGGTCATCTGATGATGTAACCTGCTGGGATTCCCAGTCCAGTTGATGCTCATCACCAGCTCCTCCACAGGAGTGAGGGTTGTCGCAGTCTTTCCAACCCTCCAGCCTGCACTTATTGGCTGTTAAACATACACTTATAGCATAACCTTTGTTGTGAGCCATGGTGATATTTTGTCTATGGAAATTATTATCTGGCTCAACAAACACGATGTTGTCATAGCAACCTTATAGCTGAGAGTTTAGGACCGAAAAGGCAGGTTAAGATGTCAGAAGATTTTACAGCCTTGATCTCAGACTTTATCAGAGGTTTTGTTTAGCCTCCTTTCTGGAATATGTCATAAGCCTACAAAACTGGAGGCAAAAAAATAATATGCAAGTCAAAATTTTAGACCACTACCCACAATATTTAGCCTATAATATTTTGTAGGTTTTATACATTTTTTAAAGTTTAAAAATGTGTGGTGTGCACGCCACACTATATAACATCAAAAGAGGAAGGTCTTTTTTAAAACTTGCATCCCTTTTCTTGCTCTTAGCTTGTGTTAAAAAGCCAGTGCAGTGTCTAACATTTTTTTACTAGTATGTTTCAAATTTCAAGCCTGATGCTTCTTCCTAGTCTCCTCTCTCACCTGCAACCCTCGTATGTCATATCTGGTAAAATGTGGTAAATAACAATTGGTTTACACTAGTAAACAATTATTATACTAATTAGATGTTTTCACATGTAACAATTAGATGTTTCAAGGTAACAATTACGCTAAGTTAAACAATAACAACACATTAATGCCAACTTGTGCTGATAATCATAGTCCCTCCCTTTAACAGTGCTGTTTACTGGTGCATGAAGAACTGAAACTGAAACTCTCTGAAACTCTCTTCACCCAGGGGCAACTTGTATAAGTGGGCTATCAGGGCTTAGCCCTCCCTGGATGTTTCAGGAAAAATGAAAAAATAAAACATTAATGAATGTTTTTTAAAAAACTGTGAAAAGGTTGTTCTAATTCTTGATTAATCAACAATAAGTACAGCAAAACTAAAAACACAGAGCAAAATTACAGCCCAAGCGGAACAACACAGTTTCACTGGACTCTGCGTGATTGACAGGTAGTGTGACACGCCCCCTTCTTTTGGGCTAAATATGCGCAGCCCTAGTGGGCGATTTTCGACCAATGACGGATGACTTGGTGTGAGCGAAAGATTTCTGTGGAGCTGAACTCGAAGTAATGGCTGTAACAGTGGAAATCCAAGCCGGACGCAGAGGTCTGACTGCGTGTCTGTGGCCGCTCAGTGCTGCAGCATCATGATCGAGCAGTCAAAAACTCGCTTTGAGAAGGCCTGACATCTAATGTCGTTTGAACTGATATATCCGGAGATGTTTTCACAGTTTAAGGCCAGTTTCCCCCCAAAACAACTGGATGTCACATGTGAACGTTTCCCAATGATCTGCAAAGAGAAACTTCATCTCTTGTGTCTCCACAGTCCACGTCCCCTGTGGTTCCAGGTCCCCGCTCAACTTCTCCCACATCTCCCGTGGTTCCACAGCAGCTGCCGACTCCAGTCCCGAGGTTCTGTCCAGAGAACCAGCCCCGCTCCTCTCCGTCTGAGAACCAGCCCCGCTCCTCTTTGTCTCCATCTGAGAACCAGCCCTGGTCCACGCCGCCGCATTTCATGTGTCCCGAGTCCCAGGAGGTCCTGTGGATGGACGCTCCTCCCGTTTCCGAGTCCCAAGAGGTCCCGTGGGTGGATGCTCCTCCCGTTTCCGAGTCCCAGGAGGTCCCGTGGGTGGATGCTCCTCCAGAGTCCGGTGCCCTGTCCCTTCGGCCTCCGGGCCATCCTCCAGAGTCCGGTCCCCTGTCCCTGCAGCCTCCGGGCCGGCCTCCAGAGCCCGGACTTTGATGCCTGCGGCCTCCATGCTGGCCACCTGATCTTGTGTTTTGTTTGGTACGTCCAGTGGACGTCCTTTAAAGGGGGGTACTGTCAGGGATTCCATGTGAGTTTTCTGTACTTCCTGTTTTATTTTGGTTTATTTCCTGTTTCATTAGGATAATAAATATCCTCCATCTGCCTTCTGCCTGCTTTGGGTCCAATCATCTCCACCATCTCCTCCATGCTTGCTCACCCTGGGAGCATAACAGCGACATTTGTTTGGAGTCATGCATGTGGGTGTTGTATAAAGATGCTTTGGGTGCAATTAAAGTGGTGCTCATTAGCAGCTAAATGCTCCACTATCTCCTGTGCAACAGCTAGCATTTGTCAGTGCAGCTTCTGAGTTTATATTGGAGAGAAAAAAACTGGCTATAGTTCGAGAAAGTTGACCTGTGTCCCAATTCATGGCTTGCACATGCTGAAGTGTGCACTTACCAAGACAGCCTACCTAGTGTTCAAGAATTACCCATAAAAGTGCTCCAGTCCCCCTTTACCTAGCAATTGTATATGCCATGTTTATCCAATAAATGATCCAATTCTTTCACAAAAAAACATGAACATATCTATTTAAAATGACAGAAAATAGAGCCAGTAATTTGAATTTAATTTTTATTTACCTGTGTTTTTCTAAATTACAAACATGTGGTGGAGGCGTCGCAGACGAGCTCTCCTTGAGCAGAGTGCAGTGAAGCTCTCTCTTCTGGCTGATCAGATCATGTCAAGCTGAAGTTAACATCAGTGAAAATTAATTCTGGTCAGATGCATGTAAACAAATTTATTTGTGGTCACAATTCTACAGCATGCCAACTAGTCTGCTGGGACAAGATGTGTGTGTATATATAGTATAAATATTTTTTAAAAAGCCCTGTAAACTTTGCCGGTATGCAACTGCACATAAAGGATGCATTGCTTGTAGCCTTTGTTTCAAGCTAATCTGGATCCAAAGTGCAAATTTGATTGATGGATTCTCAGGAGCCTTCAAATTGGAACAGTACTTAGCACGTTGCTATGACACATGTAGCCGACACATTGACAAACTGAACTGGGACACAGTTATGGTGTCATTTTTTATTTCTATGTTCAGTGTGAAAAGAGACGAAGCTCTAAATGATGTTATACAGCAAGAAAAATAACACTTGTAATAAGTTAAACAACTATACCAAACAGAAGTTAAACTATAGAATATGGAGTTATATGGGGAAATGTCAATGAATCAGTGAGGAAGTGCCCTCAACATATCCTATTCCATCTGATCTGCCTCACAGACTTAGCTACTTCCTGTCAACATGTTTAATATAAGAGTGTCTCCACACAGGTAATTTAGCATACAAAGGATGAAAAAGAGATTTCTTGTTTAGCTTTGGTGGATCACTGAGGTGAAAAGAAAGAGAATTTTGTGTTTGTTTCTCTTTTCATGGTTTTGTGCATGTTTAACAATACTGCAGCAGGACCAAATGTGCACGGAGTGATCCATCATAACATAACATGGGATTATGGCATCGATTTGCTTTGATGAGCACTGTAGCATCCTCAGTGTTGAAATCAAAGTAATAATGTGACAGAAGCAATGATGCTTTTTAGCCTCAGTGGCATATTTATTTGTTAGATGATGATGGATTTCTCATAACATCTCAGAAAAATCTTAGATAACATAAAAAACGACAGAAGAAGAAAACTTTTTTGCTCCTCAAACAAGAACGTAATCATTCTATTCAAAAGCCGACGTGTACTCAGGTTTAATAAATATGAACACAATATTTACACTGTAAACTACAATACAGGTGTGGATCTGGTTAACTCTTATAGACACCAAACATAATGTCTGCATATAGCTTAGAAATGGGTTTGGTCATAATATCAGCACCATATCCTTACTGATGGAATAGCAAATGCATCTTTCCTTTAGTTCCCATGCACCTCACAATATGATTATTGATTGCCAAATGTTTGCACTATTTCTGGTCACAGGGTTTTTGGCTAAAGCGCTTTTTTCCTGGTTGTCTTCATATACTGATGTCTGTGTGTACTTGTAACTATCAATACCTATATATTTTTACTTTATACAATAACTGTATATTGGACTGGCGACCTGTCCAGGGTGTACCCCGCCTCTCGCCCGTTGAGCTGGGATTGGCTCCAGCCCCCCCGCGACCCCGCTCTGGGATTGAGTGGAAGAAAATGGATGGATGGAATAACTGTATATAATATATACACTGTTGCATTGTAGAGGCTACACCCATATATTGTGACAGGCAGATTGTGCCACTGTAAGTTGTCTCTTAGTTTTCCAAGAACTTGGGATTATTTCTCACATAGGCCTACACAATAACTTGTACTGCTGCATCTGCTGGTAGTATTACCTGCCCCATCAGCATCACAATAGCGTACTAGACACAGCTTCTCGCTGTTGTTTCTCCTGAAACACAGCTCCTTGTTGTTAGGCCCCTTGAGGTACCTCGGTACATGCTTTATGTAACCCATTGTTCCTCTGTTGGATCACAAAAATGTGTTGTAATTACTTGCTTACCACAAGACGTAAGTCTGAGCAAGTAGTCTCGTTATGCACCTTTACATTTTTCAATTTATTAGCATTTTTGTTTAACAATTTCTGATCAAAGGCTGAATATCATTATTTAGTGATGTATGCTTTTCATAGCTGGTGTTTTATAATAATAATAAATTTTATTTGGGCGCCTTTTTTGCACTCAACGTTACCTTACAATATAAAACAAAACCAAATCAATAAGACCAACAAATAAAATACATAAAACAGTGATTAAAGAAGTGTGGATGTTACAGTAAATATGCCAGTTTGAATAGATGTGTTTTGAGTTTGGATTTGAACAGGTGTATTGAATCAGAGTTGTAGAGGTCAGGGGGCAGTAAGTTCCAGAGATGATGAGCAGGGGAGGAAAAGATGGAGGTGTCATCAATACAGAAATTAGCAGATTTGGAGAGTCGATTTAGTGGATTTTATGCTTCATGTTATTACAGAATATCTTACATATCACACTTTAGATCACTTTAAAATAAACAGAACAATTTTTCTCTTCTCTCCTCTTCACTGTTCAAGTCACATGGCATATTGGTTTAAAAGCATAGACAATTGGATTATTTTGTGAATTAGGACTCTCAGCTTTGTCCTCCACTGTGCTACCCTTCATTACTGTGTTACGGCTTGCTCTATTGAGTGTAGAGTGACTGGTCATACGTACCCTGTTACGTAAACAGTAACATCCCACCAATATGGCAGCCTACTGACTTGCTAACTATGCAAAATTACAATAATAAGTTGGTTATATCTCTGGTTTAAATAATTTTTTTAAGTTTTCATGTATATTTTAACTATGTCTGTGTCATTTAATTACATGTTGCATTTCACTTTAAGTTAGTCAAGGCAAAGGTGAGAAGAGGGAGCTGTCTGGTACCTCAAGCCCTGGTGGAACAAATGAACTTGATTACAGAAGCAAACAGTAAAGGCTTAGGAGAACACGAACTTGCTAGGCCCTCTCTTTTCACATTTTCTGGCTATGCCACTGGCTCCTAGCATCCACAGTTTTATTGATATAGCCATGAGTCTGTGAAGATTGTTGTGACAACTCAAGTCCAGTCCGATAAGAGAACTGTAAGATTTAATCTTATGCAATGTCTTCAGAATACCTTAGCTGATCAAACAAAAGAAGATCCAAAGATACAGCCCTGATGCTTGTCTCATGCAATTTAGAAGCCCACCCCCTGAACTGGACTCAGTTATGTAGAAAATAATAAATGAGCAAAGCAGAGCTTCTATAGCCATGTGAATGTCTGCATTAAAATTATTTTTAATTATTTCCAACCTGAGGGAAATACTTTACAGTTTTTAAACTTTTTTTTTTGCAATACTACAAATTTTTTTGTATCCCAGTCTCCCTGACTTCCCACAGTGTGTTTATCAGTAAACTTTTTCCCTTCCCTGGTTTCACTGAATGCTGAGATCCCCTCCGTGTTGCACAGAGAGTGGCCTTAGAAGAAGAAACATCACAACGATTACTCATAATGGCTTCCCAGCTGGACTCATACATGACGCTTTACCCTCTATTTGGTGTTCCAAGTCTATACCTAACAGTAAAAACAAATCAGAAAGTATATAAATAAATAATTGTTTTTTTTTTAAGTTTAGAGATTAAATATTAAATGGTCATTTTTTAACTTTGCACAATTTTCAGCTTCACATCTAACCAAGGTCAGAAGTAATTAGAGCATCTGTTGAGCCATTAATTGCAAAAGATTTACGACCTCGCAGTCTGTATGAGAGCAGCCGCTTTGCTGATATTGTCCATAAATTATAGATGAGATGTAAAGTGAAAACCAAGAATTATTTAATTTAAAAACATGTGCTGGCATTTTACATCACAGTAAAGCCAAAGTTATTCAAGAACCTTTAGTTACAATTTCTTCTTTTTCAGACATTTAGTGCAGAAGAATGCGATGCAGTGGTAGATAATGGTCCTATACAGATAGACTATCCATGCATTTTCTAGACTACACATGTCATTTGTTTACATGTTTCCTGCTATAAAATAAGAATGCTACGTTTGTAATGAGGGCAGTAGTGTGAATTTTAGGACCAACAGATAATGAACATTTTTACGCTCAACAGTATGACGCTATGTAACTTTCCATGAATGTCAGATGGGTGACTCATAAGGCATGTCATGATTTGGACACTTGCTGTGGTGTGTTTTTTGGTTTCCTGTGTTTCTGTTTTCAGTTTTAGCCTCATGTGTTAATTAGTTCCACCTGTGTTTGATTATGTGCACCTGGGTCTTGTTTAGTTCAGTTTGTATTTTAGTCCTTGGGTTTTCACTTGTGGTTGCGGGTTCATTGTATTGGTTGGTAAGTAGCCTTAGCCTTAGCCTGAGTCTTTAGTCTTGAGTCTTGTTCTCTGTTAAATAAATAATTTCATCTGCATTACTGCTGCCTCCTGCCGATTCCTGCCTGCAGTTGGGTCCACACCCCACCTTCCATTTCCTGACAGAATGAACCCGCCACATATGGACTCAGCAGGTGAGAAAATCGCATATTATATGCATTTCTTTAGGGAGGCAGAGAATTGCTTCCCTGGAGCTGACGACTAGGATTTGGAGCTGCCCAGTTATCCACCCTCACACTCCAGCCGCCGCCATCACAATCACAAGGAATAACCTGTTTAGCGCATCAGCTCCAGTCAGTTGCTACTGGGGCTGGACTCTGACACTGAGCCTATGGACTATATTCTTTTTGAGGGGACTCGGCTGGCTATTCGGACGACACCCTGGAGGTCCTCATCTCAGGCGCCGCCACCAGCTCCACGCTCTTCGTCTCAGGCGCCGCCAGCAGCTCCATGCTCCTCGTCTTGGCCTGGTCCAGCATTGCAGCCTCCAACACCGCTGCAACCGCTGCCACCTGCGAGCCAGCCCTGGCCCATGCCTCCTCTTACTCCTGTTCCTGAGGGGGTCCCAGAATGGGATGCTCCACCGCTTGCTCCTGCTCCCTAGGGGGTCCCAGGATGGGATGCTCCTCCTCCACCGCCTCCTGCTCCCGACGGGGTCCCAGGATGGGACGCTCCACCGCCACCTGTTCCCGAGGAGGTCCCAGGATGGGACACTCCTCTTCCTCTGCCGCCGACTCCAGTCCCGAGTTCCCGTCCAGAGCACCAGCCCAGCTCCTCTCCATCTCCCAAGCACCAGCCCAGCTCTGCGCCGTCGCTCAAGGGTGGACGCTCCTCCTGTTCCGGTTACTGATTCCGAGTCCAAGGAGGTCACGTGGGTGGACGTTCCTCTGCAGCCTGCTCCTCTGTCCTTTCGGCCTCGGGGCCGTCCTCCTGAGTCCATTCTTCTATCACTGCGGCCCTCTGGCCGACCTCCTGACCCAGGACTCTCTCACTGTGGCCTCAGGGCATGGTGCACCCCACCTTCATGCTCCGTTTCCTGACAAGGCACCCGTTTATCATCGTATATGGACAGTTCAAGCAACCCAACAGATTAACATAGAGGTCTTACAAAGTTTTCACTGCACTAAAAAAAAAAAACATCTAAATTTCCCTCTGGGATCAATAAAGTTTTTTTCATGACAGCTCCAATTCTACACAAAAAAACAAAACATTCTTTGAGTTAATGTGATATTTTAGCATGTAACAATGATTTAACAATACTGATCTATACTGATAAGTTGGCAACATTGACTGTATCAACACTGATCGGGAAGGAAAACTATGATAACAGCCTACGACCTACTAGAAGGAAGATTAGGGCCCTACTGACCCATACAGATGGGTTGATGACCTACCAATAATGTCCATTCAGTTAATGATAACATTCAAATTTTGTTCACACAAACTCTGCAGCGTGCTTGTCTCCTTTAAAAATACTGTTATACCACCATCTCCTTCTGAATTATATGATGCAAACTATGAAAAGATAGTTTGGCATATTAACAATGACCTGGAACGATGGTCCACACTGCACTGTCCCTGTTAGATTGTGTTGAGAGTATTCATGTGAATGTGCTACCCAGGCTTCCTTATTTGTTCCACATGTTACCTGTGGACTGTCCAAAAGCAACTTTTGACCACCTCAACAAATTGATATCAAGATATCAACATATTTGCTGCCGGCAATGCGGACCAGGCTCTGACACCGGTCATACAAGCACCGAACAGCTCAAACAAGGGGTCCAGTACCCCATACTCTCAGAGCACCCCACACAGGAGCCCCCAAGGGACACGGTCAAATGCCTTCTTCAAGTCCACAAAGCATGTAGACTGGTTGAGCAAACTTCTAGGCTCCCTCCAGGACCCTGAAGAGGGTATAGAGCTGGTCCACTGTTCCACGACCAGGATGAAAACAACACTGCGACTCCTCAATCTGAGGTTTGACAATTCGACGGACCTTCCTCTCCAGGACTCCTGAATATACTTTCCCAGGGAGGCTGAGGAGTGTGATCCCCCTGTAGTTGGAACACACCCTCCGATCCCACCACCCCAGTCTGTCAATTCAGGGGCACCATCCCAGATGTCCACACGATGCTGCAGAGGCCTGTCAGCCAGGACAGCCCCACAGTATCAAGAGTTTTAAGATACTCCAGGCAGATCTCGTCCACCCCCTGGGCCCTGCCACCGAGGAGCTCGTTACCCACCTCAGCGACCTCCGCCCCAGAGATGGGAGAACCCACCTCAGAGTCTCCAGGCTCTGCTTCCTCATCGGAAGACGTGTAGGTAGGATTGAGGAGGTTTTCTCCAGTGACCCATAACGTCCCTGGTCGAGGTCAGCAGCTCCCCATCCCCACTGTAGACAGTATTGACGGAGTACTGCTTTCCCCTTCCCAGTCGCTGGATAGTGGACCAGAAATAGCTTATCTATAATAATTTACTGTATGTGGATTCTCACAGATTTTTTTTCCTTCTTTTTTGTATTCTTCTCTCTTATTTTTGACACACAAAATGTGCTTAAAATAATGACTACAACACTGCTGTACATTCTGTATATAAGACCATGTATGCAAGAAAATTATATCTCATGCTTTTGTAATTGTTGAAAGAAGCAAACAAAAGATAAGTTAAAAAACCACTGTTGATGCTCTAAAAGGTAAAGCACTTGTAAAGCACTTTGTGGTTTTTAAAACATGCTCTAGAAATTCTCCTTTTCTTCTTTCTTTCCCACTGCGAAGACTTTCATTTGAATGATATTGGCAGATTCATCAGCCAGTCTTCACAGCGCACAAAACAGCAAAAGGACCTTGTCTTTTCCACAGAAACACTTTTGAAAAAGCTTTTATTTACCGGTTTGGAGTTGGAGAAATACTTTGTTTTTAGACAAACTTGATTAAAACAGGCTAGGTTGTTTAGATGTTTCTTTTGATTAGTGCCTGCAAGGTTCTCAAATCATTTCACACTTTGTTCCAACTATACAACCAACAAAAAAAAAAGATTAATTTACTAAGTATACTACCATAGTTACTGTCATGGTTTCACTGTGCTTCGCCTTTTCCAAGCTGTCCTTGAAGGCACCCCTGCTTTGTACTAATTTACCTGATTCTCTTCACCTGTTCCTCTCCCTATTTAAGCAGTAAGCCCAGGAGTACTGACTGCCAGATAGTCAGAGTTTCTCTGTGCGTTTAAAGCACTGAACACTCCTGTAACTGCAGCGTTGAGTGCTACCCCTTGTTTCCCCCCTCTGTTTCCTCCACCTGCCAGCCTCAACTAGGGATGGTGAAACCGAGGCCTCATGAATCTTCGAGCTATCTTTGACCACATGCATGAAACAACAGCGATCATTGTGTGTTTGGTGCAGATGTGCAGACGTATCTAAACAGAATAGAATCAGGGATCCAGTACAGTTCCCATATTTTCTACATTAATCTTGTTTATAAAAGGTGCAACGTGTCGGATTAATGATTGTTGGATTGTAGATTTTATAACAGTTGATGCTTCATTCATATAAACTGAATCACTTTGAAGCTGCACCGTCTCAAAGAAAGTTATGTTGTTGCTGAGTTGAA
>JBAMHV010000003.1:962685-973454 GCA_037177535.1 Pseudomugil gertrudae
TTTATTTTTCAAGGACCCCTAAGCTACAGCTCGCGGACCCCCGGGGGTCCAGGGACCCCACTTTGAGAATAGTGGGCCTACTGAACAGTTGCATGTAAGGAAAAGGCATTTGAACACAACCAGGCCAAAACGCTATGTTAGATGTGTAAACAAACATAAGAGCATCTGTAAACACCTGTAATGACTAAACTAAATACAGAGCAGGTTTATCCTTTAAACTGTATGATAGAAAAACATGTTATTTGTCATTCTGAGCAGGATTACTGGTTATTAGCCGCAAACAAACAACAGAGGCTGGTGGTACTGGGTCCATCAACATTTCTGACTAGGACATCCCAGCAGATCTGAGGAGGAAGAGGAGAGGGAGGAGATGAGGATGAAGCGGTAGCAGCAGGAGGGGTGGGAGTCTGTTCCGCTTGAATGGCCGGTGCAGTCAGGAGGCTTCTTAGGAGGGGAAACAGACAAGACAGGCGCTGCCCGCTTTCTCTTCCCTCTTACAAGCCTCCTCCTCCGGCCGCGTGTGCGTGCGTCCCGCTCCGCTCCTGCACGGCTCGAGAGAGAGAGGGAGAGAGAGAGAGGTGGGGGAGAAGGAGGTAAGGGGGTGAGTTGACGCATCGGAGTGAGCGAGCACACCGACGCTTCACTTTTCCGATGTGCAACCTGCGAGACGCCACGCCGCCAGCGACTTGTGCCACTGACACCAAAAGAGACGCGCAGAGGCACGCGGGGGAGAGGCGGGTTAGGCGCGCGGGGTAAGTGGCGCCGCGCGGCACGGCTCGTGTGTGCACCGAGACACTGAAGGAGGGAAAGGAGCAGCAAGAAAAGGAGCAGCAAGAAAAGGAGCAACAAGGAAAGGAGCAGCGGTACCTTTTGCGCACAACTCAGGCGGATTTCTCATGACCGGGAGCGTCGCCGCGACCCCACAGTGATGTCCGCGTGCGTAATTTTATTTCTTCACAAAAGACGGATTACTCTTTGGCTGTGAATTCCACGGAGACGCTATCCCCCCACAGGACAAGTAAGGTTATTATGATTATTATTATTATCTGTTATTCTGTTCCGCGTAATAACTTCAGCACCCTCAGAGGTAAAGCGCGAGCTCGTCAGAGACCCCTGTGACGCGCAATCTTAACTTTTTCCCTGATTACACTAAAACCTTGAGGCTGTGTTCAGCAGACAGCCGGTGGGATTGCCTTCTCTGAATTTCACCCCGTGCTGATCCCATTTGCCTGTGCCCACTTTGTTGTGGGACTATCATGGTGGAAGCAAAGTAAATCTGCGGGTGTGTGTCTGTGTGAGTGTGTGTGAGCGCCTTTGCGATCAGATTAGTGCAGATGTTTAGTAATCCTCCGCGATGACCCTCCATCCTTCGGTAATCCCCGCGGATTTTTGCTTGATTATGCCCCCTCCTCCTAACACACACACACACACAGTTCCATTTATGACTATCACACCAGGTCCCACATGTGGGGAAAACTTGGCTATTGAGCTTGGATTTCAGATCCAGCTTTGAATGAGGAGTGACATTAAGCTCAGTCTGATGCTTAGTGACGTGGTTTTTGTTTATTTTGGTGAGTTTTGTTTCCTTATGAGTCAGATCAGAATGAATCAGCCTGTATGGCACTGTTTTGCCTCCTAATGGGGTGGATCAGTACATCTGTCTGTCAAGCTGAGCATGTTGGGCCTGGAGTCTAATGGTCAGCAAATGTCATGTAAGCCAACTTTAATATGTTTAATAGATATTAGCATCTGTGCAGTTTCATCTGGCAACACAAAAACACTCAAACAAAAATGATTACGGTAGTTTTTCAACAATAAAATTACGGTGTGAAAGCTAAAAATGTTGATCTGTTGAATCTATAGAAGTCTGCTTGTCATCCTACTTGATAACATTTAGACTTATTCTGAATGGTTTTACTTGAAAGATAGAATTTCTTCATCCTGTAATGATTCAGTGCCAAAGAAAGGACACTAAACAGACTCAGATTTTTGGGAGTGGAGGTGCAACTTTATCAAATTACCTAAAAAATCCTCCAACAAAAATATGTTATGATGCAACAAACGCTGGCGTTCAGGAGGAAGTACCTGTTGGTTCTGCTCACATCATATAAAATGACAATCAAAGTGGTATTCTCTCTATTTTGTCGTTGATTCTCTGCTCAAGCAGCGTGGAAAGCTGCGGCTGTTGCCGAGGGAAACAGCCCTTTAAAGGCTGGCCATGTGCTGGGAACCAACAAGCCTGTCAAGAGTGACAGAGCATGGAAGTGACATAAAAAATACTCCGGGTCAGGTGCATTTAGAGGCGCCGCATAAAAATTTCATAACGTGGTTTCCTTAGGAAGGAGCCCTTTAAAAGAAGTGTGTCATCAAGGTCATTTTTATTTCATGTCTCTTCAGGAAAAGCCGCTGAAGGAAGTGACAATGAGGAGAGCGTGCAGTTTGTACAAAGTGTTTGAATGTGTCGGAGGTGCTCTGGTGATCTCTCAGTGAAGCTTTCCGTCTTTACATTGAGTTGCTTTTATCATGAGACATACTTTAAGCCCCGGTGTTACAACCAGATGGGTGTCCTACATTAGACTCATACTCTCACCAGGACGTAAAACTGCTTCCAGAGGAAGGAGCTGGCTGGAGAGTCAGGGAGGAAGGAGCCTGATAAGATTAGTTGCATAACCTTTATTGAAAAATATTGTTTTGTCGACCACAAACCAATATTTGTGATTGATAACAAACTTATGCATTTGGCAGATATTTCTATAAGCCTCAGGATGTGTGTATGGAATTAGTGGCTATAGAGGCTATTAATATGTTATATTTACATCAGAGATCAAACGTAGGAGGATTTTTATCAGCACACTACTCATAGGAATTATTTAGCTGAATAGGAACCATTTTCTCATTGATGAGATAAAAAAAAAAAATCAGTTTTATAATAACTTCCGGCGTCAGGAACATTTCCGGCCTCCTACTGGAAAAACATCTAAGCAAAGTAATAAAACAGTCTGATTATTTGGTCATAAAAGACCAAAAAGAAATGGAAAACATCAAATACCTACAAATGTTTGGGTTTTCTCATCAGCTGAAAATGAGGAAAAGCATCCTGAATGTGGATGTGTAAACATAATCAATCAGTTTACAGACTAATCTGTGAAGATCTTTGCTGGAATGACAAACTGATCATGAGAATTTTTTCTTTAATACTTTACTGACAAAACAATTTAAACAACTGAAAAAGTCCTTTGCAGATTAAACAGTAATGAAGAAAACAGGAAGGTAAGGAATAATGTGGTGTGTGTACAGGGACGGAGCTAAGGGCTGGTCTGGGGGGGCCATGGTCAAAAGCCACTTGATCCTTTTTATGTCATTTTTATTTTGTTGCTGTTGTTAAACAATTAAAAATAACAGCAAGAAAAATGTTTTGCTGAGTTTAAAAGCAAAAATGTAAAATAAAAAAAATAAAAAGAAGCAACTTCAAACTGTCATCTAGTAAATCATGAAGATTTGTGATTAACTAAATACTAACAGAAAAATGTGCAGTTTAAAGTTTAGTTCAAATAATATTTATTTATCTTTGTTTGTTTATTTATCAGGTAACAATGCATAGAAAACACATTTCAGCTGATGGTTTGCCTAAATTATATATAATGTCCAGCTAATTCACAACCTTTGTGCTGGTTTGGCTTTTCACACAGGAAGAAAGAAGGTAAAAAAAAAGAATAAAAAACTTTACAACATTAACAACACAAACAAAAACAACTTTCAATTGCTTTCAGAGTGTTTTTAGCATTTTCTGTGGAAGTTTTAAAATCCTGAAAGGTTATTTTCAGAAAATAAACATAACTAAATAAAATGAAGTGGAAAACATTTTGGTCAAATTAAATAACCAGATAAACCAGCCTGTAAACAAATTTTAGTCTGAAGACACAAAAAACATTTTGAATGTGTATAAATAAGAGTGACCAGGTAAAACTATATAAAATAAAACAGTTTTGTCAGGTTTCCATTCATCAGCGCAGCTCATTTTCTTTTTCCTGCATAAAGCGAGCCGTGCGCTGACATTTCCCCAGCACCATTATGGAACAGGAAGCTGGAGAGAAGCCCGGTCTCCATGTAGGCCGCGCGGCGCTTGTTTGAATGTGATGCAGTAGAGAGGTTTGACAAGCTGAACTGAGGGTGGGGAGAAATCTCATCTTACTGCGTACATGTTTATTCCTGAGCTAAACTCTAAAAACAACACGTGAGCTGCAAAGAAGATGAATTCTGCTTTCTCTGCATGAAACAGTCAGCGAGGATAGAAAGTTGAAGTAATAATGAATCAAACTCACTGCAAAGCTTCTCATACGCTTTCATTTATTTACTTTTCCTATAAAAGGATCAAATTCTGTTAAAACACTGATACTAAAAAAACAAATGAACATGCACCACTAAATAAAATCTTTTTTTCATGTGTTTAGAGTTTAATAGTGACTCCATCCAGCATTGGTGAAGATTGCTTCAATATTTTAGTAAAAGAAAACTCACAAATAAGTAGAATTCACACTAAAGATGTCATAGTCAGAAGCAATTGTTTGCTCGCAGTGTGTTTGAAGCCCTTTCCTGTCAACATCACCAGCATGGAGTATAACACAGAGCTCCTCGGTGTTGTCTACAATGCCCCATCGCTGTCGTTCTTGTTAATATTTAGATAAAGAAGAAAGTGTCTTTATCTAAATGCAACCACCCCATTTCCTGTCCTGTCCCTGCTGACAGCTGCTGTAAACGTCCTGTTTGTAATCCAATCATATTCCAGTCATTTCCCAGCTTTGGTTACACTTTATGATCCTTTGTCACTTCCAGGAGTTTTGGTTTGAAGGCACTGCGATCCTTTGGGGTAGATCTTCACAGACAGTCTGAGCCAGCCATGTTTTCTAATTCAAACATCGCTGCACGCTGCCTCTCACTGGGAATGGCTTTAATTGAGTGCTTAATAAGAGCAACACCACACAGCGACCAGCTTTCGGGGGCGGGGGGGGTCTGAGCACTGGGACTGCTGCATTATTAAACGTACTTATATAAGACCTGAAAACATCTTTCTCTTTCCATGTAGTGTCAGAGCAGGGTTACATCCTTCCTGCTCTGTTTTCCATAGAAGAGGTGTCTGTGCTCAGCTGGGTGTGGCTGCTGTGTGAGCGACATCTTTCCCCGCAACATGAGCTCTGATAAAACCGCCTGGCCATCAATTTATTAGTCTGAATCCAGATTAAAGGACTGGACTGAGTGTCTGGAATGGCTCAAAAGAAATCTTACAAATATGAAAATAACAGATTTATGCCTGACAAACAGATTTGCACAATGCTCTGCAGACAGTTACAGGACATCTGGCTTGATTCTCCATTACATAAGCAGTTCAAAATAGCAAGTACACACCTGATGTTATTATTTCCTCCAAGTCTTTGTTGCCAGAGCTGATACATATATTTTATGAGGGAAATGGGACATCTTATCTAACAGTATGTCCTGATAGTAGCAGAAGAAAATGAAGGCCATAAGAGAAAGAAAGAAATTAGGATGGAACAAAAAACAGAACTAATAAAGGTAATGGGAAAAAATGAAAATAATCACTTATTGAGGGAGTCGATACTGTCAGTGGAGGTTACATTTTCACCAGAGGGTCATTTATTGCACTTTATCTGTTCACGCAGTGCAGATGCTTCAGGCTGCAGGTAGTGTTCCACTCTGATGTCACGTCCATCGCTGTCTGCATAAACAGGTGCGAAATGTACTGTGTGGCTCAGCAGCCGGATTGAAAGGGTTTAAATGTCCACGAAGGACTCTGAAAGGCTTCTCAGGCCCAATGGGATTCAAGTAGGGATGTCAAGATTAATGCACTTCTGAACATCTTTTATTTTTAGGCTTGGGTTCCAACTGGGACTCTCTCCTGATACAAATATTTATAACTGGTCTTTTTTTCCCCTTAAAACTCAACTAACCTACACAAAGGATGCAGACAGTTGAACATGCAAACACCCTGCTAGCAAATGAAATTACACCCAACACCAGTTTCACGAGGAAACAAATAACAGCCTACACGAACACAAATCCAACAGCAAAAAAAAAGCACCAAGTAGTCAAATCCGTTTGTTTACTGACTTCAAAAGAGAGAACAGGAAAGAAAAACACATAAGTAATATTTAGTGCAGCTCAGTAAAAAAAATAGGTTGGGTTAAGGGTTTCCTGTGTGTTCTGCTCACACACACAGAAAAAAGATAAATCTTTTTTTTATTTTATAAAAAAATAAATAAATAAATAAAATTTAAAAAAGAAAAAATCAACTAAAAACTCAACTCCAGCTTTCCATCAGAACCGTGGTGCAGCACTGAAACAAATACAGATCCCACAGTAATCTCCTCATCAACACACACAACAAAGACAACATTCTGGATGGATAGGATACTGGTTACACTGGTTTAAACCCCAGAACTGCTTTTTGATCCAGATTCAGAGTCCCGACCAGAGTCCTGTAGTACGAAGCCAGATTAATGGTAATGATGATTAGTCAAAGCATTTTATGCTGTATAGTGCATTCACACACACACATCAGGGACAACACCTCAGCGTTTAGTCAGGCGGAATCAATCACCAAACCTTCTGGTTTAAAGACGACGGTGCTTCCTCCTGAGCTCCTGCAGCCCATCATTAACATTTCCCAGATATCTCAGTAAAAATTCAGGATCTGAAGACAATATCTTAGAAAACCTTTTGCTAATACAGGCAGGGCGGGATGATTGAAGCAGGTAGCTCAGTTAATGACAAAAATGAATAAATAAAATCATTGCAGCTTTCTGCAAAGTAAAAGCAATATTTTATATGTTTGATATACAAGATTTAAACAAATAACCATTTTGTTTTGTACTGAACATAAACCGTAGTTCTCATAAAATCCCGTCTGGCTGACAGGAGTTTATAAGAATTGCAGCTCATGCATTATATTCACACAGTGATGTTTTGGGTGTTTCTACTTGCTGTGGAAATTTGCCTCTTGCTTTCAAAGCCATTCTCCCTCATTTCCCTTTCTAGTTCATCGTAAAACCCTGCCTTTCCTGTTGTTTGCTTAACCAGTCACATGGCCTATTATGTCACGTCCAGGAGCCGTAAATGCAGAAAAAGTGTTTCACTTTTACGATAAACCTCTATATCGAAACAGCTTAAAAATTTTTTAGTGTATAAGAAACTTTTTAGCAAAAATTGAGTTTTTCTCAAAATGTAGTTATTTCCAGTTTCCAGTATCAGATTTTTATTGACATATGTAGGTTTTGTGCAATTCTATGTGTAATGAAAACACAGCCAGTGTCAAACAAGTCAAACTCAATTTTTTATCATTTTTATTATTATTATTATATTTATTGTTATTATTATTATTATTACAAAAGAAAATAAGACCATGGTGTCATTATGGAGGGCAGCGTACTAGTCTGAAAAGCATCAAATAAAAAGTTGCAGAAAAAAATAACATCCCAAATAATTTGCACCACCTGCAAGTTAAGCATCAGCTTTTTATGCTAACATAAATATTATATAATCATGTACACCTCTGGGTGGGTTTTCAGCATCACTAAATGTCACATCATACAGATGGAATATAAATGGTCATGTTGGATAATAGTTTCACTCTTTCACCCTAATTAACTGAGTGTAAGGTCGATTTAGTGGCCAGTGTGCAAAGATCTGGCGAGGAATGAAATCCAGGTAGAGTCTTGTTGCCTTTTCTTCAGTTTTTTTCTGAGAGAAATCCAGTCTCAGTGCGTAGGATTTATTTAGTGCTTGCACAGAAGAGATCTTTCCTGAAAGTTGCCACAGAGCTGAGTTGTTGAATTAAGTGTATTTGTTTAATGATGACTATTAGAGTCAAACGCGGATCATTATCTTTCTGGCATGTTCATCAGCTAAAGAATAAATCATGTCACATTTGCGTGATACAGACTCACTGCGTCTATCTGCTTTGAATCATTTTAGAAGTTACTGTCTGTCACTAATGTAGAAATTAATATTCCGTTTTCTGTGAGGGAAGAAGCAAAAAGGCTTTTTACCAGTTTGGTTTCTGCCAATTGGAAGGTGGTACAGAGTTGGGAAGTGCTTCAGTTCTAGTTTTGGAAAGGACGCTCCCATCAGCATCATCACCAAAGGGCCATACATGTAAGCTATGCTTTACATGTTTTCCTAATTATTAAACTGACTGGGTTTTTTTATTGTGTGGATAAGCAGGCAGAAAGTTCTATTTTTTTTAAAGCAAAATAAACATAAGAAATAAAAATAATTGATGGAAATATTTATATTTATTTTGATTTTTGGTGTATCATTTATTGTCCTGGAAGGCATCAAAACGCCAGTACTCAGGTCAGTCGTAGTAAGGAGATATAAAGTTCTTCGCCTTCCTCATTTGTAGGTCTTGTTTCCAATTATTTGCCGGTGAGTAGACTCATCCAAATCCGTGTGCGGAGATGGAGCATCATCAGGGTGGAATAATCCCTTTAGAGAGCACAGACTGTACTCGAAGGACTGGAGTAACTCCTGATAATTGTGTTTTCTTACAGTCTGTTAAAGTCTATTTTTACAGTTTCAAAGTCTCGCTGGCCCCCTCCCGTCCCACCCCACCCCTTTCAACTCGACCTGATAAAGCACCCCAGCAGCTAAAGATAACACACCGCCGAGCACCTCACAAACTGGCTCTTCCCTATTGTTGCTGTAATCTATTTAGTTCCTTGATGCCAGGAAAATGGAAGTTGATAAATGGTCTAGCTTCACAGAGCAGATCCAGCAGTGCCTTGTTAACTAAAGTAGCAGTCAGGCTTTTGCAGGACTTGTTAAAACTGTGACATGGATCGTAGCGGATAAATCTTTTATTCTTCACAAAAAACCTCTAAATCGGAAGAAGTGAGCAAGCAAAAGCAAAGATTGCAGTGGAGAAATAAAAACAAGGTTAGCTTGCACTGGTACTGCATTATTAAACCATGCACAACTTATTAATTGCAATTAAGGTTACTTGGAACATCAGCACTACTGCAATACCAAACCTCTGATGCTAACGCTGCTTCTAATGAGGAAACTGCTAATGCTAATAAGCGTTAACATGAGGTTTTTCTGCTGATTATCGGCCATAATTTGCTGCTAGATTCAGCAACAGATCAAGCATCAAATATCAACAATGTAATCTCTTGTAGCTCCAATTGCTAAAAGGAAATGACTAATAATACTTTTGGGCATAAGGGAAATAAATAATCAGCACGTTCGTTCAGTAGCAAATAACCAGAAAACTGTACGAGTGATAGCTTTTCAGCCATCATAAAATGAGAACATGAGACGTTCTCCAGTACTTGACAGGTTATTTTGTTAATTTGATACGATGTGCAGGGTCAGGGAATGTATAATGCTCTGGGACAAATGGGAAAGTAAAAATGTATTGGTCCACAGAAAGCTGGTGCCTCTTGGTTGCAGCTGAAGCATAATCTGTGAAAACAGTGCATACAAAAACGCACCAGTCTGAAGCCTGCTGGTGCAGAAAAAAACGTCCAAACATCGATCTGTTCCAGTAGGAAACTGATGTCTGTGCATGGGAGGTGCAGAATCGCAGCTGGAATCCAATTAGCTCGGGAGTAGATTACACGTTTGGCAAATGTACTGCTCTGGTCCTGAGATCTGTTGTCCGATAATATGAGGGCGCAGAGCCAAACGGAGACCGTCAACCTGAAGACAAGGTGTCTGCAACTCACTTTCTCGGACATATCGAGGGTTCTACTGCATTTAAATGATGTTCAACGTGTGTGACATGGATTCGCTCCTGGCTATGATCACAACACACCAGCGCACTTGGAGTTAAACTACAAGGAACTTGAAATCAAACTAAATAGAAAAGCTTTTCTCATGGTGTCATGCTGTGAAGAAAGCACAAAAAATGATGCTTTTAAGCTTTTCTGGGCAAAACCTTCACAAACACACAAATAACATTCACACTTAGAGGCTCCTGTGTTCAGGAACACGTTCACAGTGTGATACTCAGAGGGATGAATAACAGCATTAGGTGATTATCTTGAAGGTTTAAGATTTAAATAGCTTAGTTTCTGCTCCTGTGGCAAAAAAAACACGTAAAACAGGGAGACAAGCAGATAATCATGTTCACCTGGAATCTGAGGAGTAGAACAACGTTTACAATGTGGAGGATTCATGACACGCACACTGAAATGTTTATCTGAAGCTGATAGAAATAAAAAAAAAAGCCAAACGGATTCATGTTCTTTCCTGCATGCACACTTCCACCGTTTCCAGATTTTTCCGCTTTCATGGCGTTATAGTCGTAACATCTGCAAATTCATTTCATTTTTCAAGATAATTACAAAAAAGTTGAATCTCTTTGTAAAATGGAAATAGGAGAAGAAAGCAACACAATTATTTGCAAATCTAAACATATTTTATTCTCACTAAATGAACATGTGAGTGAGAACAAAAGTCTTGTAAACTCACAGCTTCTTCTAGATTTCTCTGGTTACATGAAGGAGAAACGTTCTAATGAGTTCATTGTGAATCTGATGGCAGCAGCACAGGAAAGCGGCCCATTCCTGCCTGATGCAGGATTCTAGCAACAGTCCTGGATCTCAGTTGCTGGATTTCTGCTTCCATGATGCTGCAGATGTTTTGTACTGGTGACAGATCTGGACTGCAGGTGGACCAGTTCAGCATCTGGACTCTTATCCTGTGCAGCCATGCTGCTGTGAGGGATGCAGGATGTGGTTCAGCATCGT
>JBAMHV010000003.1:995281-1014748 GCA_037177535.1 Pseudomugil gertrudae
CCAGTAATGAAAGACAGGAAACAAATGTGCTGCCTTAAATTCAGGAAGTAGTGGAGCTGTGCACAGAGCCCATTGTGACAGATATGCCCTGTGAGGAGATGGGGAATTAAAACCTAATTCAACTGAAGCTGAACGTCATTTTGACCATCCTTCTGAAAAAAAATGTTATAAAATCAACATGTTTTCATTAAATGAATGAATTACTGAACAATTTTTTGAAAATTGACTGTATTTTAGAGGAACTGGGATAAATAACTGTTTTCTTTTATATTCTAAACTAAATATGTATGAAATGATTAAACTGGCTGCTTTGTTACTTTTTGAAAACATAAAGTAAATACATTTATAGCATAAAATGTCTAAATATCACAACTTCTATAAGTAACTTTCAGATATTTAAAGCATATTTTCAAGTAAGAGTAGGAACATACAGTATAATATCATTACACATGGACAGTAAAGCAAAAGATCACAAATCACAAAAAAATCTCTGACTTAGCTTAAAATGTCCATTACTCATATTTTTCCTGACTCTACCTGTACGTTCAGTTAGCTGGTCCTCATTCGTGTCCCTGTCAACTTGTCAGCTGTGTTTCCGCAGCCAATGCAAGTCTTCATCCAAAATGCTTATTGAGCAGCTTCAGAAATCTAGTCACGGGCTTGGAATGCTTACGCTGAGACAAACACATAGCTGCGGGACCTGTGCCGCCATTTAACCGTGTGTCACCCCGAGACTGGATACACTGAGTGAGACACAGGCTGCCCTGAGCAGGGCACCGCTGTGAGTTCACTGTCGTTGCAAATAGGGAAATAGGACAAGTTGCTGAAGTCATGGTAAACGTCTGAGAATGCTGACATTAAAAAACATAGTTAGAGCAGCATTTTAAAATATCCCTATTATGCTAAACGAACAAGAATCCTGCTTGTGTACTCACATTCGTATACTGCAACACAGCTGTTAGCAACTTTGATCATGAGGATTACTTGGGACATCCCATCTGTTTTAATTTATGGGTTTAATCCTGTGTAATTAAAAAAAGGGCCTTAGGGGGCCACTTTAAAGCTGAAAAATCTAAGAACAAACAGCAGTGCAATACAACCACCCAAGCAAAATGACTTAACATACCTAATTCAATTGTACATTGATGCACAGCAGGCTGGTTTGTGCATGCTTGCAGTTTTACAAAACAACAATAAATCGCATGTAGGACTAAACAGTACGACTTTAAGATAAGAAGTGGGGTGTTGTGCACTGTTAGTGTTTGTGAAGCCGTTGGGTAGACATTCATACACAGTTATTGCCCCTTTGCATTGTGTTATTATACATTAATCTACATATTAACAATGTCATCAGTGATGTACTGATCAGTGGACTGGCTAAAGTCCAATCAGTCCAATCAGCAGCGTAGAAATACGATCCAACAATACAGCATGTATGTACAATGAGCTTGTCTATTATAATAAATCCAATAATAAATATTTTGCTGCATATCTCTCAAACAAATCATCAAAATATTGAAGTCTCAAGTCAGACATACCTTTATGTTACACACGTGTAATAATCTGCTCCGGGATGTTTTTATTGATGCTAATAAGTTGAATTAATATGATTTGCCTACAAAGGCTGATAGATGACTTGTAGGCCGAATTATCACAACCATTTACAAAGATCCTGGTGGAGGTGTAATTGTAATTGTGCTTAAGCGTGTAGTTAGAATGCTGTTGCAGACATGTAATGTAAATTATGAAGTGACCGCATGTAATATGCACAGTAATATAAACTGTGAGGGTGAATCATTGCAAGGCTCCACGGAGCTCACTTGTACTCTGCGCCTGCAAAAGTAATAGCAGTAGGCTATCTGATGTAATATTAAACATGTGAATAAGCAGGTTGTGCAACAGGGAGACGCTTCCTGTTTGTTTTGGGTAAGGTTTATGAGCGAGCAGGGCATCGTTGCCTGTGCTCAAAAACAAACTTAGAAAGTAATGCAGTCAGAAGGCAGTGTCTACGCCGTTCACTCAGTTATTGATGACAACAGATGGCACTATTTAGCATGACAAGGAGCCCCTCCTTTGCCAGTTTGCAGTTATTATTTGTATTTGTACTGGTTATGAACAGTTAATTGAGCTGTAATGTCATCTGTTTCGAGAAGATATTTTCAGCAGTGCTTTTTAAAATTGTTTTTAGGCTGAGGTGGGAAAAAAAGAGCCTTGTTAATGGCAGAATTTCTGACTAACTCACAGCATGAAGAGCGCTCTTGTAATCATTTTACATTATGCCTCGTTTTTAGAGTATACTGCAAAATGAAATGGATCAGAGCCAGTTGTGATTAGTGGCACTTACAAAGACTACAAGCAGAAATACCATGTCAACATGATATTCTGTAGTTCTACAGTTTGAACAGAAAAAATGTTGCACAGTGGATCAATGCAGGAAATGCTGATTGAAACTCAACACAGTTTTCTACAAGCCAATGGGATTACGTTTTAATTGCGTTGGAGGTGTTTGACATGCAAGGCAGCATTTAGTGGACTTGACTTAAGGACTGCTGCCGCTTCCAAGTTGGCCAATATTGAATCCACCAATTAAGCCACGAGTTTCTATGCATTTCCACCATCCCTGATCCAACACTGTGATCCTGTCCTATTGAAATGTTAGTGTCTTTATCCCTTCCAACACACACACACACACACACACACACACACACACAAACACACACACACACACACACACACACACATACTCATATTTATATGTGCAAACTTCAGGCTGAATTGAAACAAACTGTAAATACCAAATTACATTAGACCAATGAATGGTGGTGTATAATATTAAACCAATCAGACTTTATTTTCATAGCAATATTAATGAAGAGATGAAGATGTCCCAAACAAAAAAAACTGTCACTCACATTTCAAAAGTGTCATTGCAGTTTGGGTTAATGTGTTTGATGCTTATTTGACTTCATTTTTGGAGCACACAGTTGTTTCTATCTACAGAATTTTCCCCGCTGAAAGCATGTGAGTGCTGCACGTTCTTACACGCTTGGTGGCCAAATAAGTTATCTAGCTGCCACTTGGGACAATAAACTCCTTGTAACTACTCTACATCTGAGCATGTTTATTTGAGACTACATCCTTTTTTTGCCAGCCAATCCAGGTTGTATCATGCATGCTAACAAATGTAGCATCCTTATTTAGTTTATTTTATATTATATTATATTATTTTATTTACTCTGCGGCCTTGCAGCCCATAAATCTCCTCCTCAGCTCCATCGTGGTGTTATGTAGTATCCCGGGTTGGCCCTTTGTGCACAGAGCTAACAAAGCTAGCACCTAGCTAAGCCAGCAAAGTTACCGGGTCCTCTCGTAAGAGGAACTGGATCCCTGCTGCATCACAAAGGCAAAAACACTCACTGAATATACATGTTTAAACGACAAACTCGCTCTCTTTGGAAGAAGAGCAGAAAGTAGAAAGAAGAGTGGAAAGCTACTGGAGAGGGAGCCGTTACCTACAGCGCCAAAGGTAACCAATGGTAACGGTGGGGCTGTTAACAGCTGTGCAAATGAAACAAAATCACTACCCGGAGTTCATCCTGTTTTAAAAACAAGGAAACAGCCTGGTAAATATCAACTTTGATGGCAGACCTCCAGAATGATCATGATAAATGCAGGGGCCTGCTTGATCAGTCAACGAAACCCTCACTGATAGGTTGATTGATTAGTTAGAGCGCCAAAAGCTGAACATTTCTCTATTTCCTTGTAAAGCCTTGTGTACACGTCTTTGTGAAAGTGTGAAATTTCACATGCATGCATGTTGCCTGTAGCTTGTCTGAGAGAGAGCAGCGATTTTTTTTTCACCTCATGCTGGTCATAGAAATTAATGGAGAAAGCAGTACAATATACCCCCCCCCCCATTTGTCCAGCCCATTAGCCTGAGAAGGATGCTTCTTCCCATCCTGCCTCAAATAACCCTACATTTAATGTCTAAATATTTATTTATATGCTTGAACCTTTCAATGTAATCCAACATTAAAGCTACCAGGATTCTCTTAAATGCTAACTAGAACTAGATAATTAAGAAATCTTTAAAATGATATGATACCCTTTGCCTTAAAATAAAATCAAAGGCATGTTTTTCTTACTATTTAATACTTAAATGAGGGCTTTTACAATTTTATTTGTTTCAATGCCACCAGGCTAAGTGAAGGTGAATTACAGCGAGCTCACTGTTGGTTGTCAATGACAATGTGACATTCACCACAAATCCTTTGGAGTTGTGGCAAACATAACACTTTATCTTCTCCTCTCTAAATGTCTCTATGTCCTGTTTATAATGCCACCAGTTTTCTTTCTTGGATAAATATTAAAAAGACTGATAAAATATTAAGCTCACTGAAAACATGTGATCCATCTCAGAGACATTGATGCCAGCTTGGATTTGCATCAAACTGTATACGGGCTTTTAATGCTGCTGCACTTGCAACTGCACCGCCAAACCATCATAATATAATTGTGGTGGCAAAGGAAGCAGAAGAGATGCTCCGTGTCATGGATATGATAGCTCAAGACAAAAACAGATTCCTTAAAATTAGGTTTAATGGAAAATTGAACTAAATATTGTGTACGGTGCAAGGAGAGTATCCCAAAAATGTTAAATGCTTCAACTGAAAGCGTGTTCCCTGACTAATAAACATATCCTCCTAAGTCGACCCAGACATTTGATATTGCTGGCGAGCTGAAGGATGCGTAACATCTGTGGAAACAGCGGTAGTCCTACAGTGATGAACGTCTGCCGTGTTTCCATAATCATGGTCATTGCCCATGAAGGGCATTTTTGAGGTTGATGTTCATGTCAGATGGCCTCATATGTCAAGGGCTCCTCTACTTGTTGTGGCCTGATGTCTTCAGGCCATTTTCCAGTGACAGGACGAACATTGACCTTTGTTAGTCCACCAGCCGAGCAGCCTGCAGTGAGCCTGCCAGTGCGAAGCCAGCTGAGCCTCACTGCTAGGCAGACTTCATGGCCTTTTGCCCCTGGGTCTACATCCGTGTACTCCTCTAAACCAGCCAAGCTGTCCCTGCTTCATTATGGTTTCATTAGCAGTAGATTTACTCAGTGAAGGAGGTGGTGTGTGAGGCGACTTCATGTCAATGAATAAAAGTCACATTTTAGAAAATTCTTCTCGAATAACTTGACCTGATACCTCTGTCGTTCAAGGTGCTTGGCTCACTCGGGTTTTTAAACATTTAAACACAGTTCTGTGGCCAATTAAAGCTTTCATTAGGACTGAGATCTGCTTGATGACGGTATTAGTGAGAGCTCAGGTGTAGCCCAAAGAATTAAAGCACATGTCAGGCTAACATGAAGCAGGCGTCTGTAGGTGCAGTCACCTGCTCTTCCTCAGGAGGAACAATTATGTCAAGATGAAGGGGGGGAGGTATCCCCAGATGGTCTCAGTGGCAAGCCCTTGCTAATTGGCACTGTTAGGGATTCAGAGAAAGGTTCAAGAGAAGGAGCTTTCCTCTCCTATCTATGCTGCCGCAACGTCTTTGTTATGCTTTGTTTTGCTTTGTCAACACTTGGCTTTTGATATGCATATCACTGCATGTTTTATTCATAACCTTTTGGAGTATAATCAGTCAAGATCACCTTGCAGTTGTCTGTAGGCACAAGAGCAGTTGTGGCTGTGCCATTTCAAAGCTAATTTTGTAATGCAGCCCCACACTCATGCAACCCAAAGAAATAAATCATTTATGCGAGTGTCACAACGAAGATGCAGAACAGCCAAGACTGGGTTTGTTTATTTATTTATTTATTTATTGTAGCAAGACAACAATACTAATTAAGTGAGTGGCTAGGAAAGAGGACTGATCAGATATCTCAGGAGAAGCAGAATTATGAGAAATAATTTCTCCCAAACAGGAAATGTGATGTACCTGTTTCACCAGAGCAAATTATGCATGTTAATCATCGTGCTAAAGATGTAAATGCTAATTTTAAATTATTTTATGCAGTCATGCTGGTGCTTATTAAATCTCCGAATACCAGTCTAGTGAGACTGTAACTGTGAAATCTGCTTACAGTTAGGTGAAACGTAAATCTCACCAGGTTATACAAATAAAGTTCAAGCTCAGAATAATAATAATAACACGACAGTGTCGTTGTTCAAAAGAAAAGCTAAACCAGAATGCAGAAGTGTGTAAATAGTCATATACAATCCACATTTTTTCAGCTTTTTTAACCACCTTTAAGATCAATAATGTGATGGTGTCATTTTTCTAAATAGCATTACCAGTCTTTCACGTAATTGTGGAGAAATTTGACCCGCTGTACTTTCCAACGTTGCCCTGGGTTGTTCAGCTTTGTGATTATTTAACATTTCAATCAGGTTGAGGCCGTTACGGTGCCATGTCACGCTCTTTTTCTTTCCCTCTCTTCTTTTATCAGGCATTTTGTTGTTAATGTGCTGCTGTGTTTGAGATCATTGTGCTGTTTTATATCCTGCTGGCAGACTCGTATGTATCCCTGCAATAATATGCAGAGGGGTTTATGGTCTCCTCCATGGCAGCTCCGGGTCCTGTGGCTGCAGAACAAGCCCAGATCATCAGCCCTGGTTGTTGGTATGATACGCTGTGGTTGGTTTTTACTAAACATGCCACTCTGCATTTTCACCAAACATCTCTGTTATGGTCTTGTGGTTTGTTCTGTTAAAACTTTACAAACCTTAGTCATGCTGGCATGTTCTTTTTAGTGAGAAGAGACTTCCAAGCAAACCCTACATGGTTGGTTTTTTTTTTAGCATGAACTGTAATAGCTAACATGCTAACTGAGGCCTAGCTGTTGGCTTTTACAACTCCAGTCGCTTTGAGATTGTGCAAAATGCAAACACACAGAAGCCAATGCTTTGCTAATTCTTGCAGGGGCTGTTTTTGTTGTGCTATAAATAAAGTTGAACTTGTAGAAATAGTTTGCTTAACAGAAAAGTTTAGGTTTTTTGTCCCATCCGTACTATTTACATCTAAAACAGCATATACAGATTCCATTCAAGCATGAAAACATGTAGCTTTGGTTTGTACATTTAGTCTCTTGGATGCTGCTGAATAAAAAACCCGACTTAGCAGTCGCATATGTGTATGACCAGTTAATTGTGTGAAGCTCCTACGTAGGGATGAAGAGCTTTGTACTAACAATCAAATAATCATTCACTTCATTTGTTGGCTTTGTTATGAAGGTGAGATTTCTCCTTTGTTGTTTTGTGCCAAACACTGAGTCCTGCATGCCATGCAGGTGTTACATCATACGTGCTAAGGATACTAATTGTCACCTCGCTGGGGAATTCAGTCACCCCGATGAATGCTGTGACTGCATGTGTGAGTGGAAAAAAACAGCAACAAAAAATAAATAACAGCCTAATTATGCTATTCACATAAGGAAGCATAGAACATGAATACATGTTTATTTCTGTGGAAGTAAACCTCTCGTGCAGCACGTGGATTCTTGAGTTTGTGTCTTGCTCTGTAAAACTGCTCAGTGAGCTTTAATATGTCCACATTAGGATCCAGTTCCACTCACTCGTCATGCAAAGTGTATGTTGCGATGTGTAGTCCAAGGAAGATTATGCACTGCATCCACTTCTGGTTTTCTATAATCCAGTATTCTGGCTAATGCTGTGGAAGTAAAGCTGCTAATCACACAAATAATATCATTAATTTCTTTCTTCTGCCAAGCCAGCTGGAACTTCTGTTCCTACTACCCCTCACTGAAAAGTAAAAACTACTGGGTATTTCACACGTCACACATGATAAACTGTAACGTGGTTGTCCTGAAATGTCCTTTCTCGGAAGAGCTTGCCTCAGGTCAGAGGTTAGACGTCAGAGTTGGTGCATGGAGACATTTATTTCTGGCTGCTGATCTTCATGACCGGCTTAAGAGACGGACAGCGAGAGTTGCTCTAAAACATCTTCTTTCCAGCTTTTAGAGGATAAGTGCAGATGCCGTCTGAACAGCTGTCTGATTTTGGGATCGTTGGGTGTCACTAAAACCTGCCAGCCTGCAGTGGAGTCTTTCAGAGACTGAGTTGCTCAAGGCTGGAGCAGCGAGCGGCGAAGTGGAGGCTTCTGACAGCACAGGTGTGCATGTTTGAGTTTATTTCTGCACAGTAGCAGATGTATTGATTTCATTTCTTTACCCAGAATATTACCAAGACATCAACAAGTTTAGCTAACAATGTGAACATATGACAAAATAAGTGCATCGTGTATAGATAGCATAAAACTATTTTGTTAGGATGTACAGCCAAACTGGGATCATAATCTTAGTTATCATGCGACCAGTAACAAAACCATTAAATGATGAGAAACATATGGAGTAAATAAAAATTCAGCTAATGAATCATTTTGAGATTATCATATTAGTTCTCATGATAATATTACAGTATAACATAAGTAAGTAATAGTAGCAGTAATAATAATAGTACTATGTAAATATTGAATGATAATTAGAGGTAACATTTATTATTTCCATTTTTTGCCATCTGATCATATTTCTTTTAGCATTTGCAACCACCCTGCTCTCCTTCATGCTAAATCCTCATTTCAGTTCCTGTGTTTGTGTTATAAACGGCACCGTCCTGCTTAGTTGATCATCTGCTAATCATAAACAACATGAGCAGTGTATTTGCATTTGTATTTATTAGGGCTCTTCATAAATCAGACCTTTACTGTATAAACGATTATCTAAAGTGTTTTAGCTCAGAAAACAAAGTAAAAACCTTCCTCACTGAACCGAAACAATATCTATTACTCAAAGTAAAGAAGTCCCATGAAAAGGTTCTCATGTGAAATTTATTAAAATAAATATGTTCAAACAGCCAATTAGAGATTAAATAAATATCTAGAGTAGGGATATTTTAGCCTCTAAAGCTTTTATTTTTAGATTCCACCTGAACGACAATCAGAAGCAGCAGGGAGGCCAAACAGAACATAGCAACCTCAACAGACAGGAGATGTTTGGAGTTGTATGGAAAAACTACCAAATGGGTTTGTCCTCTCCACCCAAACCAGTCCAAGCAGATGGATGCCCTCCCTGAGCCGGGTCCTGCTGGAGGTGTTTCCTTCCTGTTAAAGGGATTTCTCTTTGTCTCACCTCATGCAGCTCAGGATGGAAGATGGAATCCAAGTCGAGATTTGATGCAAGCTGTTGTGTTTCCTTAGCTATTGGTTATGAATTGGTTCAAATGGTTGTGTCTGTAAAGCGCCATGATACTGTTGTGAAGAGACGCTATACAAATAAAGCTGAATTGAATTGAAATGGGTTTTTATTTAGCGCAAAGCAAAAATGTACTTTTCATTTTGCTTATGATCAAACGTTTCTCAGCAGGTCTTCAGTAACATCTTGGAACATACTGATGTTAGATGTTATTCATGATTTTAGATCAGTGGTGATCTCTTAAAGAAATGCTGCATGCTTGGAAACATTAAAGCGGTTCCTAGCAAATAAAGACTTTATTTTTATTTCCCAAACAATTACCACATTATAATCTTTCTTCAGTCATTTAAACGGCTAAGGGGACCTTGTGCTGTATCGCTCCTTGTGATCATATGTAGATTCTTTACGCTGAAAGTGTCCAATTATCAGCTGTTAACGTGTGTGACTTTACTTCTGTAAGCTGAACTTTTTCCTTCAGAGGCGATGGAATGAGATCTGAGCTAAGCCGGTAGGTTTATGGAAACAAACTTGTTAGCAAACTGATTGTGTGAAAACACTTCTGGATGAAAAATGCAGTGATTTTAGGGAAAATGAATGACACCCCCAAACATAAAGCTACCAGCATAAATACAGGAGTTTACTATGATGTGCTCAAACAGGAGGAAGAATTCTCAGAATGTCGCAGAGAAAAGCGAGGATGTTAAGATCAAAAACTTTTTACATCTATTTTTTATTTCATTTAAGATTTTAAAATCTTTGAATATCATCCTAATGCAGGTGACAGCCAATTTCCATAGCACGGGGGTGTTCCTTGTGGCAGTATGGCGCTGCTTTGTGCTGACAGCTTCACCCACGGCACTAGATGAATCAAGTTGCATTAGTGAGGAAGACGTAACCTGCTGCAGGTGTGCAAAGCCTTCTGGGAGGCCAGGCAAAAGATGAGAGTTTTTCAGAAAGATCAACCTTTAGGATTGTGACCTACTTATGTTCTGCTCAGTTTTTAAGTTGATGTGGGTGAACATTCATATATTTTCCTATTTATTTATACAAGTGGAACAAACAGATTGAGGTAAGAATCTCTGGGTGTCCTGGCCAAGATGGCAGCACATGTCACAACAACCAGATAACAAAGGATAAAAAATGACTAAACAGAATATATGACTAAACAGAAGAATTTAGAAAAGAAACATGCAGGGAAAAGGTAAGAAAACACAGCATTAAAGAAAATATAAAAAATGGTAGTCTATAAATAGACTTAAATTTAGATACGTTTACAAACTAAACTCAGGTTTTTTTGCAGCGTGTTCTAGGTGACCAAGCAGAAACTTTCTCATCTCGGTCCTAGGCTGTTTGTCAATTCCATAGTGTGCTAGAATCAGTGCATAGTATGCACTGCACCCTTTTTTACCCATTATGGGTAAGCGCTGTCTCAAATGGAATATGGACGTTTGCACTACCAGTAATTGGTACTACATGGCTAACAACCGCTAACATTTATGTATGCTAACTATACTGGCTTTGTTATCGCAATCTCAAACAATTGGTCAGATACTGTATGTAGCATGCTGCAGTATACATGAGAACCGTAAGGACACATATTTATACTCACGTCTATACACATTAGCCTCCACCGCCGTATTGTTTGCTGCCATTATTTTGAAAGTCCAGCATTTCCTTTTCCGCTCTGTCAGCAAGATGGCGTCGGTTTAGTGCGCGAGGTGTCCATCGTTTCACACTGGACTTTTGGCCAATTTTAGGGCAGCATCCGGGTACTTTCAGTGCACTTTTTTCCTTAAATGCCAGTGTGAACACACTACGCATCTAAATATAGTGCATGACGTAGTGTTAGTGCGCTGATGGAGACACAGCCATGATGTCAGGAATAGGTTACACATATGACTTGTCTGACACAAGCTTTGCAACTCAATGACCATGTAATATATTTGTTAATGTAGGAAGGAAGAATACACAGTATGGCTTTGTCATAGACAATGTCCCACTGCCACACAGAAAGAGAAGGCCAGCATAACACTGAGTTAAAGATCTTATTTGGAACCACACTCTGGTACAGCGACGGGGCCTTTAGCCGATTCCTTCATGCACCAAAAAAACTTAATGGAAAAACAGCAACAACTAAATAGAATTTTTTATTTTCCTGTGAAAAACAACCTTAGTGCCTGCTTGTACTAAGTATTAATCAGAATATCCATATGATGTTAAAGTCAGACCTTTGTGCAACCAGATTCCCAGTATCAGTAGTTTGTATCAACCCCCCCTTAAAACAATTCAATTCAACTTAATTTTATTTATATAGCTCAGTAACACAACAAAGTCATCTCGAAGGGCTTCACACACAGTTAATCACACAACAGCAAACAATCAGTAGAAGACTGAATAAGACATTGACTTGTTTGTTTGCATGGACAAACCAAATCCATCTATAAAAACCAGCCTGCAGGATATTAAAGGAAGGTGTCATTCTCACGAGGCAGCCTGGTGGTATATCGTTAGCATAACGATGCGTACGTGCTCTGTCCTCAATAATCCTGCATTTATCAGTCACGTACAAATAAAATCGGAAAGCCTGTGAACCTGTTTGTTTATGCATCAGCTTTGGATGATGGGGCATTGCTTGTTCTTACTAAAGCTGAATCTGGAAAGAAATGTTAAAATGACAGCATATGATTGGTGCTAATATAATTTGAAATGGTCTGATCTTGCCGGTAATACTGTTAAGAGTTCTATTAACTTTTATGATCATTCACCAACGTTGTAGAAATGCAACATTTTCAGCCAATCAGAAAGCCCGTAGCCATATAGCTTTATAGAAAGATTATACGTACAATTAAATGCTCGTAATCCTGCGAACAACCGTGTTTTTTCTTCTACCTGTCGCTGATCTTAGTCTTCACGCTGTCCACGTGACCCAGTCTTGTGGTCTCCATCCCCACCACCACACCAGCTTGTTTTTATTCTGTTCAACCAGTGTCATGTTTCTCTTTTCATCTACATGTCACTCACTTTGTTTAAATTTTTCTCCTCGTTCGCACTTAGTTCAGGCTACAGCACATAAACAACTCCAGCAGGCAGTGTGTGCAGGTTGATTAAAAATCAGCGAGCATCTTGTTAGACCAGAATAAAGTATGAGATGTTTTTTCTGAGTCTCCCCAAAGCTAGAAGTAATAATTAAATGCTCTCTTAGACGGCTGCATAGGTTCAGATACAACTCCTGGATTTTCAATAATCAAATCTTCACACTGCAGCTCTAAGGTGCTGAAATAATTTCCTAGGATCCTTTTTATATTTCCACCAGAGCACAATAACATCATACTGCCTCTCACAAGGTTTCTAACAAGGTCAAATTCGAGTTTACATTTAAAAATCTGAAAAAAGAAAAACTTGTGGTTTATTAATATTCAATATTATTTTTATTTTATTTTTTGTTTTGTGAAGAAACATAATAAGCTATATAATATCCACAATGTATCATCAGATGGCAAATGTTATTTATGGAAATAACCAGGTCAAGGTATAATAATAATAATAATAATAATAATAATAATAATAACTGTGATCCTGGATAATAAAAAAGTAAGTTTTTAAAAGTATTGTTTCCAGCTAATACTTCTGCTGTTATGATGCCTTGAAAAATTGCACACGAACAAAAATGCAATAAAATGGAAATCCAATATACGGTGGATATATAACAGGCTTAAGTTTAACATTAAATGAACTATTTATGAGCTTTTCACACAAATAAAAGCAGAGAACGATGTTGTATTTGGTAATGTTTACTAAACATCTGATATATTAGATTTGAGAAATAACCAGTAAAAAGGATGGAAACGTCTGCACAGATGATTTCTCTCACATCCTCACGTCACAGCTGTGGAAACATGTGGAAACTACCTCTTCTGAACTGAGTGGGGGCATTTCTAAAGCGTTATAATAAATGAATACATAAATAAAGGTTATTTAGGATTACGTTGAACATAATCTAATAATAATTGGAAAACTTGAGATTTGACTTCATCTTTGAGGCCACACTTTGTACAGTACAAGACCATTTACTTTGGTAACAAAGTGATGGTCCTGTTACATCAGCAGGCCTAGTACACATGCACCAGTAAAATCTCTTTTATTTATTAAAAAACTCTTTCCAGCTAAAATTGCAATATTTTAAAGGGTTAAGAAAAAAATACCTCTAGCATTTTCCTTTTGCAAAAGCTGTATTAAGCCTGAGGGGTTTTTAATTAATATAAGAGGTCAATTATTATAAGAATCTACCTTAATGGGTAATAATAACACATTTATTTTCTTTTGTTTACTATTTCATGCAGTCACAGCCCATATACTGGACTGTTTGGGACCAAAAATACTCAAATGTTGTCAAATAGGACCTGTTACGAATGACCTAAGTAATTACCAAAAACTGGCTAATTCTTGCCAGGAATAATTAGGAGGGAGTGATGAGCAAACATGTTGCATTGTTTTGCAAATCCTCTGCCTCTGTCTGAGCAAACTAAATAAATCTTTGCCACAGTGTTGTCTGTACAGCGATAACGCCTCTAACAGCATCAGCAGCTGGATCTACATATTGTACTGCACAGCGTTCATTCTTTCATGTTTGTGGAAGGAACTTTTCCCATTCTGGGGCTCTCTACACTTAGACAGATTGCATGTTTTTCAGAAGTGATACATGCAGCAAATGTCATGTTCAGCTTTGCATAAAAAAGATTAGCTCACCTCACACTGGAAATAACATGAACTTTGAGTGCTTCCGGGGAATGGAAGCACACTTTCATGTTGTAAGAAATCTGAGGTGTGCAGGGAAACGCTGCCGTGAATCAGATTGCCTATTGAGCAGTTTTTTTTCTGAATTGCATTCTCTCATTACTCAGAGCTATGCATAGATCTGTCAGTCCTTTCAGAGCACAATGCCGAACCCTCCTGGGGCTTAAAGGTTTGTGGTGTTTGATGGAAAAAATAAATAAATAAATCTAAAATGGAATCCCTATTGTTGAGCCTGTACACACACAGAGGGATCGTTTTTCCATTGAAGACATATACCATTTCAGGAAAACAAGACTTACTCCTCCATGTGTTTTATCGATTATTTGAATCACTGTTCGATTATTTTTGTTTGGGGACATGATGGATAAAATGTTAGTGGACAGAATTAAAAGTTTCTACCACCACCTAAGCCCTGAGAAGGAAATGGGGAGTGACAAAGATCAAAGAGGCTGTCTAGAACAGTGATACCCAAATCCTCTAAGGTCACTCTCCTGCAGGGGTTTTAATATTTCCCTTCTCCCAGCACATCTGGGAAATGACATCTTTAAATGACCCATCCTTAACAGGCCTGGATCAAGCTTGACAAGCTGCTGGAAATCCATCCATCCATCCATTTTCTACTGCTTCTCCCTGAATGGGGTCGGGAGGGGGCTGGAGCCAATTCTAGGTGACAGGTGGGGTACTGAACAGGTTACCAGTCCATCACAGGGCCAACACACATAGACAAACAACTATGCACACACACACTCACTTCTATCGACAGTTTAGAGTCTCCAATCAACCTATCCCCAAGGTGTTGGGACTGTGGGAGGAAGCTAGAGTACCGGAGAGAACCCACGCTAACATGGGGAGAACTTGTATACTCCACACAGAAAGATTCCTGGATAGACCTCCGCCCCAGCCGAGCTCGAACCAGAAACCTTCTTGCTGCGAGGCCACAGTGCTAACCAACTGCACCACCGTGCAGCTCCGCTGATGGAAAGCATTTAGTTGAATAAAATGCGTTGGGAGGGAGAACCTGCAGGACATGCAAGGTTGAGGACCAGATTTGGACATCCCTGGTCCAGAGTGATATTTTGGAGTGATAGTTATTGTGCCTGTTGTTCGTGGTGAATGTTTCTGATGCATCCTTTCCACAGTCTTCCTGTGTATGCCACAGATGGGGATTCAGTCAATTCAGATGTAATCCACAGGTTTCCTTTGCTTTTGGCCTTCTTTTTTGGGAATTAGCTTTGTACAAACACAGGTTCTATGAATTGGACTAATATAGCTCACATCATGGATTTGTTTTAACTGGATGTCATTACAGTAAACTGGACTGAACGGGACCATTTACCTTTGAAATTTCCTCAAGATGACTTTTTTCTTGAATTGGTGCCATACAAAACCACAGCGTGATCGAGCTACAAGCACCTCCTTTTCTCGGTTGCCTTGGTAATTGCACATGTGACGTGACTAGCTGAGAGTTTATGGCAACCAGACTAGCATGCAAGCTAAGACATTACATTTATGGGGCCCCTGATTTGTTTAAATGTGACCAAACTGAGTCAGCAGTGAAGTTGGGTTGAAATTTGACCAGTTAAGATTTGACAAGTCTCTTAGTGATTACAGGGTTTCCATGCGATGACTTCTGACACCTTCTGACCTTGTGACATTTTAGAGATTGAAATTGTTTTAGACTCACCAGCATGTTGAGCCTGAGGCCGACCTCATAGGGTTCCGAGACTCGCTCTATCTCCATCAGTTCCTTTTTTGAAACTGCATTTCTTTATTTAACATGATGCATGTGCAGCTACAGGATTTAGAAAATGTGGGTCTAATTTTTATGTGATGTTAATAACTGTCAGGACTAGAAGTGCACCTCCACCTTTTGCAAGTCACGTGCACAGTGACTTACCAGCTCCATGAAAGACTCCATGAGGCCATATTTTGCTCCTCTTGGACATGAACAGAAACCCAATGAGGAAGTGGGAATGACAAAAAAATGTTCCAGACCTCCTGATGATATATTATTGTCATCACTTGGCTTTTAGTTTCATATTTTTAGACGGTAATTCAGCTGTGTGCTGCAGCCTGTGTGAATACCGTAGAGCTCATTATCCAGTGCAGTCAGAACGGCAGTCACTTCTCATCTTCCGCTGCTGTTTGAGACCTAATCTTTATCCCATGTCATTAAATGATGCCAGATATACCAGTTTTACTGTAGCTGCTTAAAAACACACAGTGTCTCTTCTTACATGGCCATTCTAACACTTTCATTTCAGTAATCAAGCACAGCTTTTCCATACTTGCCAGGATCTCTTAATGGGCTGCAGGAATATCTTACTGGCAGAGTTATGATTCTTGACAAGCTCATTTCTAACACTAAAATTTTCTGTCATGTTTTACTTGGCTTTTCCTTTGTAGCCTGGGAAGTTAATCTTTGCTTTGCATTCTGTGTAGTTTGCACAGCAATCTCAGGGATCAGGCAACTGAGAGGGTGTCAGAGCACAGATGTGACTTTCTGTGTGATGCAAATTGAGTCACAGCAGCTGATTTAAAAGTTTTTCTCCTTATGAAAGTTAGAGTTCTGTTATTGAGTCTTCACCCTGTTCTTTGTTCTTTTATCATCATACCTAATAAGTAGTTTGTTTGTACCCTGGAATATGACACAGGAAAGTGTTTTGAGCAGTACAGTGTGTGGGCTCTGGTGTGCTGTTAGCCGTATGGCACACTGTTAGCAAAGCAAATGTCATCCTGGAGTTTTTCCATCAACAAACTACAAAGGTCTAATCTAAAGGGTTTTTCATGGTGTGATTACACACAACACTCTCAACCACTTCCCTTTGGCCTGCTCCCGCTCTTCACTGAAACACTTTAATCACTCTGTCCCTTTAGGCAACACTTTCAGGTTTCAGGTTAAAATCAAATAAACGTGGACAGGGTTAAAAATACATCATCATATGGGTTAAATATCATTCTTTATATCAGGAATTTGCAACCCTCCTGTTCGTGTGACTCTTCATCCCTTCTTCCTACCTCTAGTGGATAAAGGAGCATGTTTCTACATGGACAGATAGATTTACGCTCATTGATAATGATGCTGGCTTTCTCATATGCTTGATTTGTGCTTAGAAATTGACAAATAAAAATGTTACAATAAAAGACATTTCCGAAAGAAAGGGAGAAGGGACGCATCTAACACAGGAGTGCCCAAGTCTGGTCTATAGGAAGCTACCATCTTCCAACTTTTAGATGCGTCCCTGGACAGGTCGCCAGTCTATCCAGGGCCAACACAGATAGACAGACAACCATGCACACACATATTCACTCCTAAGGGCAATTTAGAGTCTCCAATCAGCCTAAAGACTTGCTACTATTGCATCCAATTTCCTTCTGATTTCTCTCATGAATTATGTTAAATTACTAAGTTACTTTAAATGCATGTTTTATTGTACTGAGTCTATAAAGATCTGCAAGTTGTGCTTCAAGCTTTAAAGAAATAAGTGACCCTGGAATGTATCCAGAAGATGTCCTGAATGTCTCCCTTAGTGGCTTAGCTGACACCTCCAGTTACAACACAGAGCTCTAACAACATGAAACCAAGTCATTACACCTCTGCATGAGCACAAAATCCAAGCATCTGGCCAAATAAATAAATAAAAGTGCAAATAAAAACAAGTTAATGGAGGTGAATAACTGCACTTTTCCAGGTCATTGTTCAAAATAGATTAGTCTCTATATCCTATTACTGCAGTAATAGGCGCTGAAGACACGTTTCACTTCAGATATTCCATGTCTGCGCCGCTGAGCCGTGACAGGCAGTTTAAATTGATATGTTTAGGCTGCTTGTGGTTTTGCCCCTCTGAGAGACCTAAAGCAGCTTCAACCTGTTTCTGCTGTTGACTAATTGGCTGTTTTGCAAATGGGCTGTGTGCAGAAGTTTATAGTCAGCCGTGTTGTATTTCCTTGTCACCCTTACAGAGAGCAGTGTCCTGGAGAGCCCCGTCTTCACCAAGCAGCCAGGCAGCATCGTGTATCCTGTGGAGACTCAGGAGAGCAACAGGGAGGTGGTGTTCAGCTGTGAAGCCCAGGGAAGCCCACCTCCCACATATCGGTGAGTGCGTGACATGCCTCATCCATCTTCCTCAGCACATCCTTCCTTCCCTTTTGATTCTTCTTTTCATACAGCTGACAGCCTCAACACCCTTCAGCGTATTGCTGGCGAACGTCTGCATGTTGCCTGCAGCGGTCCCTCTCCACGTTTGGCATCTCCATATAGCAACGGGATGGAACTGTTGGAAAACAAAGAACTCATGAAATGTAGCAGGCTTGCATTTTTTTTCCCAAGCAGCTTATCTGTAAATTCAATAACTGACAGACAGATATCTGCTCGTTATAACCCATCAGTCATCACTCACACGTTGACATGTTATCTGTGATTTCTTAGTGTCATAACTTAGTGTTCTTTCTCATTGTCAAAATGCAATGTTTTATTAATATTGGTCTCTGTTACTCAGATTGCAGTTTATGGAGTTAAATAACAGTTTCAGTCACAGTTTTAGACTGCTGCTGTAAATAAACATTTAGTTTTTACTGGTTTAAAAGCTCTGCCTCAACAGGCAAGGCCAGGTTTTTTGTACTGCCTTTCATGTTCATGACCCTTTAAAATGTTAAATGTGAAAACAATTAAAGCATTACAGTTAGGGGCTTTAAGAAGTGTTAAAAAGTACATAAAAAACTAAATCACAGTAAGACATAATTAAATGCTTGTGAGAAAATCATAATAAAATGATCTTTAATAACTAAATGAGATTAAAACTATTAAAAGCAATGATCCATAAAAGTTATAGATTTTATTGAATCAGAAATTTTCGAGTGCAGACTCATGCATAGACTCATTAGAGCACAAGTGGTGTGCACACATGAATATAGGTAATGTATTCTATTTTCTACAGCATAACGGCTAAATGCTGCTTCTCCACTAGACTCTGGTCTGGACTGGCTGACCTTCATTCATTCTTTCATTTTTCATACCGCTTAATCTAAATCAGGGTTGCAGGTGCTAGAGGGTCTATACCAGGAATCATTGGGCGAGGGGTGGGGTACACTCAGGGCCGGCTGGTATAAGCGGGCTAACAGGGCTTAGCCCTCAGAAAAGATGAAAGAAACATTAATGAATATTTTTTTTAAAAACGTCTAATTCTTGATTAACCAACAATACGTAGAGCAAAACTAATAATAACACAGAGCAAAATTTAAACAAAAAACACCTAATCGTTTAAAAATGGGCTAATTATTTACAGCCCAAGCGGATCAACACAGTTTAACTGGACTGCGTGATTGACAGGTAGTGTGACACGCCCCCTTCATTTGCTTCTCGTTTGGGCTAAATCTGCGCATCCTCAGCGGGCGAATTTCGACCAATGACGGATGACTTGACGTGAGCGAAAGAGTTCTGTGGAGCTGAACTCGAAGCAATG
>JBAMHV010000003.1:1028279-1039352 GCA_037177535.1 Pseudomugil gertrudae
TAAATCTGGATTAGATTTTTTTATGGAGGTATTTATACATGAGATTTCTTTGTGATATCTAATCTTAATATTAACTTCCTTAACATGCTGTTTTCTCAGGTCAGAATGATACCACTTCTAAATATTTAGCTAAATCAGCACTTTCAGACTCTCATAAACATCCTTTTTATGATAGATGAGTTGACGCATCTTGATAACTGCTTTTCATATTCCTGAAGCAGATTTGAGTCGATAAGTCCTGATTGTGTGTCAGTTGTTGGTCAGGCGTAAATGATGACATTCACATCAGTTGAGCGATCAAATGCTTAGATTAGATTCTGAGGTTTACCGTTTGGGGACAAGGCCACCGATCTGTCTTGGCACACGTGTTTGGTCCCCTGGACCAGCAGAAACTCATGATCTCATTCTGCTGGTGGGTTTCCACTCTGGTGGGATGACAGTTCCATCAGCTGCTGGGATCTGACCTTACCAGCCTTCAGTTGTTGTCACAGAGTGGGGGCACGCATTGTGTGAATGACTGAGTGCCATCTATCTTCTTTATTACTCATCGTATAGCTTAATTAACTTCAGAACAAGATTGAATGGCGAGGGTTCATGGGATTAATTTAAAGGGCATCTGGAAGCACACCAGTGTCATGTAATTCAAAGTTTAAAGGCACACAAGGAGAGAAATAACTCAAAATATTAGTAGAGTATTGAGTGAAAGCATATTTTATTTACATGAGAACAATAGGTACAGATACTTAGCAGTAATAACAATAAGCACACTGATTTATGAAACACGAGAAATACAGTTTATTAGGCAAACACATGCAATTCAGCTAAACCTCTTAGACAAACTCCTTTTAGCAGTCATCAGGAACAGTTTTCCAGGCTTCTTGAATGATTTTTCCAAAGCTCTTTGGATATTTCTGCCTTTTGGTCTGATCTCTGTGCACGTGATCCCATGCTCCGTTCAGATCTGGGTTCTGTGAAGGATCCGCTCCTCCACCAGGTCTGTTGCCACTGATTTTCTGTCCAGTTCATGCGGTATGTGACATACCTCAGCCTTTCCTGCTGTGGCTTGTATACAGCCAGGTTTCCATGGAGACCGTTTCCTGTTCATCGAGGCTTCCGTTTATGATTTTGGATACTTGGAATGGTATTATTCACAGATGCAACTGAAGAAATAGAAATAAATAGAATAGCTCATAAACACTCAAACATAAAATGTATGAATTCTAAGATGTTTGTTACGTCAACACAGACTCAAACTGTGAGGCAGGTGCTTGTGTATACCTGAATGATTCATTCAGATTAAACTCTTTCTCTGCAAGCCTGCTAATGAGTCATTCAGGTGTGTATGGCAACATCTGAAACAAGCAGGGCGGGGGTCCCAGAGACTAGGGTTGAGAAACACTACTATAAACCAAAGATATCCTCTTCGCATGCAAAGTGGAAGTTACTTGCTTTGAGACAGAAATGTCCAGTTCTGGTTCTCTGTCTGTCCCACATGTTTTAGACACCTGACCTGTCGTTAACAGAGGGCAAAACTTAATACCACCCTGCTGAAAAGATCCATTAGACTTGAATCGGTTCTGTTGCAGCAGGGAAACATCTAAAACCTACAATAAAACTGTCATTGGACATTATTGTTGTGCCCTCTGCTCATATTTCCATTGTTTTTAAATTTGCACTGTGTGGGATGTTTCTGAGCTGCAGCTTTGTGCCAGAAGGTGTGTAGGCCGCAACCAATAAGAGCTTGTGACAGAGAGGGCTGAGTTAACAACGTTCAGTTCAAGTCTGTATTACAGACAGATCAGATCTGTGGGAATGTAAATGACATTTCCTCATTGCCTCACGTAAGCTGTCATGTTCCAGCCAGTAGTAACAAACAAGATATTTTTTATCTGCAAATAGTAAAAGTGAAAAATAAACAAATAAAGATGTTGGTTTTTAATTACAATTAACAGGAGAAACTGATGCTTTTAGAACATGTTTAGGCTTTTGTGTCTGATTTTTATTTTATGCCTTTTATTTATGGGTTTTGTTTGTGTATTTTAGGGCAGAAGTTTATGAATCTGCTGCCTTTCAGTCAGCTGGTTTCCCAAAAACATCTAATGAATCAAGGCCAGAGTGAATTGTTTTAGAATCAGAATCAGAAAGCCTTTATTGTCATTGTAAACCACAGCATACAATGAGATTAGGGATCTCAGCGTGAAGGTTAAATAGTTCTCTGTATTGAACTTGGGCTTTGAACTGATGATGATTCTGATTATCTTTGGGACACTTGTGTTTTTAGGACAACGTGGGATGAACATGCGCTGCCTTCTGATTCAGTCATTTAGTTCTGAGTCGGAGACATTTCTGCTGTATCTGCCATTAAACAGGCATCAGCAGCGGCTTGATCTTGTTTCAGGTGAGTTATCATCCTGAAATGCAGTGTTGGAGTTGCTGGAAATAAACAGAAATATCACCTCAAACCAGTATATATGTCTAAAATAGTATTTACCCATTTAATAACTAAACTTTTGTCTTTTTTAGTATCATGCTTTGTATGGTTTGCTATAAAGTTCTACCTGAGCTTGAACCTGTTGAGCATTTGTTTACTGGAACAACATGATAAATGCTCTAAAATGAAAATCTTTTTTCACTAACGACAGAGGAGGAAGTACATTCCTCTGTTAACAGTTTGTTGATGTAGGTCCTCCATGATGTTTTCAAGGTTATTCCTTGAAACTGGCAGGACTCCAAATACTTCAGCATTTCTCTCCGTGTCACAAACTTTTGATGGATGGTGATGCTTCTAGCAGGGTTGTAGCTGTCTTCCTCCTGAGGTACAGATAACTGATGGGCAGTGGGTGCCCCCACTCAATACTGACTGCCCTTGATTAGTATGTCCATCGATTGCGTATCAGTGATTATGCAAAAGATGCAGCTCATAATTCATACTGATGAAAAGGCTTTAATATTGGCATTATATTTTTTTCATGGCTGTGCTTTAAATGAAGCAACAAGCTAATTCAGTGTTTGACAAGTGTCCTCGAAAAAGAGTGTAATGCTTCAGGAAAATTGAGCTTACCTCAACACATCCAGCATCTGCTGGGAGTTTACACACAGTCGCAGATATTACAGATAAACATCAGTGTATGATAAGCCCATATTTAGCCAACAATAGCAGTTACAATTCCAGATGTCACCAGAGAAGGTTTAAAGCCTTAAGGGGACACAAGAATACTTCATTTAGATGCAAATAAATCCTGCAGACTCCTTCCAGCTGGTGTGAGAATGTGAAGAGTATATTGGCTTAGTTAATGAGGCATGAATAGCTAATACGATATACTCTCGCTTTTACTTCTTACTGCAGTGGACTATCAAGATATCACTCTTGGAAACCTGCTATAAAAGCAGCATATGATGGTCTGAATTTAACTGTCCAGACCAGGAAAAAAGCAGAGATGGTTGGGAATGTGAAAAACTATCACAGCTGCAGCAGATCTCACACTATCTTTTAGGCCTTTGTTGTCTGGTGTGCATCACTGTAAAATGACAAGATTGGTTCACAAGCTTTGAATGGGACTCCACAAAATGAAAAATAAAGATCCAAAATAGTCCGTAACATTAGTGACTCTTTTTTTTTTCATTTTTTTTTTAAATGACCTTGTGTTTAAAGTTCTGACACGGCCAGTGGCATGGATAGCTAGACTAACCTGTGTGACAGTAGTCAGCAGTTATTGGTAGGGGTATCTTACTGCTTTTCTATTTAGTTATTGTTTTATCTTAGAGAAACTGTTTTTAATAAATGGTAACACATGCTTAAATAAAAAATAAAGTTCATATGTTATCAAAGGTTTGTAAAAAAAAAAACTTCAAACTAAGGAGCTACTCAATAGCTGCTAAAGATGTTTTATGAGGTTTTTTGCACACGGAGGCTGGATGTCAAAACGTCCTGAAAATGTACACTGTGGTGCATACCCAACATGTTTTGGATGTGCTCTGAGTGCACACCCTGAAGACTCCCCCACACATGCACCCGACAGGGTTGGCCTCCACATCTACATCATTCATGTAAGATGTGCCAAGATACTCTAAAATGTTTGCTGTATCTGGCAGATGTAACTTAATTTAACCTTAGCCTTAAGTTTTCTTTACAGAGCATGGACAGACTTTTGGTTCTGCAAATGTCATTTTTAATGGTTTGATCCATTCTTTGTATTTCACGCACACGAGAAAAACACATGCATCTTACACATAAACCCGAATTTAATCAATTTATTTAGCAAAAAATGCAGTTTATATAGTGAACACATAATAAAGATATATATATATATATATACACAACAAATAAATTCATATAGTATCCATACAGGCTCTTTGCCTGTAAACTTATGTGGGCTCATTGTGACCTTGTAGGTTTTTATTAATTCATATGGAAAACATCATCAGTAATATTTAACAATCCAGTAAGTAACGATTGTGTTGCACAATGATTTGTAAATCCTAGAAAACAGCGTAATTAACCAAAAAAAAACCCAAACATTTTTAAACCTCTGCTCGGTAAGCCGCCCACCAGAGCAGGTCACATGACGCAGGGTGGCCTGTGTGTGGGTTGTCAGCAAAGCTCTGCTCAGTGCACGGCACTCTGGAAAAACTGTTTTCAGGATTTGCATGAAAAAACTGGGAATCCCTCAGGCGGTAAGTTGAAGGGATTCCTGCAGGTGGGAGCCAGTGTTGCAACGTCTGCCTGTTAGAAACGACTTTGGGCTTGTTTTTCTGCAAAGTCGTTTGGGAATACCAGGGTTGCTTATTTGTGCTTGTCCTCCTTGTTTTCTTGCAGCTGTCCGCAATAAGGCAAAACCCTTGACTGCAAACTGGAAAATGTAAACGTAACAATCAAGCAAAACAAACAAACAGAAAACAAAGCAAAAACCCTCAGCTGTTAGGCTCATGAGCTTCACTGTTTCATAGCAACTTAAGGAGGAGATGATTTTATTTACTTTGGGTTCAGGTCTCTCTGGCCAGTAGTTTATGTCTTATTTAATCAATAAACATTTTATACATGGTAGTAGGTTTCATAAACCATCCTGAAAGATACATATCTATAATTTTCAAGTGGTCACTACTTTGATTATTCAATTCAATTCAACTTTATTTATATAGCGTCACTTCATAACAGTGTCATCTCAGGGCGCTTCGCATCTTATTTGAGCCAATTCATCAAAATAGCCTAGATAAGGGAAACCATAAGATTGCATTGAATCTTGACTTCGATGCAATCCCTATCCTGAGCAAGATAACTTATAAGAGGAAGACAAAACCTCTGAAAGCGGTAGCAGCCAGTGTGTGATCTGAATATTACTCCATATACAGTCTATCCTCTTCCATATTAGAAGTGAAGTGGGTCAGACTGGGGACGGAGAGGCCACTGACGTCACTCTCCTGCTCCGTATAGGATTGCCAACTCAAACTGAAGTTTGCAACACTTTGCAGGGGCGGCCACAGAAACGAAAACGCAATGTCCCTTTTGTGTTTTTTTTAGCTGTGTCACAAAATAAGCAGTCCTGAAGGACGAACTATTAATAGTTTTATTTTGAGCCGAACACAGCTATGATCTTGAAATGAACGAGCATTTCTGCTAATGCTTTTTCTTTTTCCAATTGAACATTTCATAAAGGATTTTGGTTCATATTTGCTGCACCATGTTTTGAAAATTAAATCTAAATCATTTTTTTCTTTGTCATTTTAATTAAGTAACGAAACAAAAAATGAAGTTTGGATTATTTATTATTATTTTTATTTATAAGTTTAAAAAATGCAACTATATTATGAAAATGAAAAAAACATTTCAACTAATTTATTTTAATTTCAATTAAAGTACAGAATCACTTTCATAAGACTAAAGTCTGAGACTCACCTTGAGACCTGACTCGGACACGTGATTTGAGACTCGTAAACAATCGTATTAATTTCTCTCTCTGATCTCCTGTCTGCATACTGTCATTTCCCCAGACGTGATCCTGATGTATTTTCATTCACACACACACACACGTGCACAGTTCCAACACCGCAGCACTGCTGCAGCTTCTCATTTGGTAATAAACTTTAGATGAACCAAAATAAGATCAGCAAACTTCAACATTTGTGGTGTAAGAATCCAGGACAGTGAAACAACCACCACCTTCATGCACATTAAAACACACCGGGAGAGGATAGTTACTGCAATACGAAAGCTCAATGTTAGCAACACATGTAGACCCACAGCGGTGGACACGTTAGCTTGTCACTATACTGTAACTGGTCTTCATGGGATTCACCCATATTAATACTTGCAACCTAAATAATAAATGGAAATGAGCCATTTATCATTCCATTCTGAGTAGACTACAGTATTTCTATTCAGTCTCAAAGTAGCAATCACAGTGTGCCTACATTTCTGTTTTGTTTTGCATTTGAGACTTCAGATAAAAAAAGAGAAGTTTGACCCATTATTGCATGGGTAATTAAAGGGTAATGATTATTTAAAAAGAACTCTGTAGGTTTAAAGTCCCGTTTCACTGCTGTGATTTTGCTTTAAAAAGCGTTACATTGGTTAGATAAGGGTTATTTTATTCACTCATCCGCCACACCTCCTTTATCCTTTTTGAGATCCCCAAAGACCAGAGCCTGTCCTTACTAACACGGGCCGCAAAGACACACACACACACACACTCAAATTTCTGTTTGCATTTGTGCCTTCACCCTGCACTGAAACCAAACACTCCACACTCTGTGTGCTTTGAAGTGAATGAAGTTTTCCCCCCTGTTGTAGATGGTGCTGATGAGGGAAAACAGCTTTTTTTGGACTAGCTGTGTTTGTCCGTATTGCTTACAACACAGCACCATCTTAAGGAGTTGCATATGCGAGTGTGAGCCGAGTGATGCCACATGTGTGTGGTGTGAAGACGGGTTCATTTGATGAAATTACAAAAGGCACTACATAATCAGGATACCAGAACCCAAAGCAAATAAAAAATACACAAATTTAAAATACAGAAGACATAACTAGTAGAGAATAAGAGCAACCAGTGGGTAGTAATATAGGGGAGAACTTACAACGAGCAAATAAAACCAGGTGAGCTGATGACCAGGAAGCAGGAAGTAAAAAGGAATCCGTGAGGGGAAAAACTACAAAATAAAACAGAAAAGACAGGACTAAAAATGGAAAGACTAAAAAAAAAAACCAGACCATGGACACAAAGTGAAGCTTCAGAAAGATGTGCTTCATAACTCTTAGTAGTGGTAAAGGGAAAAAGCTGTGGTGTGCACACAAACACCTGCACATGCATATAATTACCATCATTATATTATCCAGCATCCACTTGCGGAGCAGCAGGTTGTGATGAATCGAATATTCACGGTTGAGCAGGTATGATTAGTGGTTCTGGCATTTGGAAAGCTCATATGTCTGGGTTGTGATCATCAGCTTAATCTGGATCATTGTTTGCCATGCCAGCCCAGGTTTGCAATAATTGATGCTAATGGATCTGGATGGGACATCACGTTTACTTATCTGGAGATAATTAATCATTGTTTGCCACTTCTTGAAGATTACACTGATGCTTTTGTGCAGAAACCATAAACAGAAATTTTAAAGGACTTGTGTTCTCCGTGACTCCTTTATGTCCTTTCAAGCCTTCTTTTAAACAGCTGCACATCTGTGTGGGCTTAGAAAGGCACGCCTTTGGTCTGCCCACCCATCCACTGCAATGTCTCAACCCCCAGCAACTACAAGAAATCCCCATACTATATTGTAAATGATGCTTTTTGCTCTCTCTAAGCCTTTTTCTCAACAATGCTTCTTTTGCTGCTTTTGGGCTGCATCGAGTGGATGGTTAAAGGTAGGATGGGATGGGGTGGCGGTGGATTTTGCCACGTGCAGCATGTTTTCAGCATGATGCTTTCAGTTATGTCCACCGCTGTGGACAGGGACAATGAGCGGCTTTAGAGAGCCAGACATCACCACTTCATAAATCACAACGGCTTTGATCTTAGCCAAAAGAAGAAAAAAAATCCCCAAGACTCTTTTTTTGGTGGACGGTTCGATTCAGTACTTTAGATGTCCCTTGCTTTTGTTGACTTTGTTCTTTTGGGATATTTTGGGAGGGATTGGGGGGCTTTTATCTAACCTTCTATCGCGCCTTTAGATGAAAGTAAGTGGTGAGGTTTGTCAGTGTTTTTGAGTGGCCCTTCCAAAAAGAAGAAGTATGTTGTCCGTCAGTTCAAACCCCCTTTGATTAAGACTGCATGTTTGCTTTGCTGTACATCCAGGCGAAGAAAAAATGACCAACGTACAGCCAGGAAAATTCATTTTAACTAAAGGGGTCGCAGATAAAAAAAAAGCAAATATAGCAGTGACATGCTTTCATCAGAGATCTCTGATCAGCGACAGCAGCCAGCGATGAGGCCCTCTGACAAGAGGAAATCCAATTAGCCTTGCTACAACATTATTCATTTCTGAGTGGCAGTTTGCAGATAACAGCAAACATTACTCAAACAGCTTTTGAAAGAGGCAAGAAAAATAAACCACCTAATTCAAGCATCAAGGCTAGATTTTGTTCTGCACACCATCCACCTCTGACAGATCCACTAAAATTCCAACATCACTTCCTTAGCATCATCCTTTAGATACCTTTGGGGCTTGGTCCCTCCGCCAGACCTTTTTTCTGCAACGATTTTTCAAATGTAATTAAGAGGGACAGTGATCTGCTGTGTATAAATGACAGCAGAGAGGAAGTTTGTCATCCCAGGGTGTGGACTGCACCCTGATGCTCAATAACTCCAGTGAAGGGATGACATGTTGTTTTCTAGTGTGGAGCGAGTGCATAAATCAAGTGAGTGGATTAACATGTGAAATCCAAGTCAAGCCATCTGAGTTTAGATCATTTTACAAACCTTTGAGGTTAAGGTAATGAGAAGCCATCAGCAACACGGATGGTTAACGTTGCTAACCTGGGGGAATGAGGCCATGTCTGCCATAGCTTCTGTTTGCATCCGAATGTGCACAAACGGCTTTATCTCAGTTTCTTCCTGCACTTTGCTCATTTTGACACGGTGTAAATAATTCACAGCAAAGATGTAGGACACAAGCAGCTGCACTGTGAAGTGCAACAAAGCATCAGGGCAGCAGTTTGGTTTACAACTGTAACATTGATCGTTTATGATATAGTACAGACGAAGCCGAAAAGATTCATAGTCAGAGCATAAAATATGCTCTTAAATTAGACTGTCGCTAATCTGCTGAAGGATGCTGGAAACGGGAAGAGCTCCCTGAGAAACCAAAATGGCAAAGTCATGCTCTACCCTGCATCAACCTGCAAATCCTGTCTCCAGCCACCACCATCAGCTGCATAAACCTGCACCTCCTGCTGGTTCTGTGCTTTGAGTAACTCTGGATCCGCTGGAGCTGATATTTAAAAAAAAAAGAGTACTGCACAGGCTGATGAAGATGATGGAGGATTCTTCACACCCTCTCCACAACACAGTGATGAAAAATCTACTACAATTTAAATTTCCCTCTGGGATCAATAAATAATTTTTCATTTTATTTAATATCTTCATGCTTTTGTAGAAATCATTGTTTAAAAAGTAATATTGAGTTTCCAAGGAATTAAATGTAATATTATGTATATATATATATATATATATATATATATATATATATATAAAATTATAATTATAATTCATAACATATAATTTAAGACAGAGTAAGGATGGATTTTGTTTTGATAGAGGATTAGGGAAACACACACATATTTCGCAAACATCCAGACATTGCTGTTTAATATCGAGCTAGTAATGATGGATAATCACAGTGCTTTTGTCAGTGCTCTCAGTTAGATAAACTGGAAAAAAGTAAGGCTGAAATCTCTTCAATGTTTGCCTTTTCACACCTGCTTTGCTTTAGTTGACACCATGGTGAGAAAATTTCCAAACATCAGGTTGAGAGCTGCAGAGTCCAATGATTGTCAAACTGTGGGCCAGGCATCCCAAACAGCGAGTACTGAGGCATTGCGTGGGGTAGCGCATGACTGGAGTGCAAAGAGCAGAGTTGTAAAGGTGAATAAACCTGCTTCATGCAGGCTTCATGCAGGAATGATAAACTCCCAGACTTCCTATGCTGTCAGGTTTTTTTATTACAAGAACGACAGTGGAAACATTCCTGACAGGCAAAAAGGGAAGAACAGACAAAGCATGTCAAGCAAACACATCAGTCAAAAGAAAAGCAAAGTTTACTGTTAGAAAAGTGTTTTGTCTTTAAACCTTTACTTATTTTTGGTGATAAAGGACAATATAGCAGTGTTGTGGTGAACCTTGTAGCCTTTCTGTGTGTAGTTTGCACATATAAAGCAGTTATGAGCCCTGAGATCTGACCTCATAGGGCAAAAAGGTGTGGTGGGATGTGGTGTCCTTGGTAATGATACAAACATTTGTATTGATATTGATCGATCCTATTGTAATACCTGTGATATTTTAGTACCTGTCTTCCTGCAGTATCAGTATGCTGCATTTAATAATAAGTGATGTAACTGTCTAAATGATCTCTGTCACATGCACAGCAGTTATAACACAGACTCTGTGTTATACCTCACCATCTGGATCACGGTATAAATAACATTAAACATATTCCTCATTAACACATCATACTTTTCAATTAAAAACCCATTTCAATGCTTCTGCACAGTCTGCTGGTTTTAATGTGGAAAATATTGATAACTGATTCACTCACTGACTTAAGATCTTTAGCTGAATGTTGTGTTTATATTATGTTTTGAATTCAGGACAACACGACAACATGCCAGTTTGTTTTTGTTTTCTCCTTTGGTTTTGTGATTTTTGTTTGTTACCATGGTGATGTTCTGCTAATTGCAGTTTAGTTTTCACTGTATTCAATGTTACAGCAGCACGGTGGCCTGAATAAAAAATAGGCTTATAAAGGCTAATCTTATCCTTTATAACGTGATAGTTTTATTATAAAATGTTTAAAGTGTTACATTATGATGTGATACATATCATGATTTTAGAATAAACTAGCATAATTTATTGTGATAAGCCCCC
>JBAMHV010000003.1:1049803-1065943 GCA_037177535.1 Pseudomugil gertrudae
GTTTTTAATCAGCCAAAAAGAGCTCATGTCACTCCACTGCTAATCAAGCTCCACTGGCTTCCAGTTGCAGCACACATGGCTTACAAAACAATAACTCAAACCGCTCCTGCCTACTTTGGCCTGTTAATCCAGAGCTACTCTCCCTCTCGACAGTTACGCGCAACCACTGAAAGATGCCTTGCACTACCACCATTACGTGGGGCTAAATCACTAACCAGACTCCTCTCCATTGTTGTTCCTCAGTGGTGGAACAAACTGCTTTTAAGAACAAGCTAGAGACTCAGCTGTTCAAGGTGCATTTCTACACTTAGTTTAACTCTTCTATTTGACTTAGAGAGATCTATCCAGCTCTTTGCTACAACTCGGCACTGATGATACTGGGAAACAAATGGGAATTTAAACAAAAACAAACATTTTCCTGCCTCTAGCACTTCAGGACAACACATGTGTCCAACCAGACTTGCAGCAGTCTGGCACTTATCTATGCTGTCCCCTGTTGTTTGATTTCATGCTTGTGTTGTTCTTATTCTCTGATGTACGTCGCTTTAGAGAAATGTGTCTGATAAATGACTGTAGAATAGAATAATTCCATATAAAAACCTCAACTGGAAATTCAGCATATTTAAACTCTACATCCTGTCCAGACTACTGGCAACAAACACATACACACCAAGCTGTCCATTAAAATGGCTTCGATGAAATGTAATCGCTCAGCAAGCAAGGAGTCGTTTGTTTTGCCAGAGCTGCTTTTTTATGTTGACCTGATGTTCTTCTTTGCTGCAGCTAAATGACACACACATCTTTTATGTGGATAGTAATCTGGCTGTGCAGCTCATCCAGGCTTATTGCATCACGATGATATCACACGGAAAATTTAGGGTAGACCACCTATTAGCATGAAGGCTGGTTGTTAGTGATCATCTGGAATCAGTTTGTGTAGCCTGGAGAGTTATGACTCCTATTATTACAAATAGATTTGTGTATTTTTTGTATTAAGCTTTATATTTCCCAATACTTTCTCTTTTTGAATGTATTTACTTATCGTTTTTACTAGGAGTTTCACCAGTTAACGACATCGCTACAAGTCTGCATTGTGTAATGTTAAAAATAATTCAAATGTCCCGTAGACATTGTAGGTAGAAATCAAACAAAAACAAAGAGAGATGCATCTGAACTGGTGGAACATATCCAAGCAGTATCAGAAACCCATTAAGCCAGTGACAGAGTTCAGGGCTTTAAATGCAGTCATTCAGTTCATATTTGAAATCATTATGATGATGAATTTCACTGTTTATGTGATTAGAAGACTCCATGTAATGGACAGTTGTGAAAAGGCCGCTGTGCCTCAGAGAAAAGCTCTCTGTCGTTTGTCAGGGCATAAATCTGGAAGAAGCTCTGTCATTTATCACATTTGTATTCTTTTATTGCTAATCTGTTTGGCCTATCAGTCGATGTGCAATACTGTGCGGTGTGCCACATAAATTTAACAAAATAAAATGACATGTGAGACAAAAGAACAACTAAAGCTCTGAAGTGATGTAAAAATCTCTAGGCAGCTCACATGGGAAATGAAAAGGCAACATAATTTTCTGGCCAGGAAATGTCTAAAGGAAGAATACTTATTTCACACAAACACACACACAAAACTCTTGTATTGACCGTTTCTGGTTGGTTGAAACTAAAGTAGTTTGGAAATTTGCCTCTGTTGTTTTTGTTTGTGTAGTGAAAAATCCAGCAAGAGTATTTTTTATTTTCCTTACTTACTCTTATGAACACAATCAGGTCCACCTAAGTGTTCATACCAAAACCTCATCGACCAATAACATGGCAGGCAACACATGTCCCACACACATGAACACAACTTGCTGAAGTTCAACTGATCATCAGAATGAGGAAGAAATAAGATTTAAAGTATGAGAGGATTCTGACTTTTATGTTTTCCAAACCAAAAAGCCCTTTTCAGTTATATATGTAATAATTACAAACGTGCCCACATGAGATACTTGTAATTGAAAGTGCCGCCATTCAGGCAAATCTGACAGGAAAACTAGCATCTTTGTAGCAGATAGCTACTGAATAGCTGATGAATAGTTATGGTTTTACCTTCGCGTGTTCATTAGGTGGTTCATTCAGGCACTGTGGGGAAGTTGACTGCACTGTCAGGTATTTTCTGCTTCGCCTTATCCTGCTGCTGATAGCAGATAGATACTCTCCTCCTCTGTTGGCCTGCTTACAAACAGACACTGGAACCTCAAAACATTGTTTTTTTCTATTTTACACTAAATGATTCTATGACTCCTCTAAACAGCCACCAGCAGTATTTTGACTGGTTACATTTAAAAAGTCATTAAGTGGAAATCAAATTATTTCTGCATTGAAAGAAATAAAATTACTATGTGAAATTTCATCTGGACTATAGCACAATGTCACACAGCACCTCTGTGTTGATCTCCAGCCCTGTGTTCACCAGCGGTCTGGCCACGAGTTCATGCTTTTTCATGTGAATCACCCCCTCCTCTCTATTGCAGCCCTCAGTCCTCCCTCCCTTTCAGCAACAGAGCAGTGTAACTCATGTTTTTGACGTGAAATGGCAGTGAAGAAAAAAACTGATTGTCTGAAGTCAATCAGGACCTAAAAACAACAATGGTTGTTGGCAAAGAAGCTGGATAAAGAAAGCGACAACCAAATTACTACTGGGTTTGTAAGTGGAGAGCACAGCGAACGTGAAAGCGGCAGCAGTTTGATTTTGATTCCTTTGACATGTTCAAGTGAAACATGTCAAAGTTTAGACTTCAAATTGTGCTGTCCTAATACCTGGGAAATATTAGTACAGAACAGAGCGGGGGTGCATAAACCTGAAGTGGTTCACAGACAACGAGACAAAGGTAAGAGTGAAGGCCTTTGCACAATGGGAGACTGCATAAAACGAATTAAATCCCACACAGTAAATAGACTGAATAGGTTGAAAGTGGTACATTTCTTCTGTTCTTTAGGCCCTCATCTTAAACATTACAACAACGTTTAGTTTGAATTAGCTGGAAAAATAAGGAAAGCGTGGGTCTATCCTGTTTGTCTGTGTGTGTGTTGGCCCTGTGATAGACTGGTGACCTGTCCAGGGTGTACCCCGCCTCTCGCCTGTTGTGAGCTGGGATTGGCTCCAACCCCCCCGTGACCCCGTTCAGGGTAAAGCAGTAGTAAATGGATGGATGGGTCTATCCTGTAGTGGATCAACACTTCAGACTGCTTTTGCTGGTGGTGTAATAGAAATGCACAGGTGCAATTAGCAAAGCAAACCTACCAAAATGTGTGCATAATGTTTTTGTAGGTCTGGCTACAAACAGGTAATAAGAATGTGATGCTGTGTGATGCTATCCTGTCAGTATTGAACAACATTCTCTGAGGAATGTGTCCAACACCTTGTTAAATTCATCACACCAAAAATGACAAACATTTAGTTTCTTAGGTTGCTTTGAGCACTGCACCAACCCTGCAACAAGCTCTTAATATATTTCCAAATATGTCGGCTGAGCTTGACAAAACGGTACATGTTCAGTCATGTGCAGTCACACTCCTGACACTCCTTAGGCATAAAGGAGACAGGTCTCAGCGGTGTCCTACGTACACTGACAGCCAATAATAAGTGAATAATGATGTTCAGACGACTCTGCCTTCCACTTAGGACCACATTACATTTTAATTAAATTTTGCATGCAGGTGGCACATTGAAGAAAACACCTCTGTCATCCAAAGCCTTGTGTTCACAGACTTTTGCACATAATGGTAGAACCGTCTGTCCGTACTGAAAGCTCTGGTGGGTTTTAACCTGCCAGAGGGAGCCCTCAGAGGACACATTATGCATGGCAGCTGTCCTGTCTGGTGTATGCAGCATGGACTCGTTCATGCAGAAAAACATGCTCGGACAGAAGGACAAGCTTGGTTAAGGGTGGGTGGGAATGGGAATAGAGACATGGATATTTAAAATAAATGCAGACTGCTCTATTTATGTGCTACTAACAACAAATATGTGTGTTCATCATATATAACCCAAAGCTGTGCAGCATTCAGAGCAAACACTGGTGTTTAGTGCATTCATGCTCATGCAGGGTAAAGGTAAATGCGTTGTCCTGACACTTCTAATGACTAGAAAGATGTACAAGATGTATATTGGGTGGCTTATTTTGAAGGGTAAATATGTAACAGATTACAATGCGAACATCAAAGAAACTACTCAACTATCAGGGGCTGAAGACGTGCCTTCAACTTAAAACCGCAAGTACAAAAACTGCCTGACACTTTGAATAAATTCAACTTTCGGATTAGCACGTTATCAACACAAATAGGCAAGTTTTATGTGTTGATTAACTGAGTGTGTTTTATTAAATTGATGCTATGATTTATAATAACTACCTTTGTTGCATTCTGCTTTTGACAGAACTCAGTTCATTATGTTAAACTAATAACAAACTCCACATTGTTACCACTTACAGTTTCAATGTATAAAACCTACATTAGGACTGGTCTTTACACATCTCCCTGTTGGACACCATTGAAAATTCACCCATCTGGCGGTGTAACTATTTGTTTAATTAGGGCTGTCAGTTGATTACAATTTTTAATAGCACTTAATTGCAAATTGTCCTGAGTTAACTTGCGATTATTCACATGTTAATTGCAGATTTTTTTTATCTGTCTCTAAATGTACCATTAGAGGATATTTATGTTTTTTTTTATTGTCCTGTTTGCTTTTATGTAATTGCTGTTATAAGCACTTTAGTTACTTAGTAATTTTATTTAACTAAAGTTGAATGACTTTACACACCTACAGTACATGTGCACATATGCACACACAATTTTTTGGATATCATCTGACAGCCTCACCTTTGGTATGAAACAGACATATAAACAGGTATAAATATCCTGCAGGGCTCCTGCACAGTTTTCTGAGCCTAAACTTTTACCAGGAGGTAGGCATAACCTCTTGGCAAAAGTATACAGTTTATGGTTTCATAACTTTCTTTAACTTTCCAGTAGTCAGCTCTTTGACTTAGACAACTCAAAGACATGCAGGACATCTTCTGTTCAAGTGCAACAAAGAACTTTGCTTTTTAAGTGTGTTTATTGTCTGGCATGTGTCTGCAACCCTGTGATTGTTAAATTTCTGCTGAATCAGCATCTCCCATGAGGCTATTGTGGTCCAAGCTTTAACTTTGCAGCATTAGTTCAATGATGACAACCCGAAAAACAATCAATCAAAATTGTGTCTTCTTGGCTGGGCAGGGCGGTAAAGACAGACAAAGCCTGTTTCCTGCCTAAGAGCTTGTGGAGTAAACCATGTTAACGAGGACAGTAAAGAGATTAAAGGTTTATACAAGCAATGCTGCATAGTTACTATGTATGTGTGTCTATGTATGTAAATATGTATTCTTTTTTTTTGGTTTGCATTTATGTGTTTAATATTTTAGACTTTTGGTATTGGTATTGTAACCTCACCTCAATGTGCAGTTCTCTCTAATCATTGGCAGCAGAAGGGTATAAAAGCCTGCAGTTACTCTGTGGAATGTGTTGCTGGTCAGTGTCAAAATCGTTAAAAAGCTCGGTAATCATGTTTGTTCCATACCTCTTCAGGTAACTTGTGTTTGACCATTAACCAGTTGACAGGTCATGAATAAGCAGTTCTGCCATTTATTAAGTGCATCATGTGCAGGTCCTGCACAAACAGATGTAATTTACCGGAGACAGGACTCTGACCCTGCATGCCATTTCAGTTGTTTATCCTGGATCAGTTTATCTGCTCATCAACAGTACATAAACACATGGAGATGCGTAAAACTTCAGTCATAAGCTTAATGACAAAAAATAACTGTAATTATCCCAGAGATAAAATTAAAAAAAAGATTTATATAAGAAAAATTAAAAGCTAAATATATGATAAACCCTGTCTATGTTATTCATGGTTCAGGCTCAGAACACAAGATTATGAAGTTATTAAGCAAACAACCACACATACTCACACCATATACAGTTATTTTAAATTAAATCTAACTTACCAGTTTCTGTTGGACAGAAAAACAAAAAGACCCAGAAATATAAACAGCATTCAAATCTAAGCCATACTGTATGATCCTCAGAAACAAAACAAGAACTGGGCTGTTGTTTGTGTTGGTTAGCCTTGTGCAAGCAGTGAAATACATATTGTGCATGCAGAGTATTTGATTTTCACTATTACCACAGGCTCTAAGTTCCCACGGCAACCATGGTTATTTCCATTAGGACATCAATACATTTTATTTTTATTTAACACCATTTTAGTTCATTTTATCATTTAAGTTATTTGTTTAATGAGGCAATTAATACTGCTAATTAGTTTTTTTAACAAGCACTAAACTACTAAATAACCCAGCAGCAGAATCTGTGAGTGTGTGTCTTTTCACAGCAACTTCTCATCTGTAGTTGTTCCAGAGAGCAGCGTCTTAACTGTAAAGCTGGGTTTATCCTTGTTACAAACCATAACACCTGACTTCTATTTCATGCTGCAGGAGACATTTTCCAGAGTTAATATGTACTCCTTAAACTCTGGTTTTGGGGTCTGGTTTATAGAGTGGTAACTGATATCAACTGATTGTTCATATGCTGATCAGATATCTTTGTGTCCCTTCTCTCATACACAGACAAAGCAGAAAAAAAAAATTTAACTATTATAAATAAATATTAGTTTCCTAATTTTTGTACTTGTATTTTATTGGGGTCAGCTTTTCCTGCTCATATCTGCTGTTCAGCTTTAATAACTTGCAACATGAGGCCAGTAATGTATTCCACAGAGCTCACTGCTGAAGTTATCAGGAAATCCTTTGACTGCTCCTAACTTTCCTGCGATCGAAAGACCTGCACGATGCTGAATAATTTACAAAGAAGTGACATCATCTGTGTGCTTTACATTGGCTTTAGAAGCTTAGCAATGCAAGGGGATGAAAGAAAAGGCCCAGTCAGGTAAATGACACAGGACAACTGCTCACCAGGATCATCACATTGTCCCCATGTGAACCAGATATTAGCCAGCAGGTTTATCGTTCCCTCACACAGCAGTCAGTCATCTTGGTTTTCAGCACAGTAGCTAACACATACCAGGAAGCACAACTGGACTAATAATGAAGTCCAAATGTCATGGTGTGGGTTGTAGTAACTTATTATCGTTTGTGTATGATAATATATAATAACCACGTGTTTGACCTTTCATGTATAGGAAATGGTGATCACACACAAACTCTCCGACAATGTGCAGGATCAAACTTTTCTTCAGCCCACTAGCATCCCAGAATTAAGGCCTTATTCTGCTGGGATTTTCTAAACAATGTCAGCTGCAGACAGCTGGATTGGATATCCACTGTTCAAACCAAGATCAGACAGTACTGCCGCTCCATGAGGAGGCTTAATGTGGCTCTTATTGGTGCCAGTGTTGGACATGCTTTTTCATGTCAACATGATGTTTTCTTTATTTTTTTAATTTATTTTCATATGAGCAGTGTAATTAGTTTCTTCATTTCCCACAGCTTGGTGAGAAGCTAAGGAGCCTACTTACTTTTTCCTTTCAGCCACTCTGTTTCATTACCATGCCATAAACCTGTCAGATGTCTTTTTTGTTGTACAGTTCAAAACATATGTGTGCTAGAATGAAAATGCCAAGTTAAAAGCAGATTATGCAACCAAAACAACAAACAAAATGTAGAAGTCATTCAAGCCTAAAATTTCAAATGCAAATGTGACTGGACAAGTTTGTGATAGTACAGTTATCCTGTACATATAGAGCATTGTTCTCCGGTAAGCTTTTCAGGGTTATGCACTCTGTGGAGTGTCCATTTTCCACAAACAACTCAAAAGCTAATTTGTTTGTGTGAAACAGCAACTCACAATTCCCTTCAAAGAATGTGGTCATGAGAGCAAACCCTAGATTGACATGTATGGATTTTCTATCCTGGTAAAGTTGCTCTTTGAGGACCACGGTACTGCTGTTTGAGATGTTTCCTTCTGTAGAACACCTGATTCAGAGTAATGGCTCAACATGCCCGGGGAGAACTTAACAACAACCTTTCAGGAACGCTATTTTAATTTGAATGATGTGTGTTAGAGATGCTAAAGATAGTAAATCACATGATTGATTGCTGCTATGATGTCTATAATCAAGCCTGCACACTCACAGCTTACACAACAAAAGTCATAACACACTCGTAGCACATTTAAAGTTGAAACATATTGTAGCATTGTGTCTCTCACAGAATGGGTGAGCAGTTTTTCCATTTGGTCATTACAAGTAAAAATTAAACACAAAAAACTTAAAAAAGGTAAAACTACTGTTACTAACGGCTGCAACACCAGTCCCATCCGTAACATGAACAGAGAGCCGTTCCACTCAGGGCACCAAATAGCTCATCGTTGCAACCCTGCACTGAGATATCACATTGGTGTGAAACTTGTTTATTCTTTCTGATCTAAAACACAACCACTGGGCCAAAATGATGCTTTTGTTTAACCTTGATTTTACGTTTGCAAACTTTTCACATTATCGCTTGTGTACTACAGAAAACTCCGATAGGGGGCACATGAGAGCACTCACATTTGGAAGACCAATAATGTGCTAATAAGAGCGGGGGTTAATATTTGGTTCATTTTCATATCATAGCAGAAAATAAACAAAACAACACTGTTGGTACAGATAGTAAAAGGTCTTTAAAATAATCCCTCTGTTCTTTTTCCAGTTAGTTTAGCTGCAACGCTGCCCCTAGTGGCAGCTTGTAAATGCATCGCATTAATTTCTGAGGACACACACAAACAACGGCTAAAAACAAAGTGTGAAGCTAGTATATGTTCAGCCTTACTGCGCTGTGCAAGTGAAACAGATTCTGTTTAACTGAGCCAGCAATGTCTCCACCCAAACCCCACCAGGAACGAAGAAAACCTTTATAGGGACGTATTGTCAGTCAGGGAAAAGTGGTTGTTGCATCTGGATGTGCAAGACGCAGTCCCAACATCCCCCACCCTCCCTCCTACCCACCGTAGGAAATTTGGGGTTACTGAGTGGCCTGAATGATGAAAGGAAAGGACACGGTTATTTTGAATCCTGGATTACTGACTCATGACATTTACCAGAGGTAATATAAATCCCCGCGTGGCATGTTGGAGTCTTCTTTAGAATTTAGGGGAAATGACAGTTTTTTTTAATCCATAGATGTGGTATTTACATTTTTCTGTTATTCGCTGTTTATTTCTTTCTTTTCTAAAATGGCAACCCATTTGATGTGCAATCCGTTTGATGCTCCGTCAGATGTGGAGCAGTGCTATTCGAATAAGAACCAGAATAACCATCAAATGCTGACTTTCCTGTCAAATAAAACACGTTAGCGCTCTTCTGAAAACACCTTCAGACAGGTGACAGGTTTTAATCTCTAAAGGCACCACAAGGAAGGACATGTTTATTCCTGTGGTGTTGTTTGATGCAAAAGTGTGACTCAATGGTTTTCAATCCACCCCCCACCCCCCCACCCCCCTTATAGGGATTACTCTGCTTATAATCTGATTAGCAGATGACACATTTCACAGTCTCCAAGAGTAATCTTCTTTACCAATCCCATATTGAATCATATTACTCCCTCCTCATCTGTCTGGGGACTACTGCTCTCTGAAATAATACCACATGTTAGTGTACCACCAGCTATGCCAAGCTCATAGAGCCTTTTCTCTCGTGCGGCTTTGACATGATGTAGAAGTTACCTCGTAGCTGAAGAGAAACTTCACAGACATGCAGCAAAACAACATGACAGCAGCATGAAACGGGATATGCTGCATTTTCTGAGAGTGACACTGTGAATTGATTGGAGTTTCTCATCACGTATGAAAAGGTCACGGAGGAGTCTGAGCAAGCGCACACACTTTTCCCAGAGGACGTGTGAGTGACATGCTTTCTAAATCTCCTTTTAAGCTCCTTAAAGTTTACAGTAACACATCACCACTGTTATTGTTGCTTTTGGAGCGTGTGCAGTGCATGTGTCTGGGGTTAAAAGTTATAACAGAACAAGGCAAAAGGCAGAGCACATCTGTTATGTATGTGTGTATGTCCATCTCTTTCTATGAGCATAGAAGAAATGTTTATAATCTTGTATGATTCGTGACGATATATGCTGTCACCTGCTGAAACTGAGAGCAGAACATGCTTAAAAGAGGCCACACAGTAGTGCACCCAAACCCCACCTGCAGTTTTACGTTCCTCACACTGAAAAGCAAAGCATCAAGATGTGCATGGAATTCACTACAGATTGTTTTTTAACTCCTACTGCTCCAAGCCAGTTCCTACAATGTTTGGTCTGTCTGTTTTTTTAAAGTCTTTTAATCCCAGTAAACATTCAGACAATATTTGTCAGGACAGCCTCAGCAGTCAGATTAAAAGGCTTAACCCTTCTGTGGTGTTCATTTGTTTGTTAATCAGACAATATTCATGGGTCTGGTTGACCTGGTGCATTATTGCAGTGTTAAATTTAATTTAAATAATTAAAATCAAACAATTTATGTAACACTACTCAGTACCACTAAGTTTGAATTTGAAAAAATAACTAATTATATACATTTTCTTTGGAATAAAAAAATAAAAACAGTTGATTACTAACAGAACTTTGTAGCATTTTCTCATTTGTACATCATTTTCTTGTGTCTTTTCCTCAGTAAACTCAGCTGCTTAAAAACCATAATCTTGTCTTTATTCCAGCCATAGAGGATCATTATTTCTCTTCTTTTCAGACACACACCAACTTTCTGCTCACTTGTTGATCTTTGGCTTCTCTGATTGAATGTTACCATCGATTTAAGCTCTCTGACTGGTGGAAAGTTAAACAGGAAATGGTTTCATCATCATTTCCAGCTCAAAATAGTGGTCTCTTACCAACATAATAGGGATAGCCTTTTTTGTGATAAAAATGTGATTAATAATGTTGTTTACCAAGGATCACTAATTGTGGATTTACCATATTGAGACTACATAATATAGATAATAAACACCACATTATGTAGCAGGATTATAAACGTCCTGGAAGGGATATAAATGTCTGCAAAACTTCCATTGATATCCACCACAAGTTACCTTACAGTAAGTAAGGTACACACACTACACACACGCTACTGCTTCTGAGGCTCAAATAGCCGAGTTCAAAGTGTTAAGTAAAGGATAAATATGCCTTTTGAGGTGTCCATAGTCAGAAAATAATGGACGATGCGGAGGTGTACACCATCCAACACATAGCAAAATCCATACATGTCAATCCAGGGTTTGCTCTCACGACCACAAAAAGGTGAACATTATTCAAAGAGCATTATCCCACTAACATCATGGTCACCTACAAAAGAAATTAAGATGAAATCAATTATTAGTACGTTTATTTTCTTTTTTAGCTTTAAAATCATGTTTCTCACAAGAAGCGGTTGAGCGTATTATTTGATGTATGTTGTTGTGATGCTGTGATGTGTTGCCAAGGTAACCGTCTCTAGCTACAGAACCTGCAGCTTGATTGGCTGCGGCTGTTAAACCTGCCCGTTACGGGACAGGATGTTGCATGTGCACTTCTTATGATCATAAATCCTGAACATTTTAATGTAGTTTAAACCACGAAATAGACCTCTTCACCCATTTAGTAGTCAATACGGTAGACCGCAGTACCCAACCCTACGATCATCCAATCACTGTTAGACTCAGAAGTGCATCACTCATTTGTAACGCATTTGTAATGGGTGCTTCACTACCGTAACTCCTGACGCATTTGTGCAAATAAAACATTGGAACGGTGGTCATAAGTTCTGAATTTTTGTTGCTATGGTTACCAACTAGCGTTTGAGCCAGTAAAAAAAATAATTAGAACCATCAGGCTATTTGACCAGAACTTTGTTTAAAGGTGTCTATTATCACTTTATAGTGGACGCTTGCAGCCAATCAAAATTGAGTATTCACCAAAGAATAACCTGTGCTAAATGAGTTTAAATCTATTATTATTTTGTTTGTTCATCCTATACTTTCCCGATAAAGCTGTCAAATATGTACACAACAGGTGATTAGGTCAAAAAACAAACGTGATCTTTATAGATTCTAAAATAATGAATGCATATATAATGCAACAAATAAAACAGTGGTAAAACTTAACACGGAAGAGGCTGGACAGACACACAGCGATATCCATGTAATGGTAAATGGACTCATACTTATATATTTATATAGTTATAGCACTTTTCCAGTCTTATTGACCACTCAAAGCGCTTTACATTACATAGTCACATTAACCCATTCACACACACTCACACTTCGATAGGCACATCAAGGGGCTAGTTGGGTGTTCAGTGTCTTGCCCAAGGACACTTCAGCATGTAGTCAGGGGAAGCCTGGAATTGAACTCCCAACCTACCAGTTGAAAGACAACTGCTCTTCTACCTGAGCTACAGCTGCCCCATGTAACCCACATGTAATTATGAAACATTAAAATAACAAAAGTGGACATGTTGGTCAGACTCGAGCAATTCTATCCTGCTGTAACATTAATAACCAGATGTTTCTGCCTCCAAATAATTAACGTATTTGAATTTGTTTAAGTAAACCAAATCTAGCTGAGTCAGCTGGATTTGCAGCTGATTCTGAGAGGCAGACACATGCAATATTTACTCTAAGTGCACTTCTCCAAATCCATTCACGCTTTGGCTGGTTAAAAGGAATAAGTCATGACAATGTGGACAATTGCCTTCTGAGCATTTCACAGTGATATAAACAAGGACGCAGGGTGAAAGCAGACCGTGAATATAATCTGTATATTTGTCAACATCTTATTCAGATATTCACTTGAATTGGATTGAGTTTGCCTCATGGTATAATAGGATTTGTTTAAGAAAAGAAAAAGATTAAGGCTATGGCTGAAATTTAGTTGCTTTACAAGCCCATTTTTTGCCTTGTTAATGCCATAATAGTGTAAATCGCATTGGTTTCTTAACATATAGTCATTTAGCTAATGCACAAATTTAACCTGCTCCTTTAGAGTTATAAAGAAAAGAGACAAAAATGCATTATTTTTACAAAGCCAGTGTCCCATTGTTTCTACAGGTAATTTGTAGTTTCTCTTGCTATCACAAGCGATCCAACATTCTTCAGGTACAATTATGCAATTATAGAGCTTATTGCACTCATGAACATTTGAATTTCCCTCTGGGATCAATAAAATATTTTTCATTCATTCATTCATGAACAAAGCTATTTTTTGCTTGTACTGTAACCCTGTTTAAGAACAAGTGCAAATTAAGGTTTGTCACACATGAACGGTTTCTAAAATTCAATTTAACAGTTTAGGCCCAGAATATGTTCAGAGAATATAAACCAATCAGAGCTCTTAGATCCAAAGATCAGGTCAGCTGGTCCAGACCAGAATCCAGACTAAACACAGAAAAGCAGCACCCGCAAGTGGAGGAGTTTAAGTACCTCGGGGTCTTGTTCACAAGTGGGTGGGGGTGGGGGGGTTGGGTAGCGACAGGCGGATCGGTACTGCTTTGCAGTGATGCTCTGCAGTCTGTTGTGGTAAAGAGGGTCAATTTACCGGTCACTCTATGTCCCTACCCTCTCCTATGGTCACGAGCTGTGGGTCTTGACTGACGGGTACAGGCGGCTGAAATGAGCTTCCTCCGCAGGGTGGCCGGTGTCTCCCTTAGAGATAGGGTGCGAAGCTCGGCCATCCGGGAGGGACTCAGAGTAGAGCCGCTGCTCCTCCACATGGAGAGGAACCAGATGAGGTGGCTCGTGCATCTGGTTAGGATGCCTCCTGGACGCCTCCCAGGTGAGGTGTTCCAGGCACGTTCCTGCGGGACAGTTTCAGTTTTAACAGCAACTAGGTTTTACTGAAACAGAATTGTGCAGGGTTTGTGCACCCCAATCTGTCTGATAAGTCAGAAGGGGGTGTTTTTAAGCATTTTACAGCCCTTTTCACATTCCAATTCACTTTATTTTTATAGCACAATATAAAAACACCTATGTGTAGTAAAAATAGAGAATAATAATTGTACATATAGATGTAGGAAGACATTCGACGCAGCCAGAAACTCTGTCTAATTTTAAAATCTATCATTAAAGCATTTAAAAAGGTAAAATATTCTAAAAACATTGGAAAATACTAAGCTGTATTAAAATAAATCCAAAGACTGCACAATGTTCATGATGTGCTAAAGGCAAGAAAGCAAAATTATGTGTTATGGTGGAATTAAAGTTTCCATTCCTATTTCAGGCTAACGTGTGGAGGTCTGGAGACCTCATCCATGAAGTTACACTTTACCGAGAAATGACGGTTCAATGTCTTTGCTTCAAAGAATACTGCACTAAAAAGATTTGTTTGTGTGTGTAACTACACATCCCTTCTTGGTGGAGTGCTCTCTCGAGATGTTCTCTTATTATTATTTTCAGATGATGTTGCTCATGGTTAAATAAGTATCTGCTCTCCCAGTGGCAGCAAAGTGGCTGCATCACAGTAACTGGCTGTCTCATGAGTGCAGGACCAGTGAGGATCATTTTGTCCCAGAGCTTTCTGTTTCACCTGTTGAAAGAATGATGCAAGTCTGCGTCTGTGCTCCTACTGCAACACTTAGAGTTTGCATGGATGTTGTCATCTTCTCCGCCTCCTGCAGGGCGGGAGACTCATAATCATTTTTATTTCTCAGATCAAAACATCTAAAGCAACTTCAGTTATATACAAATGAATCGTTTTCTTGGTTTAAAGTTTAGTTTAATATGACAAGAAAGGCAGCTTTGTTTATCGAATTGTTTATTCCCTAAACTGTTGAATAGTCAGGTTTGTTTTATATGTTTATAAATGGGAAGTTATTGTGTTTTTTAAAAGTTCAGCAATTGTTTTCTGAGCTATGTTTCCAGTGAACCATCCCATGCCACATCAGCAGCATGATAGTAAAATCTCACAATGTACAACAGTTAATTCTGGATAAACACAGTTCCAGTAAGTTGTGAAAGAGATGCTGAGAGAAAGTAAAATGTAAAGTACAAGCAAACCAAACAAGTCCTCAGTGAGCTGTGGAAATAAAAAACAGCTCATGATTTAGCTCATGATAAACAAAAGCTAAAGTCATTTGCACAAGTCGTATCAACAAACTGATCAAGAAAGCTGGTTCTGTGTTTGGAGTAACTCTGGAACCGCTGGAGCTGATGGTTAAAAAAAATACTGCACAAGCTGATGAAGATGATGGAGGATTCTTCACACCTTCTCCACAACACAGTGATGAAACAACAGTGTGTTCAGTGAGAGGCTGGTTCAGGTCCGACTGAGAGGTGCAGAAGATCCTTCCTTCCAGCAGCATCAGCCTCAAGAAAAAAAAACCCTTAATAATTATTTTTGTATAAAAAAACCCTACCACAATGTTGAATTTCCCTTTGAGATTAATAAAGTATTTTTCATTTCATTTCAAGCCCAACATTACCAAATCCATCAGAATCCAGCAGCCAGTTGCTTCTGATTACATGGACCTGATTAACTCGTGTTTTAACACTATACATCAACCTGGGAAGTATTTATGGCTCATTTCTAAATAAATCCTCATTCTACAGAAAGGTACATACATTTAAATGTTTATTTTATTTCTAACCTTTTTGCCAAGCAATGTGTTATCGTTATAGTGACATCTGTAGCAGTAGCCTGTTCCAGTGTCTGCATCAGGAGTTTATTATGAGCACATTCGCCACCGCTCCATGCTGCTTTCACGCCACGCTGCTTTTGCTGGTTGGGTATCTCTGTATTCTTTGTTGTGATTCTAACGCAGGTGATGAAATAAGTTAGTCGTGTTGGAGTTTGTTGTTGGTACCAGGAGCTGGCATAGCCTAATTTACAAACAACTGTTTTGTATCAGTTTTATTTTATATATCCAAATCACATCCATGCGAGGGACGTTGCTCCTCGGTCTGGGTTGGGTGGTTATCTTGCAGAGCATTATCCTGCTCTGAAACACGTGTCATCGTCTTCATACATGTTTGTAATGTATTGCAAGGGTATGCCGTAAATCAGGGCTATTCAATTAGATCCTACGAGGGCCGGGCCCTGCAGGTTTTCCATGTATCCCTGTTTCAACACACCAACA
>JBAMHV010000003.1:1084616-1103459 GCA_037177535.1 Pseudomugil gertrudae
ATATATATATAATTATGTGTGTGTGTATAAACATGGTCAAGTTTATTGAAATTTTGAATGAAGACCCCCAAAATTTTCTAATTGATGATGTAATAATGATTACTTAAAAGACCTGTTTGGTTAAGTAAACATTGTTTAAATAGGCTAATTTTAGAGAAAAATCGGTATTCACAGTCAAAATCCTTTAACCACTTGACATGTTTTTATTTTTTTAAACTTATAAAAAATAAAAAGTTTTTTTGTTCACAATGAGCTGTCATCTGGAGCACCTTCATCCACCTGTAAAAGGGGCTGTGGGGGAATGGACACACCTCTGCGCAACACCAGCAGACCGCTTTTGTCTCCTTTCTTTGTCCACCTGCATACGTCACTGCTCCCAAACAACAACGTTTAATGACAGAACATCTTAAAGCTCTGGTTCCTATTTGAAACTGAAACTGTCGCTAACCGTTGTGGGGGTTAAACTGTACACGTCCATTACGTAACCACAAATCTGAACCGCATACCTAAAGCGTTACAACCTTTTATAAATATAGCAGAAATGTTCATTTATAGGTACAACACTTATGTCTTGTACAAAATAAACTTGGCAAATCACAGAAATGTATTTTAATGTGCTTGCAGCTTCATTTCTTGGGTTATGTCCCACATATGAATAATAAAGTGAATCTGTGATTAGCATGAAGGAATAATATGTTGATATCAGTGTTTTAATGTGGTGTATTAGACAGGTATCACACTCACTGTCTGAGTAAATGGAAAAACATTGAAAATAGGTTGAGCAATGTTTTTTTTTAGGATTTTCCAGACCCCTCCCCTCCCTGTTTCCAACATTTCTCTTCTTTTTGTCACATCAGTTACTTCACAGTAGCAGCAGACACACATCAGCTCCACCTCACAGAGGAAAGAGGATGGGTGGGGGTTCCGGTAGGAGGGTGAACGTGGGAGTATTAAACAGTTGTCCCTTACAAGAGGTTATAGCACGAGACAATTACCTGTTCACTTCCCCCTGCCGGATTTAACATGGCTGATAGTACTGTGCTTACAATCCACTATGAGACAGTTGTGATAAGGATCTGAATTAGCTTTCACAGTCACTCAGGGAGCCATCCTGATAACACATGCCTCACCAATTCAACAAGATGAAATTGGGCTGTTTCTCCCATCTCAAGAGCTATTTGTGCGACAGGGCCCTGAATTACAGCAATGGAGGAAAAGCTATTGGACGAGAGTGGCTTAAAACTCTGTGTCATGTTCCCGTCTGACAATCAGCAGGGCTAGGAGGAATAAGCACATTGATATGCATTTACTGGCTACTGTTGTACAACTTGCTGGTACTGGCTTTTTCCTTCAAAACTGCCTTTGTTCTTTGTGTCTTAGATTCAACAAAGTATTAGAAACATTGCTCAGAGATTTTTCTCAATATTGACATGAAGCATCACATATGTTTATCAGGTCCATGATCTGTGATGATAATCTCCCGTTCAACTGCATCCATGATGAGAATTAGGTGTTCTACCACATTCCAAAGATGCTTTGTTGGATTATGGTCTGGTGACCGTGGTGGCCATTTATGGAATACGCTTTGTGCCACTTGGGAGCAAATCTGAGTTCTTTAAATCTCAGTATGAATCATTCAATATGGACTTTTAATTTCCTCATAAATGTAATCTCACACACCATATTTGATAATTGAATCTTTTTGAATGTGTAATTGTAGTAAAATTTAAAGTTTTTTTTTGTATTTGTTTTTTTTTCAGTCATTATAAACTTCCATCAGTCCTGCCTTATTAAGAAGACTCAGTCATAGCCGAGCATCTCCATTTCCATGCTCCTTTTCAGCTGGAGAATTTTAGTATGCACTGCAGCAATAACATAATCTGCTTGAGCTGCTTCACTGACAGTAAATAGGATATTTTGTTGATACCGTGGGAGTACTCAGGGGGATTTTATGGTCCAGATTTCCTTGTTAATAGCTGTTTGCACTTCAACACGATGAATCTCATCTGGATGTAAAAGTTCAAACCATCTACAAAGTCTCCAAACTGTTTTTTGTTCATTGAACATAAGTGTGGCGTATGTCAGCTGCATTGCTATGTTTTGGCATATTTCTCTCATTATTTTGAGCAGGACAGCATCCTGTGACAGTGCTGCTAGCACGGTGAGGTTCTGCTGCTCAGATCGCACAGCATTGGAAGTTGAAAGAAAAGAACAAACAGCCGTACCAGAAAGAGTTTTCAGTAGCTGTGTTATGACAGCAGAAACTGCAGCTAGTTTATTCTCCTGGAACCGTAAAACTTGAAAGATGGAATATTTTTTTTCTATATTATTTAGCTAACACTGGCTCTCCTTTTCCCTTCTCTTTTAGGTGTGATGGGTGAATACGAGCCAAAGATTGAAGTGCAGTTTCCAGAGGTTGTCCATGTTGCCAAAGGATCCACTGTAAAGCTCGAATGCTTCGCTCTAGGAAAGTAAGTCCTCTCTTTGCACAGGCTCAGTGTGTTTAGAAGCATTTAAAGACAAAAAAAAATGTTGCTTGGAAAGAGCGGGGATATTTTTTTCATGTGTTTCACCACTTTGCTGCGAATCTCGTGTGTTTCAAGCTCGGCTGCACATCTGACAAATGAGAGGGCGGATGTTGTGGTGTAGGAATATTCAGTAAATGAAAAATCTGTGTTTTTTTTAACTGCGCGCTGAAGCCAAGAGTTCAAGAGTCAGTAAAAAGCCTTAAGTTAGAGGAATGTATCTTTGTGTTTGCAATGAAACCCAACACATTTCAGAAGCTTGCTTCATATTCCACACAGCTGTAGCAGACCCACGAGGGAGCAGATGAATTTTAAAGTGATGCTTTATTGTCCAGAGTGCCCTAAATTTTAGGCATCATGTAGTTTATTTATGATGGAGTATGATTGCATGAACACTGAATGATAAAATAAATGAGTGGGTTTTAAAAGATTTTGCATAAAATGTCTCGCTAAATGTGAGGGCTCACATTATTTTGATCTGCAGCTTTGCTCCTGTCTGCTTAAAAACCTTTCATGCAAAAGCAGCTGGAGCCCGAAAACCTTTAAACTGTGTGTTAAAATGTGTGACACAACTTTATGTTTCTGTGATCCCTTTTCATCCTAACAAACATTTAATTAATGTGTTAGTCTAGAATTCAATTTATTATTTTTTATTTTCATATCCTTTATATATGTGTTGTCTTCATTTATTCATTGCTATTAATTTATGTAACATCTGGGTTTTTTTTCTGTCTTTTGATGTTTTCCGCTGTATTTTTCATCATTAAATAAGTGCATTAAGAGGGGAAACAAAAATTCAACCTGGCAAAAACAGTTTTTAAAGTGTCACTTCCAAAGCTGACATTTTTCCATGAAAACCAATCAAAGCGTCTCTCCTCACAGCCCTGCTCCCACTATAAACTGGAGGAGAGTAGACGGTGTCCCCTTCCCCAGGAAAGTAGACAAGAGAAAGGCCAGCGCTGTCCTGGAAATCCCATATTTCCAGCAGGAGGATGCTGGCACGTACGAGTGTGTTGCTGAGAACTCCAGGGGAATGAACACGGTGAAAGGAAAGCTCTCTTTCTACGGTAGGTGATCCTGTCATGCATGAATATTTGACCGCCGTGCGGCACATCTGTCAGAACCACTCAGTCTGAGAGGCAGAAAAGGCACACACAACCATTCTTGTAAAGTTGGTTGAGATCGGCAGAGAGTTGTGTGGCACACAGGAGGAGGGAGGTTCATTTTAACAGCACATCAAAATGATTAAAGGCTGTCAGCCATGATGCCTCTAATATTTTGATCCAGATTAAAGGAGTGATGCGGATGAGGCTGAGCCCTTGGATATGACCTTGTTGGTGAGCCTTGCATCAGGCTCCACCAGATGGCACCATGATTGACGTCCAACTTGACTGAAGATCAAAGTCGTTAAATGTACTATACATAGAGCAGTGACACATATGTCAGGGACATAATCTGCGAAGCAGCATGTTGATCCACGAGGACGGGGTTAGGATATTCTCTCATTGTTATCATCATTTACAGATGATAGAAGTCAGTATGAGCACAGAACACCAAAGTGATTCCAGACAAAAATGAGTTGTTCAAACATGTAATTCTATCTGAATTTGTTATCTGAGCAAACGTTAAAAAATCACATGAACATTTCAGGATTTATTCCACATCATGATGTACCATGCTTTCCTTTTAGATCAATATCAATTTCATACCATTAGGAGCAATAAATAAATGAATACATTTAGATATAGAATGCTATGGTTAAATGATCACTTATCAGTTTGGATAAAAGCGTCTGCTGAATGACTGGAATAACTACTGAAAATATTATTTAACAATAAAAACTGATCAAATTAAGTTTAAAAAACCTAAACATACACTAAAATAATTCAAGCAGTACTTAGGCCATTTCTAAAGAAACATCATAGATTTCTTTTATTTATATTTATGTATTTATTTATCAGTATGTTCATTATGTTGTCAGCATGGTGTGGTTTATGGGAATAATTCAGCTTGTGTTTGTGCAGTGCTATCAGGATGTGATATGAACCATACCTGAACTAGTGTCCTTTTTATTTTAATAGATATAATTGTAATTTGCATGTCCTACTGAGACTGGAAACGTAATCTAAGAATGATTTTATTTGATTATTTTACTTTCTGTTTGTGTCCACTGGCCTTGAACTGTCAGTACAGGAGTGTTTGGGTGATAAATTATCTTTTTAGTCTTAAATGTCTACACCAGTAAAGGTCTGAAAGAAAAGGAACTTCTGTATAAAAGTTTTTTATCTATTCTATTAGCTCAAAATAATGATTATTCTTTACAAAATAACAAGCTTTGTCTGCTTACAGTGAGGACATGTTCCAAGTGCAGATAAAATGGGTGCTTAGTATTTCATTTAATTACTAAATGTCACAAATCTACAACAGAAAGCCTTTTTGTTTTCTGGCTCTTCTGAACTTTTTATAAGAAAATACTGTTATTTCAGGTTAATGACATATTATTCAGTTATCTTAACAAGACTTGTTTCTTGACATAATGATGAAGACAAAATGCTCAAGCACAGACACTCGTGTGGGATGTAAATTTATGATAATCTTCAAATCTTCCTAAATGTCAGTTAAATAATCAGAAATTAAAAAGCGTTGCTCACAGCCTAAAACCTCTGAGGCAGCTCCTGTGCAGAATATGTTACTCATTTACTCATTTCAGCACAATTCCAACAACAGCAAACTAACTTTTTAAATGTTTATGAGGCAATAATAACAATGAGACAGGACAGTGACCAGGTCTAGAAAACCCCTGTAACCAGGGGCTCACGTACACAGGGTATGTACACATTAAAGGTACATACAGTTTCCACGTAAAAGTCAAGATGTGGGAAAAAAAAATTGAACACACACACTTAGATATCACAAAATAATTTGAAAGTGAAGACCCCGACATTTTGGGAAATAAAAGGTTTAAACTCTTGGTTTCTGGTTTTTCAGTTGTTTTAATATAGAGGTTTATCACAAATGTGTAATAAAAACACTTTTACCACTTACTGTCCCTGGATGTGACGTGGTAGGTCATGTGACTAGTTAAGATGGAGTAAACAACCAGAAAACACAAAGAATAACGAATTAACCCTATAAAGCCAAACGTGTCATTTTTGGTACAAAGTTTCTCAGACATTTTGCATCACTTTATGATAGAAACTTCTAAATCTAAATCCTGATGTGCACCATATGATACTGATCTCCTGCCCCCTGGTGAACACAAAACAGCAGATGAATACACTACATTTGACCTCTCACATAGTAATAAATAGTAAACATAGCTAAATTTAAGGCATCATGTGAAAAAGAAGAAAAAAAATATATAGACAAGAGAACTCACGTGCACTCTGCTGGTCAAAACAGAAACTCACCTTCAGGCTGTATAACTTAGATTATAAACAAAATGAAATGGAAGAATATGCTGTGTGTAACTATATGAGTGTTACATGAATGAACCTTCCACCTGCTGGACACAGCAGGATGGCCTCAGCCCTGATCTGGAAGCATCAGAAAGGAACAACTGTCCCACATGGTTGTGTTGTTCTTGTTTAAAGGGGTATAAAAAAAACAACCAATCAGGTTTATGGAATGATGGATTATTGTGAATGAGGCTTATAATACACCGTGATCATTAGTAGTAAAGTCAGGAAGAAATCAACCTCTTCATTGCCACCTGGTGGGTTGCACGGTGGTGTAGTGGTTAGCACTGTGGTGTCACAGGAAGTAGACCACTTGGCTTTGGTGTAAAGCCACAGTACTCCGGCTTCCTCTCACCTTCCAAAGACATGGCTTCAGCTTCCCCTCCAGCCTGAATTAGATTAGGCCATATAGAGAATGCACGAATGAAAGAATTACTTGGTTGCCAGTGATCTCTTAGTACACTTTATTTATATGGTAATGAAGGGGTTAATGAAACTTTCTGTTTTTTGACCACAATAATTCCTTTTGTCCAACTATGGCAGGCCATTTACTTTTGATCTGAACAGTCATGGATTTTCCTCCATGGTCCTCCTTTCTGTCTAATATTCTGCCCTCTTGCTCCCGCTGTGTCAGCTGTCAGAAATAACTCATTTGAAGCATTAAACAATTTGCCATTATTTACAACAGCGTGGATGCCCAGCAGACTGTGATCCACCAAGGCCTAATTTGTCCTTCTGAGCTCACTCCCCTCCCTCATTTTTGATCTGTTTGTCATTCTCTCTCCCTCTCTCTCCCCTGCAGCCAGAAGATAAAAATCAGTAAGCTTATTTTGAAGTCCCTTTGAATTAAGCCGTGGAGACATTCGTCAGCAGTGTAAGCCAGTGGGCATGATCGATAAGGCTGCTTCTTGTACACCTAAGCATGCCACCATGGAAAAGAGCTGTGATTTGTGTTAAACAGGGATGCACTAAGGTGTTACTTTATGCCTCCACAGTAGTCATTGTTGGAAACACAGTCATACTTTACACCATAGTGAATAGCACTGCATTAAACCAAATAGAAAGAAGAAGCTCTTCGGCATATGATTAGGCACTTTTTAACTACATCAAACAGTCACCCAAAGAATTAGTATGCTTAGAGAGAAATTAAGACTTGCTCCTTTAATTATGTCGATAAAACTCAGAGGAAAAGTAAACATAGCGCTGTGACATGTGCATCCTCATCTTTTCTGCAGGTTCTACAGCTGCATTATCTCACAGTGATTTCACTGATAAGGCAAATTCCCATCTTTCCTTTGCTTTAGTCTCTTGACGTTTGGCCTGATTGCGTGCTCGCTTGGCCCGGTGCAGGCTGAGATGGGCTGACTGTTCTCATTTTGGTGAGCCTTGACTGAGAGTCGATATGTTTGCAGAATGTGAGGGGTAGAAGGAGTCATGCTGACAGTGAGGACAGATAAAACAACAGCAAAGTGGTCTCGAATGGCATTAGAGGCAGACAACTCGGCTCTGTTGGAAAATAGGAGTATTATGAATAGATGCAATGATGAATGAGTTGTGATGGAGAAGTCTATAAAAGAAGTGCATTTTACAGTCTGTCCCACAGACGTTTTGTTTGCTGGTTATGAGCTCGCCTTAATGTAAAAGCATCTACGTGCATGTACATTTTAAATTTGTTTACTTGTCTAAAGAATAAAGCTACTGTGAAGAGAAAAGGCAAGTAGATGTTATGTCACAACTTAAAAACTAATGTTTTTGCTCTACAGCGCGATAAATAAAACATTAATCTTTCAGCCCCTTCTAGTTAAAGAAAATGGTAATGTCTCTGTTTGCACATATAGCAACAGCGCAGCTTCTGTACAAGTGAAATGTTCTGTCCAACCTCATGTGGCCGCCTCATATCTGCCAAGGGGATCCCAGAGGCCTATAGTGCAGCGCATGATGCACAAACACAAATAATTATTTGATACTGAATGGATTTGGATGCTGAAGCTGTGCAAAACTCCAACAAAGCCACACAAGACTGCACAAACGCCCCTCTGGTAGCAAGGTTCCCCTTTTTATGGGTCTTTGCTCTGTGTGACAACACCCACAAACACAGAGTTTTGACTCTGCAGAGGCAGTTTTGCACAAAGAGATGTATTTTTCTCGCTGTTATCCTGCTTCAGTCAAAGGCTAAATATGTAGTGCAAGGTAATTAGTGCAGGACGTTCGTGTAAAGCCGTCACAAAGGTCAGTCCTTGAAACATCATGGCAGTATGTGAGGTCTGTGGTAGAAAAGTGCATTGTTCTTGTCCTGCCAACGGCTTTGTGTGATATGGGTGGGATAGTGACTTGACCTACAGCTCAAGAGAAATGTGGTGTTACACACCAGAAGCTCCATAGCTCTGCATTTATGTACCTACTGTTTTAGGTGTAATTATTAACCAGCCTTGAGTTACTTGCATGGAACAGCAAGAATCAATTTTCCTCCTGTATAATAATGCCATCATTTACTGAGGTGGTATTGAAGGCACCGGTAGGCACCTTAATGTATGTACATGGAAACGGTATTCATCACTTTAATTCAGAAATCAGCCCACCAGGATGTTGAAAGAAACCCCTAAAATTTCTAAAACTTCACTTATAATTAATGAGAAGTTAAATAAATGTGACTCCAGACCTCAGTAATCAGTGTTGGGAACCCTGTGTATCCATCCCTTACTGAAAGCTGAAGACACCCAGCCATATTTACCTGACATGCTGCAGAAATCTCTACAGCAAACCAGGAAATGCAGACTGTAGCATCTCCCTGTCAGCATGGTCCTCGGTGTGACATGTCTACTCAAATTCCAGGACCAAAGCCACACAATCACCGCTGTAGGAAAGACAAGAAGCTCATATGTATGGAGCCTGGCTGGAGTATTCACTGTGAATTTGAGGATGAGTGTTATAGTTTGAGGGTTCTGTGTTGTTTGTTTTCCTGCTTTATTTTGAAGTTTCTCCTGGGTTGTCTTTTTGGCTTTAATTCCTGTTAGTTCACCTAACCTTTCACCTGTATTTATACCACCTGGTTTTCTGTTCCATTAGACAGGTCATTGTTGTTCTCACCCATGTTGCAGGATCCCTGTTTGAACTATCATTCCTCTGCTTGAATAAAGAAAAAGAAAATAAAATAAAGATAATCAGGATTCCCAATGCCTCCTGCTTGTTGTCCTGCATTTAGGTCCATACTTCCATTTCCCAATCCATATAACACAGACACAGCAGAGATCTCAAAACAACCAATCCTGAGGACAGAATCGCTTGTGGGGCTCCCTGTTAAACCTGTAGTTCCTGTAAAAAAAACAGATATACAGCCATCTGAGACCTGCAACAATCCTAAACACACATCAGCATAGATTCATCTGAACATACAGCAGAGCGTTCTACTGTAACCCAGTAGATCATCCCCATCTCGAGCTGATCCTGGATGTGACATGAAGGCTGGAATTCCAGCAGTATCTGTAAGTCCAAATAAAGAAAAAAGATTCAGACCATCCAGAGACTGCAAGAAAATCAACCCTGAGAAGAGAAAAACCTGTTTAGCCAACTGTTGAACCTATGGTTTCTGTCGCTACAGATGTAGAGCCATCTGAGACCTGCAACAATCCAGAACTCACATCAGATGTGGGTTCATAGAAGAATGCGGCAGAAATGTGAAAACCAGAGTATGCAGCAGCTCCCATCTGACTTTAACCCCAGTGAAACAACCACAGCTGCAAGAGACGTCCAACAATTTCCAATCAGAGCTTCCTTCTAAACTTCTGCACCTGTGGTTCCAACCAAGCAAAATAATCCAGCCGGGATTGGTTCCTTACCACCTATACAGTATGTCCCACCTGAACAGTCTGCAGCAGATCCACACCCTGGTCTGAAATCTCTGCTCTCCAACAGAGAAATCTGAAGCAACCAGAGTCAGTACAACCCAGAGTTTCCTCATGATCCCAAAGCAGGAGGTCCATGTCAAACCTTGGATGCTAAGGACTAATGGGTCTCAGCATATGAACAGCAGAATGACAAGCTGCTGATCAGATGAAGATGCTGTATAATCTGGTTAACCTGAACACCATCAAGCTTTCAATGTCTTCCCAGAAGAGGCAAAACCTAAACACAGCAATCAAAGAAAAGAAGTTGAAACGAGAAGAAGCAGTAACTTTTTACCTGAGTGTATGTGTGGAAAGAGGTGTGGTAGGATGTGTATCAACAGTGAGTGTGTGTGTGTGTGTGTGTGTGGAGGGCCGGTCCCCAGAGTGTGCATCTGGTGCACCGGGGTGTGAACTGGCCCCCATGGGGCGGTGGTCTGGGGACTCTGATCGGCTCCTCACTCAAGAACTGTCATTTTTCTTTTTAAAATACATAGTTGTTTTTGTTTATTTTCTTAAAGGTATTTATTTATTTATGTATATACATTGTGCTTGCTCATCTCTTAGTGTTATTTTTTACCTCCCTGAGGGGGTTCCGTGACATATTCTTTATGTTTTCTGTACAGGTGTAGCAAATAAAATAGTGTCTGGTTGGATTACAATGTTTCCTTTGTGGTCTGTCTCTCTCTTTTCTTTGTGTTCTGTTTGTTTTTAATTTTTTTTCTTCCTGCTGTCCATACTGTGCTAAGATGCTTAAATATTTGTGAAATTAATACCTTAGTTGTTTTTAACCATGTCTATATTAATCCATGTTTCCGTGTTTTTTATTAAAACAAAATCTGATGTGAATGATCACAAACATGGTTCAATGGGGCTACAACATATCTTATCAGCTGTGCTGCCAGTTTTCTCTCTCTAAAATGTTTCTATGCAAGGTCCAAAGTTGGTGCAGCTTTTCTCCGTCAAGTTTATTTTTATAAATCCCAAACTTTGCTTTACCTATGTAGTTGCTACTGCAGTAAGAATCTTTTGTAATGTTTTGTTAAAGGTACATTTATGTACCTTTAGCTAATATAATCTTTTCAAACCTTTTTTCTTTCTACGCACCTTGCAAAGAGAAAGTATGTGTGTGTTTATACATACATATCCAGTGGATATTTTTTCCTTTAAAATGCAACAAAGAGCCAGTTCCTCACTTACTCACAAGAGAAACGAGAGTCGACAGAGACACCAAAGCGAGTGGAAAAAGTAAAGGACTCATCATGTATGTCAGCAATCACTGGTGTAATCCAGGACATGTCTCTGTAAAGACAGTCTTGTGTTGGCCGTGTTCTCAAACTGCTAGCTGTTAGCCTGCAGCCATGCTATCTGCTAGCTCTTAGCCTGCAGCCATGCTATCTGCTAGCTGTTAGCCTGCAGCCATGCTATCTGCTAGCTCTTAGCCTGCAGCCATGCTATCTGCTGAGGGAGTTTAGTCATGTGATCACTATCTGTGTTTACATTCTCTGAAAGCGGACGCAGCCACTGCAGATGTAAAGATCCACTCTGTCACAGCAAGGCTGCTGACTCAGCACATATTCTATGTATTTTGATATAGTTTCTTTTGTATCGAGGAGCCTTTCTTTGTTTATGTAAAAGCTGTGGGAAAGCTAATTTCCCTGAGGTAGTCATCCCAACGGGATCAATAAAGCATTGCCAGCAAACAAAAACAAACAAAAAAATAAATAATCATTTAAACAATTCTGGTGATTTGAATAAAATGATTTTGTACTAAAAAAAACCAGAAGAGTTATTCAGAATTTCTAAATTATAATGAGTGATAATTGGTTAGCACTGTGGTCTCACAGCAAAAGGTTGATGGTTTCTACCTCAGCTGGGGGACCTCTGAACAGTGTGTGGTTTGCATGTGTGTAGAAGTTTTAGGAAAAGAATGAATTTAATTCATTTTGGAATAAAGCTGTAACATAAGAAATCATGAAAAAAGGGAAGGACATTGAATCATTTCGTGCACGTTTCCGGATGCACTGTATACCCACTTAGAATGTCCTTGCAAATCATCATCTATTATCTGCGCAGCAAGGATTCAAAGTCAAGCAATCCTATTTATTATGAATTATTTATTTCTCCCAGCTCCTCCTCATCTCATTGAGAAACCTGACGATGTCCAGAGACTCATCGATGACTCATTGGTGTGGGAGTGTAAAGCCACGGGGAAGCCAAAGCCATCCTACAGGTGGATGAAAAATGGAGAGAACCTGGATTCTGCTGAGGTGAGACCAGCTGACGTTAAAGTTTGTCCTCTCCAAGGTGATGCTGACAAGCACAACTTTGGCACAGATGTCTCTTTATAGCTGTGTTTTCTACATTACTGCGCTGCTTAATCAAACCGTACTAGTGACTTACCGTTATTGTCTTTCTCATGGCAGCAGCATATGATGAGATTCTCTTACACGACATTAGTTTCAAATGAATTGGACTGAAACCACTATGTGCTTGGCTGTGCTGGAACACTGAACTGTAAACAAGCCAAGCCCTTAATGGCAGTCTGGAATCACAGTGATGTAAGAGCTACGCTAATCTGCTAAATCTCTCCCCACCAAGAGCAATTATTAATCCTTAGCCTCCACAGATGAAAAAGTACAAATCGCTGTTTGACCGCAGTACAGAATACTTTAGCTTAAACTTCCCTGCCATCTGTGAATGTCCCATCACACCTTGGCTTTAGAAATATGTTACCCTATTATTATTTCTATACGCTTATAATATGGAACCGTAACCCGGTTCTTTGGAAGAGATTGATTTGACAATCGTGCACAGCTTGCACCTGATAAATAAAGCTTTTCTTCATTATGCAAAGAGGGCAGCAGCACACTGGATGATATTGATCAGTACTCAAATGTTTTACATGTTCTTGGAATAATCCCCAGTCAGTCTTTAGATTACCAGAAGTCTCGCTCGCTACAAAAAAACCTCTTCAACATCCGAGCAGATCTGGTTTGCTTTCAGCGACGCACAGTCGACGCTGTTCAGCCGAGAGCACCGTACTTTATCAGCACCTTGTTATGATGAGCAAAAGCAAAAACACAATCATTTATTTCACATTTTGTAGTTTTTTTAAATGTGCTAAAATAGATTTTCCACCATTGTTTTGTGTGTCTTCCATATTTCATGTTGATTTGACTCAATTTCAATAGAAGATCTTTAACATGACACAAAACTGCACAAACGCTGTGAATACGAGCACGGAGAAAGTGTGATTAAAGGTTACTCTTCCTGCGTGGATGTTTGCACAGCAGGTTTCTCCACAGCATAGACATAATAAATGAACATACAGAATGCATATGGATAAACCAGAAAAGGTGTTTTTTTTTTTTAAATGTTACCATTAACTACGGTGGCCTAATGAGTGGAAGAGGGAAAGGTCAGCCATGTTTGAAGCAGTGGAGTGAGGATGTACCAATAATTCTTATTTATTACTGTCTGTTCAGATGTTCTGGGTGTAATTCACTGGATTTTGTTGAAACAATGCGAGTTCTAACTTTAAGCAACAGAGAATGAGCTGTTAGAGTTATAGCAGTTCTGTGGGTGCACGGTGGCGCGCAGCCTCATAGCGAGAAGGTCGCTGGTTTGAGCCTCAGCTCGGGCAGTTTGCATCCTTTCTCGGGTGTGGGGTCTCTCCCGGTGCTGTGGTTTCCTTCCATCGTCCAAAGACATGCATGTTAGGTCGATTGATCCTGAATGTGAATGTGTGTGTGACTGGTTGGTTGTCTCTGTGGTGGACTGGGTCCAGGGTCTACCCGCCTCTCGCCCAGTGACTACTGGGAAAGCCTCCAGCTACCTGCATCCCTGAATTGGATGAAATATGGAAGATAAATGAATTTACTTGCAGTGAATAAACTGGTTTTACTTCCTGGCCAATTAGTGAGCCGGATTTCTCCATCTTTGTTCTTATTGAGCAGTCGTTGCGGGGGAATACTGCCCGCCTTAGCAGCTGTTACAGCTGTGTGAGATGGCCCAGGTAGTTTGTTCCTCTTTAGTGAAGTGCAGTGTGAGAGCCAACCAAACTATTGTGTGAAATGCTCAGATTTCCCTCCCCAGTCAAACGGAGTCTTTACTGGTGTGAATGCATCATCTTTAAATCCCTACTGAAACTCACCTCCTCTGATTGGCTGAGTTTATTTTTATATTTTATATTATATATTTTATGTTTTAAATATTTGTATTATATATTTATTTAGTTTCTTATTTTTTATATACAGTAATTTATTGTTTATTTTTACAGTCTGATTTTTCTTTGTGTGTGTGTGTGTGTGTGTGTGTGTGTGTGTGTGTGTGTGTGTGTTACACTGCAAGATCTAATTTGTACCTTTTGATGTTTTGTGCATCCTTCATGTTCAGACTTGCTGCTTTTTAAGTGCTTTTATGGATTAAAATGACTTGGCATCCATTTATACTCTTGATATTTTCCTTTTTCATGCTCATGGTTTTTATGTTTTATTGCCCCACCTACATGAAAATACCACTGGCATGCTATAAATCATTTTTCTTGAGAGTTTTTGTTCCATATTGGCTCCTCTCTCTCCTGCATTATTGACAATGGCTTCTAAGTAACTGTGCAATTAAAAGAAAACGTAACTGTGAAACCAGATTCAGTGTAGTTAGAGAACTACGGGCCGGCATACAGTTACTGTAGCGCACTTGAACTGAGGTTGTTTCTTTGAAAGCGAAACTCTTGAAGCTGCAGGAGTGAAAGGAGCCATTTTCAGGGAGGTTTGCTACATCCTGCTTAGGAGTGGGCAGATGGCTGAAGTTTGCTGCTTTCAGCATACTTCAGTCTCAAGTGGAGCCGCTTAAAGTTTTTGTTCTTGTGAGCTTAGTTCATGCCTACCAGAGTACTTCTCTGTTAAGGATATTGTGAATGGATTAAAAATCTGTGGAATTTATCTTGCAGCTCTGCTCTGGTGAACACTAATCATTTCTTATGTTAAGCCCTGTAGTGCCATTTTCCTTCTCTCATCAATTAAACATTTCATTTCATTTCATCCAGTGTTTTCGTATTGACTTTTATTTTTATAAACACTGCTTTGCTTTTTAAAATCAGAGCTGAAACACTTTTTTATTTAAAACTCAAAGTTATTGATTGAATTTCCTGAAATGCGTAAGGATTTTTGCTACGCTGTAATTAGCCGTTTGATGGCACGTAGCAGGAGATGGCAATCATAGTCAATGTCCTCGCTTTGCTTAACTGCGCTAAATTTTCCTTTATTTTTATGTTGTGCGGATTTGAATCAAGCAAATCGACCCTGCATTGCTGGCAAAGGACATTGCCAATCATTTTCACTTGGCAGAAGGCGTGCAGATGGTCCCCCAGGTCCCTGCATGAAAAACTGCTGATTCTAGAGGAACGTCATGGTTAATTAATAGCAGCTGTAAACGGGAGTGCTTCCTGTGCACAGACTGATATACGCCACCGTTTGCCTCCCTCGCCAGAAGGGATATTCGCCCCTGTGCATCCGGAACTGCCGAGCGTTATGGAAATTCACACACAACCTGCTCAAATACGGGATTACTGTGTGATATTTTGGTGAGGACAGCCTGTCTTTTCATGTGACAGCACCTTAATCCCCCATCCCTGCAACTCGAGTACAAATGGGCTCTGATGACATTATGGGTGAGCTGGAGAAAAGCATATGAGATGAAGGGAACCAGGAAGTAAAACCTGACTCATCTGCTTACACGTGTAAGACAAATGCTCAAGCATTTCATTCATTGTGCCCAAACCTGAGATGAGAGAAAGATAAATGTCTATCAAGGACTAAATGTCCAGCTGATGCAATGATCCTATCAGCTCTTAGTTCATCAAGTCTGGCATTACCTAAATAGATTTTAATTTGATGGCTCAGTGGTGAGCATGATTTGCCCTGCAGGGGGCCAGAATTGATAGTCCAGACAGATTAGGAGGAGGTACAGCATGTATGGAGCACTTAGTATGTATGGAGCATACCTACAGTATCTGAGAAGCAATTTTCAGATGTTATGATATTCTTTCCCCTCTTATCCCCTCCTCCCGCTGAAGGGGAAACAGGCCCTGTGGTGCAGTCGTGGATATAAATAGGGCATGGTTTTATTTCACTCTCATAAACATGCAGACTGATTAGGGTCATTTTCTGCTAGCCTGCCTCCATCCACCCAAGCCTTTCCCTCCATTAGTGATGAAAACCTAGATTTATTGCCACGTCTGTCACTTCCAGACCATAATTCACAGGCTTGCTGCTTGGCTGTTTTTATGTAGATGAGCACTGGGAAAAGAGGCATATTAAAGACATGTCTGTCTGTGTTCGCAGGAACGCGTGCAGGTTGCCAATGGGGTGCTGTCAATTAGCCGGCTGACCCTGTCCGACACGGGAATGTACCAGTGTGTGGCCGGGAATAAACACGGAGAGGTCTACTCCAATGTAGAGCTCAGAGTTATCGGTAAGACGTCTGCTCGGTGAGCAATAAAACCAAGTTTCCTCTGCCTTCTTTCTGCTGCTCTGAGCTGTCAGATGACCTCTGACCCTGTCCTGGTCATTAACTGAGAAGCATTAATTATAAGATGAATGTGTCCAGCTGACAGTGATGTATGCCAGAGCTGATGTGTTCAGCAGCCTCGCCCATCCACCTTGTCTAGTCCAGCTCTCTCCACTTTGGGGCTGGTGTCACTTCTCATTTAACCTCCAACATATCTCATCCTGATTATCTTACTGATTAGAATCAGGCTCAAACTCAAGGTGGAGATCCAAGAAAAGAATTTCAAAGATATCAGACAGATGCAAAGCTCCTGAAAAGGTCAAGCATATTACAAGGAGGAATGGTTATAACGAGGGACATATTCACATGCAGCCTTACAGAGAATGGTAAAAAATTCACAGCAAGTCGGGCGATTTACTCCGCAGATTTCTGATTGCTAAGTATGTAATGTAGGGTGTTTGAATCATCCACGGCAAAAAGAAAATTCTCTTTTTAATGATCTTATTTTGCAGAACAGTGAAAGAAAAATGGTACAATTTTTGGATGTGGTGATGAACTGGACTGAAGAAGATGCTTCTAAACAATGTTTCTATTGTCTCAGCTGTTGCTCCAGATTTTTCTCACAATCAACTGCGGAGCCAGACATTGGTGAAGGTGGGAGGAGATGTGCTCATTGAATGCAAGCCCAAGATGTCTCCTTGGGGTGTGATCTCTTGGCGGAAGGGCAGTGAACCCCTCCATGAGAATAGCAGGTAACACACACCCTTCACTCACAGAATAGCTGCACAGATATTCCCTGCATCTGCTGTCAACGTCTTTTTCACCAGGTTAAAAATCCTGAAAGGCTGCATTTATGTGCATGTTTACGCTAAATGTGGCTCATATCCTTCCTAACATACCATCTGTTTACACTTCAGTTTTTAACACTGTGCAAAACTTTCAAATAACCATGCTTATTTATTTGTAGGTGGGAACTAAAGTGAGGCTGTTTATTGAAAGAAACTCAAACACATTTGTAGGAAAATTACTCTAAATTGTCCCCAGGAGTGAGTGTGAGTGGTTGTCTCTTTGTGTTGGCCCTGTGATGGACTGGTAACCTGTCCAGGTGTACCTGCATCCTGCCTGCTAATCGCTGGGATGGCTTCCAGCTTCCTGCAACTCTGAATTGGATTAAACAAAATGGAAAATGAATGAATGATTAATAATAAATGCTCCAGGCAACAGTAGATGAATCAACTGAGTATGTATGGACATTACTATACACATCAGAGGTATCCAACTCCAACCTTCGAGAGCCACCATCCTGCAGGTTTTAGTGTTTTTCTGGTGCAACAAGCCAAATGAAAAAAGTTCTCCAACAACTTGTCATCTTTTGCACCTGCTTGTTAATGAACCATTGATTTGGGTCAGGTGTGTTGAGCAGGTAAACACTAAAACCGACATGATGGTAGCTCACGAGGACCAGAGTGGGAGACCCCTTGTATACATATATCAAAAATATGTTAATGGATGAATATCTTAAGATAATTTTGTTGTAGAGTCTTGCTAATTCAAGCCCTTCAACTAAAGTCAAACCAGTAAATCAGGGGTCAGCTCAGTCCTTAAGATTTACTATCCTGCAAGTTTTCGATCAGAGGTGGGGAACCCTGTTCCTCAAGTGCTGGAATCCTGCAGGTTTTCCATGTATCCCTGCTCCAGCACATCAGATTCAAATCAAATGGATCCAACAGCTTATCAAAATCTGCACAGTGATGGATTGACTTGACTATGGTGTGTTGGAGCAGGGAGACATGGAAAAGTCTAGTTTAATCTGTTTTAAATGTAACTCTTCTCCAGTGTGTCTGAATCTAACAGCTGAATTCCAACATGTGCACATCATTCAGCTCTGCAGTCATGTGATTCAGGTGTGTTGGAGAAGAGAGGCATCTAAAAGCTGGATTTTCCAGACTGAACTAGGTCATCCCGCAGTAGATCTGCAGGGGTATAGCTGTACTGCATACAGGCTTTACCTGTGAAGTTCATTTGATTCATAGATTACCAACAGTGATAAATATTCAATAAAGTCCTAAGTCAATGTCATCATCAAGAATAAGTCTGTGTGGACCCAAATTGGACAACCTGAAGGTTAAACGGTAAACTAAAATGGAAGAAAAATACTCACTGGGATGAAACAAATTTCTTCGGCGCTACCAAACTGTCATAATTAATAATTCTTGAAATTAGCTCTGCTGCAGGACATGATGCAAAAAGCAGGTGAACTTATGATTAATTTTAACTAACAAACAAAAAGCAGGGTGACCCAGAAACAACAATGACGTGACACTGAAGATAGGAAAGGAGCAGAACTACTGAGGGAGATTATTACAAACAAGGAGCCTGTGTAAGAACGGAACCACTGTTGCCAACTTGGCGACTTTCTCGCTAAATCTGGCGACTTTCCAAACCCCCTTGGCGACTTTTTTTGTGAAA
>JBAMHV010000003.1:1143489-1167111 GCA_037177535.1 Pseudomugil gertrudae
CACACCTTATAACCCTGTTCTGAGGTGTGTCGTCAGAGCGACTCGTTTTGGTGCCGTCTCTTTAAATGTGAACGAGGTATGTCATGCCCCGCCCCCCTCCAGGTCACAGGAAGTTCAACACTACCCTGTTCCGCCATGTTTGTAGCTTGTTAGCAGTGATACACTAATCTCCCGGCAGAGAAACATTTTATTGGCAAGCTTACTATAAATGTCAACGTATCAGATTCACGAATATGTCATGTGCAGTGCCAATCACTCCCTGCTCTGTTCACCTGTCTCTCATTAACCCACCAGCTGCTCTGAATTCCTTTGATTACCACACCCTGCATACAGTATAAAGCCCTTCCTTTCAGTCAACCATTGTCAGAACGTCTGCAAACCTGCAATGCTTACAGAGCCTGTTTGTAAGCACCTGTTCCTGACTCTGACGATCCGGTACATCGGAACCCGGAACCTTGACCTGCTTATTGCTACTGCCTGCTCCTCTGCCCCAGACTTGTGACGAGTAAGCTTGGACTCTTTTCTACTACTTCTCCATCAATTCTGCATTTTTCTGAAAATAAACCTTCTTAAGACGTGACGCAATTGTGGTCCGGCTGTCTGATTCCTGACAGAATATGGCAAACCCACAGCAAAGACTGTGAAAAACGTATTAGAGAAAATTAAACAGACTGAAAAATATGACCAAAAAGAATATAAAGATATACGTGCAGCATCAGGAGGGAATAAATTTACATTTTCTGCATTTCTAAACACTTAAAAGTGCACAAAAACATGGATTTAAGGGCTAAAAAAGTGGATTTTGCATGATATATCCCCTTTAAATAATCAGTCAGCTGTTTGCTTTGCAGCAGTTTATATGTGCTCCACCAAGAATCTTCTTTTCTAGCTGTTGCACAAATCGCCCGAGTCCCTCTCCAGAACACCTCTCACTGTGTTTGATGCTCGTCATCCTCACAGACTTTTCATGTTTATGGATTTTGTGCAAATCCAATTTGAACAACTTCTTTTCAGCTCAAACTTTTTACACCCACAACGATCTTTGATTCCCTGCCTGGCATCACGCCTTCGTCACATTAAATGTGAGGCCTTGATGAATTAAAGTTGAAAGTCTCCCAGGAATCCAAACGTTCATTTGATTTGTGCATGTTGATGAGAAATGAAACTGGATGAAGCTGTGAATGTGACATAACTTAGCAAAGATCATTATTAACATCCGTTCTCTCTTTCATTAAAGCTGTAGTATTTGAGTTCAGAAATGATTTTTTGTGAACGATGAAGTGATTTGTGTGTCATGGTGACCTTTAATGAAGGTCACAAAGATCCGTGTGATGCTTTTTACTGCACAGAGATTGTAAAAAGTAGATTTTTACTGAATCCTGACATAATTACTGGAATTCCAGATCCATATGAGGACGAGGTTCTTCTGTTAGTGTGTGTTCGTCATGCAGAAATCAACACATCTGCAAATCTCTTGCTTTGTTGATTGAAACTAAACTGGCTCCAGTGCAGGTTTGGAGCAAACTGTAGCTCAGAACCAGGTCTCTGTGTTTCCAGCACCACAGTTATGAGACCGGTCTCAGTTAGAACCTGAGCACAGAGCCGTGACCCGGCAGCAGCGTTAGGGAAACCAATAAAACGTGTTTGCAGCAGATTTCTTTGTCTGTGCATCTGTAGTAATTAGTAGTTTTGATGTTTCAGTGGACTCATTTGGGTTTTTGGGGTGCAAACTGAACCGTATCATTACTAATTAGAGTGTTTTAATGCTAGACTGGTGTGTGTGTGTGTGTGGGAGGGGGGTATTAGGATTGAAATAATACATGCATGAATGATCAAATTCATAACGTATCATTTTATTTGACACATTGGCCAGAGAGCCGTTCAAATGGTGGCTTTTCTGCCCGCAGTTTGCATGATCTCACTGTGTAGTTGTGGGTTCTCTGAGGGTTGGTATCAGGTTCTTTCCCTCTCTACATTCTTCCTGGGAGTGAGTCCTCGTAATCTGAATTTCCCACCAGTACCTCCACATACTCATCACTAATGTGTCAGAGTATTCCGACTGGCTCTCCGGGGATCATTTATTTAGGATTGATTTGCAGTGACATGTGGAGCAGGATAACCAATCAGATGTCAGATGTGTTGATGCGCTGCAGTGACAGTTTAGATGAATAAATGATGCACCGCAGCTAAAGGAAACATGAAATAATTACATGGTAAAACGATTACAAATGTTTTATATCGTTCAGATTAATTCAAATTACCTAAAGCATCTTTAATTAATTATACATTTAATAAATTGCATGTTCATTTATTACGTTTGATGTAAAAACATGGCCTGGTGTGTGTGCTAGCACTGTGACCTCACAGCACAGAGGTCACTGGTTTCAGCCGCCGCTGGGATGCAGTTTGAATCATTTCTAGAATAATATTTGATTCATTACCTTTGTTTGTTTCCAAACCTAATTAATGGGACATTTGAAGAATTATAAGACTGAGATTTGCTGAGAAGTGAGTCAAACACTGAAATGTTGTTTCTGTGAAGAAAACATTGTTTCTCTGAGCTGCAAAACAAGCAAAAGAGGAGATGTGATGATGTGGCTTTGTGGCAAATGCTCTGTTTTTCTGAAACAAAATCGTTTTCATGTAAAAAGATGATTTTTTTTCTTCTTGTTTTCCTCTTCTGCCTCTTCTTTTCTTTCTTACTGAAAATTCATTGTGGCTTTATTTTTCTTTATTAATGAGATGCTACTATGTTCTGTGGGAAACCGTGTAGGAGGTAAAGACAGAATAATGAGGGAAAAGAATGACATTTAATGTGTAACATAATCATTCTTTTTCTAGCTCTAACTCATCCTTTTATTGAAGATCTATAACTCAACAATGCTGTAAGAAAAGAGTCTATGTCGGTTCCACACATTTTTATTTGAGTCATTCCAAATCATGAAGATAACAGAATTTATCTAAATAAATGCAATCTGCTTCCATATTTAGTTGTTCCCTAAACAACAAACCAGTTATGTGGTGGAAGCTAACTGTACCACTGAACCAGCATTGAGGCACCCACATGCTGGGTTCTAAGTCTAGTAAGATGGAGCTCTCCAGGTTGCTTCATGTGCTCGGTGTGGAGCAGGAACATGTTCACACTGCGAGTCAGAACAATCTTTAAAAGCATCTCAAACAAAACTTAAAGGATGATGTCTCCTGCACATAAAATATTATGTGCTAACTCATAAAAGGAATCGCCAGAGAGAACTGCAGCATTTCAGCCTTACAGCCGATTCAGCCTCAATGATTTCCAGCAGACTGATTGTCCAAAGTTTGGTATTTACTTTCATTTACATTATCGATTTGGTCGGGGAAGTATGCCGATAAATGTTTTTCACTTTCTCTTCATCTCACAATAACATGAAGCAGAGAGACACGAGTTTGATCCACCTTTGTACGGACGCCGCTAAGTGAGTAACAAGGCATTAGACGATATGGAAATCAATCAAATTATGTTGAAGAGTCCAGCGTGCGGTAACCAAACTCAATTGTTCATATAATCTGTCACAAATGATGACAGAGGAGGGTAATAAGGAAGTATATTCCCACCGTCATCATCAGAGTGAATCCCTCGAGGCAGACACACACACAGATCAGAAGAAACCATGGAAAAAATACACCTACCAAAAACTTCCTCCGGTCCACATGGCTAGTATCGGGTTGGACTGTGCTTTCACTCCTGGTGTCACAGACTCTGTGAGTCACAGACTGCACATCCACCACATCCCAAAGCTGCTCCATGGGATGTAGATCTGGTGACTGTGGAGGACTGAAGAGCAGAAACTCACAGATGATGTTCTGCATATCTTGGTGGGAACCAGTGCTGATTGTGCTTCTATCATCTCCAACCAGTCTGCCCATTCTCCTCAGACCTTTGAAACCAACAACACATTTTGTTTGACGTACTTTTGCTCAGATAGTTGTGGTGAAAATCCCAGTAGGTGACCATGCTCAGACGCCCGCATTCGCCTAAATTCTCCTTTTTCTTCGCTCTGATGCAGTTTGAACTTCAGCGAGTCATCTTCATCATGTCTACATGAGTGAATGTGTTGCGTTGATCCCGTGTGATTGGTTGATTACATATTAGTGTACAGTGTTTGGATGCCTCTAACGAAGCGGCTGTGAGTGTATAATTTCATGCCTGCGTGTAGCACATGGAGCAGATTTCTCCTTAGTGTGGATTTTTCCAGAAGTTTCTGCTGTGGAGGTTTTTATTTTCATCCTCTCATCTTTTAAAGGATACTCTCTCACTTCTTTTTGCGCTTTCAGGTTATCTCATTAACGATGTGTTCACTGTTTACAGTTTGAGCCAACAAAAGCAGGTATCGGTCCATGAATACATGAATTCAATGCTTTTGTTGCACTACAATCATTCACAATTCATCTGGGCTGACAGGACTGGAGGACTCGGTCTCTCAGACATCCCAGCTGATGGTTTCAATCAGTAAATAATCACATCGTATTGAGTCCCTCTGGATGAAGCCTGCACTACCGGATCTTTCTATGTGAACCTGTGCCTGTCCAGAGATCGGTCGCTATGCTTATTTTACTCCATGTGCTCCAAGTGGCAATTTCAACCAAATAATCACAGCACCCCCATGAGGGGGACAGGTGTTGCACACTCTGAGAACAAAGCCCAGCCCTCTCATCTCACCTCTCTCATGTCCTTCCAGCTCCTTCTTCCTCTGTTCACATACAAGTGCAGATAGCTTTCCTTATTCCCACATGAGGCCACTGGAATACACTGCAGGCTTGAAAAATGAGTGGCGATGCCTGGGAGAGTTTCTGAGGACTGTTTTCCTGGCAGCGTGGTGTAGGAATTTCAGGCTTGTAGGGGGAGTTCCAGGCTGATGCCTGAGCTGACAGTGACACATGGAGGCTTCTCAGATTTAGGAGAGAAACGTCTCAAGAGTCCGAGACGAGCTCAGGCCGAAACTAATTCCAGTTATTGTAGCTGTGTGCCCCAGTTTTGCTGTGCGCACTGTCCCGCACATCCTTCTATTAACTGAGTCTGACACATCCATAAGGATGATGGAAGGGCTTGGTTTTTTAGCAAAGCCATTCCCCAGTGCTGAATTGAAATGCCTGGAGAGGAAGAAACAGAGCGGTGCGTCTGATCAGACGTGGCTGAGTGTGAACGTGTTTGTCTTTCAGAGCCGACCGTCATCACCACCCTGCCCTCCACGATGGACGTCAACGTCGGGGAGAGCGTGGTCCTGCCATGCCAAGTGAGCCACGACCCATCTCTGGAGCTTAAGTTCACCTGGTTCTTCAACGAGCAGCTCATCCACTTTGGGAGTCACGGTGGATTTTTTGAAAAAGTGGGAGGCGTAAGTCTGTAATCCATCTTTCATGGTTCCTGACAAGCTGCGAGACTTTCAGGTCTCTGATTTTCTTTAAACAAGCTGCCACATTGTGAAAGCAAACTAGACTGGGTTCCCTTTAGCACCCACTTTACATGTTTAGAGGTTTTCCCATTTAGACATCCAGTTACCTGATGAAACCAGTTACATTTGACAGCTGAAGCAGGAATATCTAGCAAAGACTGGTACACGTAGAAACTGTCTTCTGCTAACAGGTCACATCCACTTTCACCTTAGCTTAACTTAAAGAGCTTCGGTTAGCTTTAGCTTAGCACCTGTGAGTGTTGCATGTCAGGTTATTTCCTCCTCAGGACTCAATAAAAATCATTCAATTCCTACAAGATTGTGTTTTTCATTTATGTAAAAAACAGATAAATAGCATCAGGTATCAAATGAGGTGTGATATGATTGTTTGAAATGACATCTTTTCATAGACATTAAGCTGATAGGTTAAGCGCTGCTGGTCAGATGATCTTAATTGATTGATTTTTAGCAAGTGCGGCCACTGTTGCAGTACATCGATATGGTCATTTCTACCTGAATGGTCCATCGTTTACACTGAGAATAGTAATTAAAGGAAAGAAAAACCTTTAACAAAGTTGCTAATCTTCCCAAAAATGGACATCCAAGTTCAGCCTAAGGTCAGACCATGCAATGCTCAGGAGAAAGGGCAACACCCCCATATGCTACATGTTACACTCCACAGACATCAGAAGGGTTAGTGTGAAAGTTTATGGGAACGCAGTTATAAAAACACTCATCAACTATGGCTGGTGTGGAAGGGGTGCATGAGGAAGACTATGCTAAGCTGCAACCATGAAGCACAGCAGCAAGTTGGGTGCAGCCCAGTATATCAGTGCAGCATAGTGGTGGAAGGTTGATGAGCTGGACTTGTGCAGCACCTTGCAGTCATTGAGTGGACTTCTGTCCAAAGATTTTAGAGTCAAACATGTCCTCCGTCCATCCGACAGCTAAACCTTGGCTGAAAGTGGTTCATGCAGCAGAACGATGATGCCAAACAGCCACAGCGTGAAAAGGAAATAATCCGGGCGTTGCTCTGGTCCAGTCAAAGTTCAGAACCCTACCTGGTTGAGAAGCTGCGGTGGGACTTAAAGAGAGCTGGGGATTAAAAACTAAATGTGGATGTAATGGATATTACATTATTATACTTATTTTACACAAATGAAGCAAAATGTCTGATCAGCTGTTTCAAAGAAAAAATGAAATACTGATGGACCTTGTATGATCAGTTTGATGGAACACGCTTCATGATTGATCCGATTTTTACCAGTTTAAGCTAATGTCTGTAGCTATACTCTTTCTGCCATTTATGGGTTCAATTCATGTCCACAAGTCAACTTGAGCCACATCACATGACTATTTCCTGACTGTTGGACTGTGTGGTAAAGCTTTCCAACATAATGCCGTACGGCTGACAACACGCTGTGACAACAGCTCAACACAGATTGTGTGAACTCATTAAATAAGGTTTAATTTTCTGCCTAAAGGTCTCACAGTGGTGTCTGTGCCTAATGTGTGCATGTACCACGATAACCGTTACACCAAACTGTCTGCATGGAATCCAGACTCCTTCCTTTGTATAAACTTTTAACACATTTTCCCACCTAAGGACGTATATTTAAGAAATTCTGTGCACTAACTAGAAGGAGTTTTTTCTGCTAAGGCAGTTTTAAGCATGCTTTGCTATTTCCCTCAGGGATAGATAAATTACTTTTCATTTATTTTCATTTTAATCCCACACTGTGACCCTTTACTATAAACCTGAGGTATTGTGTAGTGTACTCTTGATTCCATGCTAATAGCTCATTTGCACTCTAACACGGATGCTAGCTGCTTTAACGTGGAGCGCTTTCCACCTCATTCTTTCACTGCTGTATGCAGACCTGCATGTTGGCTTATTCTTCCACAAACACATGCATCTCACAGAGACGCTTGTTTGCAGTGCATTTCTCAGATGAGTGACTGAGCTTAATGAATGTGATTGAGGTTTGTGGAGAAACCCTCATTCTGTTAGTGCCTCAGTGCTTTAAAAAAAAACCACCACATACAACATATTGATTTACTTTCAACCCCTTCGGAGACTTCCACGAATAAAGGTCGGGAGGTGATCCTAGAGGCTCATTGGTCCGTTCATCAGTCCTTTTAGCAGGGTCATAATAAATTCAGCCGCAGTGCAGAGGGAATGTTCGTATTAAGTTTATTATTTATGGCCACAAAATTGCTGCCTCTGGTTTATTTTGAATGAAATTTACATATACTCCCTGTAACTGCTTTCAGTCAGCCGGTTGCTGCTTAAAAGGCTTTCCAAGTCGAGTCAGCGTGAGCTGCTTACTTATTTCTTTTTAGCATAGAAATAAAAACGGTAAACATAAGAAACTAACAGTGTATTGTTGTTTTTCTGTTCCCATTTTGATTTAGGTGTTTCTTGAAGTGTGATTTAAAGTCCTCTGTGCCTAATAAAATGCTGTTCATCTCCACTTACACTGATTAAGCTTCAAGCCACTTCACAGAATTCTTGCTGTGACCATGCCACCGCTTTCAGCCAACCACAGTTTATTACAGAACCTTCTCGGCTTGACTCTGATAAAATGATAATGCGGGACTGGGGATTGCAATTAGAGAAAGACTCTTTTAAAAGGACTGAAAGGCTCTCTTAAAGAACACCAGCCATTAGCCAGCTTCATATAAATTCAACAACCCCAATCAAAATGATTACAGGAAGTACATTATTGTGATTACAGTGATGAAGTAAGTTCATGGAGGAGTGTTTTCTGTGTCCTGTTTGGCGTGCAGGAAGAAAGGCTGCATGAGGAATTATGAATTCATTTTAAGGCACATGCATGAGAATGAGCTTCCCTGTTTTTAGCCTGCTTTTGTTCCCATGAGGCTAGAAATGTCAGCATTGTTCTTGAATTACAATTGCTGCTGGGTTACCGTGTTACTTATGAAAGCGTGTGTGCTTGTGTGTGTGCTTGTTTGTGCATGCGGTGAATGGCAGCAGCATTCGGCAGGAGACATTATGATTCGGAACATCCAGCTGAGGCACGCTGGAAAGTACACGTGTGCCGTGCAAACGAAGGTGGACAGCATTTCCATCGCCATGGACCTGGTTGTTAGAGGTGAGTCGTGACACGGTGCATTCCATCGTTTTTCTCTCTGTTAGGTTTCCATGTAGTTAAATATTGCATCAGCTGAATGTTTGAGTTTGTCAGTGATTCACATTGAGTTCAACTGAATGTGCCTCTCTGATGAAGACATAAAGAGACGGAGTGAAAGGTCTGGCAAAGTAGAAGCATCTCTGTTCCGGGTTTAAAGCAAATTTACTGTCTAATTAGACCAAATAGATCCCCAAAGGTTTCACAGTGAACTGGCTTAGCTGCAGTGTAGCCGTAAGTGCTAAAAAATCTCTCCATCTCCTCCTCCCTTCTCTGCCTCCATTTTCTCTATCTTCCTTCCCTCTTTCCTGCCTGGCTCTGCCATCTATCAGGTCCCCCTGGGCCCCCCACCAGCATCCATGTTGAAGAAATCACAGATACCACAGCCTCCCTGTCCTGGAGGCCTGGTCCTGATAATCACAGTCCAATTACAGCATACACCATCCAGGCCAGGACACCATTTTCCCTGGGGTGGCAGGCTGTCACCACAGGTAAGCTCTCTCCAACCAGCCGTGGCCTCCTCCAATCACGAGGAGGGGCCGCTCTCCATTCTCTGCCTCGTCTGTGAAAATATTGCAGCTGTAATTTTTTACTCCAGCACCAAATGGCACACAATAGCAGCGGGATCATTGACCGCTATTTTATCGGACTCTCGGGAACCCTGAAACATGGATCTCATCCTGAGGAAGAAGCGTGCCGCCAAAGCTGTAATTTGATCATGTAGTTATGTGATAGGACCACATCTCTTAGAATTCATGCATTATTGGCATAATGTGCTTTTATCTTCCACTGTATTCTTTGCTCTATTGATACTTTTGTGAACTGTGACACTTTTATGGAAGATGATGTTTCTGGCCTCATTGATCTGCAAAGCCTGGGTCATATATGTAGGGATCATTTTTAATGGAGGTACTTGTAGCTCTCTTTTTTCATTTTCTTTGACTTATAGTGATTTTGAGAATTTCCAGGTGGGAAACACGCTTATTGTCAATTTGTTTTTGTTTTTTTATTGGGATTTTTCTATTTTTATTTCCTTTTGCTTTAACTTCTGTGTGCATTGTGTTGTTGTGAGGAACTACAGCTGTCCCGTGTACCTGGTGGAGCCCTGCCAAACAGCCTGCTGCTGTAGCTTTGCTGACACACAAACGTGCCCGTGAAGCTGCATGAACCTGAAATGGGGCTACTGTGTGTTTTCTGCCAGTTCCTGAGGTGGTCGGGGGCAAACTGCTGACAGCTACAGTAATAGACCTGAGTCCGTGGGTGGAGTACGAGTTTCGAGTCCTGGCAAGCAACAGGATCGGTACTGGTGAGCCCAGCAAGCCATCCAAACAAGCAAGGACAAAGAGCACCTGTATGTACTGAGTTTTATAAACTCCTTATTTCTGTTCAAGTTTAATACCGTTTAAATGATTAAAATCCTACCACTTAAAATACTAATATTTTATTATTTAATGTAATAACATACATTAGGATGTGTGGAGCAGTGGTTTCCAAAGCTTCTTCAACGTTTGGGTCAGTTTACATTTAGTTTCAGGGACATGTGACTCCATTTGGGCCAGAGCAGTAAAATACCAGCACCATAGCAAAGAAATGATGACAACTCCACATGCTTCTATTTGTGTTAGTGCTTTGTTTCATACTTTTAAATGAGTTTTAAAGAATACAAGTTAGTGTGCAAAAACAAAATTACATCCACCAAAACCCTTTTATAAGTTCTGGAACACGTTTAGGAAGATACGACGCAGAGGTGACACCGTGGGCTTCTACACGTTATGTAGATGAACAGAGCAGAGATTCTGCCCAGTTTGTGGAGCCTATTTTCCCATTTTGAAGGGATTTGCTGGTGCTTGTAGACTTTCTAACTGATGTGGAAGGAAAAAAGGATCAGTCTTGGTCAGTAGTTCAGTATATATGTGTGTATATATCTAATATATGTATGTCCAATATATGCAAAATTCAAATTTAAATGTATTTAATATTTATATGGGTCCTCATTGAGCCATTTTTTAGCAAATGTTGCTACTGTGCCTGTGGAACCAGCTGAGTCTGCCCTCTAAATTCATCATGTTGGTGCTGCCAAAATGGCAAAATCTAGTATTTCACGTTATGATCAGAGTAACTTCTAACCCTGACCAGCTAAACCAGCTTTATGTTACTAAATTATATACGTGTACCAGAGGACATTGTTTACTCCTGAAGTGTTCCCAAGTACCCCACTGGGTACCCCATGTACCGACATGAAGAAACACTGGTTCAGAGTAAAGCCAAACAGGAGTCTTTGTTCTCTTTTGATATATATTTTCTGTTTTAACAAAGCATAACTTTTACAGATGGCTACGACCAAACTGAATGTTCACAGTCAGTATTATTGTACGTCCTGATTGATTTGGGCTCAAGTGGACAGCTGTAAGTGCATGTAGCCACACCTTCTATTAAAATCAATCGTCAGTGGCCACTTGCGGTTGGATCTTTGTGTAACTGACACAGTCGCCTGTCAGCGGATCAGCTAAGTGGACATCAGCTGGTGTTTCTATCTAATCATTTCTACACAAACAAAACTTATTACACGTTAACACATTTACGATTTACCTTGTTGTTTATGGCGGAACTATGCACTAAAATTTCCCTCAGCTCACTTCTGTGATAGATGTGAAATGTAAGAAAGGAATTTCCTAAAATGAATTATTAGTGACCAAATATAGCTCAGCATCAGCACATCTCTGATTAATGTACATATCCGAAGCTCTTAGCGCTGTCCAGTCAGCAGCGTCACACTGTACCTATAAGCTGTGTCTACGTGGGTAATGAATAAGGCCTGTACACACATTAAGAACATAAAAATGTATGTATTTTCTCAAGGTGGCAAGAAAAACAGAATTCACTCTGTTAGGACATTAAATGCTTTGTGAGAAATCTTGTCTGAGTAACTCACAGTGTGGGGGATTTGCAGGAAGTGTGTTGCTTCGTTCAGATGAAGTGTTATGAACAAGCTGTAAGAACTTCCAAAGCAGGGCTTTTAGAAAATATCTGATCACTGTTTTTCACTCTTAGAGAGAGAAAAGGTTTCTCTGCTCTCGCGATGATGGTGCTTTTTCAACAAGCTGATATTCTTATGATTTGATCTGAAGCACTGGACAACGCAATGACCGAAACAGACGACACAGCTTTCAAACTCGGCTTTTAAGCCTTTTAAGCTTCTTAGTATGGAAATTCATTGACTTTGTTCTAACTTTTTTCCACTTTAATTGACACGTACCCCATGAACCAGTTCAGCAAGCTCTTTAGCCCAAAACTACCACTGATTGTTGCTGCATCCTGTCAGATGAGCCGGAAGCTGTGCTGAAGACATACTTGACAGGCACAGTGATGGTTCAGGTTCATCTAAAGATAACTTTCAGAACTGACAAAGACCCAGTTTTCTGTCAGATAGTTCTCATAATTACGGTAAAAACACTGGAAATTACTGACCCTGTGAGTGCTGATGTTGCTTTTTACCAAGTATATTTGTTCCAGAAGCATGAAAAAATGTCCTGGTTGAAACTCTGTTGCCTTCTCTTGCTGCCATCGGGTCAGTAGATGGTTCTTTATGTAGTCCAGGACACAGAAATTGATATATATGTACACCTGTAAAGACTGTAGACCTTGAGGATCAGAGCTGGACCACCCTGCTTTAAAGCATGTTCACAGTTGAATGTATTGTCGTCCACTTGGGATCCCTCAGGATGCATGTTAGCACCATGTCTGTACAGGCTCCAGAGTGTCGCTCTGGATTAAGGAGTGAAGGTAGGCAGGAGCTGTTTGGGTTTTTGCTTTGTAAGACAGAATCCTCCTGATGTTGTACAGAGCAGTATGGGCAACCGATGCAACATGGACCTTAAAGGTCAGCTGGTCATCCACCATGACACAAAGATTCCTGGTAGGAGACGTATGCACGGGTCAGGTATGATGACTGGCCTGATAGACGACAAGCTTGGTCTTGGACAGATTTAGCCAAAGGTGGCAAACCATCATCATTCATATATCTCTGCAAGACATGCTGATATTCTCATTGAGATGGTTGTGTCATCAGGTGGGAAGGAGAGGAAAAGCTGTGTTATCAGCAAAGCAGTGGTAGGAGAAGCCATGAGAACTTATAACCGCACCAAGTGAGGAGGTGTAGAGTGAAAAGAGAAGAGGGCCAGGCAGCGAGTCCCGATGCATCTTTGTGTTCAACACATGAGATCTGGATATTTTCCCTCATCAGGATACTTTAAAGGATCTACCTGTGAGGTAGGACATGAACCATGAGAGGACAGATCCTGAGATGCCAAGCTCAGAGAGTGTGAAGAGGAGAATCTGGTGGCTGTGTCAGAGGCAGCAGATCAGTCCAGTAGAATGAGGACTGACCAGTGGATCTGGCAACCTGCAGGGAATCAGTAAAAAACGGGAGAGCAGTCTCAGTGGTCTTTCCTAAAGCCAGAAAGACACGGATCCAATAGGTTGTTGTCATGGACATGGTCATGGTGTTTTTAAAATAAGCTGGCCTTCACACCTGCACTGATCTGCTTATCCATCCTAAAGGAGCAGTCAAAAATTACTCAGACTTTTGCCAGCAGACTGACTTTATGGAGCTTAAAGGGCCGAGTGGATTTCACCTTCCAAACGTATTTAACTTTATTTAACTTGGAATACAATGGAAAAAGTTCAACTTTAGCCATGTTTTCAGGTCTCCTAGATCATCCCGTAATGGTTGCAGTGGGTTTTAATTCTCTGGTTTAATAGATAAATATACCTGGAAACTATTTTAAAAACAACAGAGTGATTTTTTCCCCTTTCCTATATGCTACCACTGGCATCATGTAAGAGTGAAAAGCATTGCCCCTGAAATATGTATAAAGGCCATAATATTCCTTGATATTCCCTTTTCCAGATTTTTTATGCATTTAACCGACAGCCTCCTACTGCTTCATGAATAAGTCATTAACAAAATGTCAAACAGAGAAGTGATATAAGGGGAAGGGCACATGTTACATGGGTGAACGATGCCCCCAGCAGCTCCCTGGATGCAGGAACTCTGTTACTAACCAGTCCTCTCATTTCCTGTCTTCCTCCCGCTCCTGCTCAGTAAAGTACCTGTATTTTACAGGTAAATATTGTATTAAATAACTGGCTGTTGGATATGACTTTTTTGCTACAGCATAAAAATCACAAACCTGTCTGAATTCTTGGGGAATGCAAAGCATCTCTAAAAGCAGCTGTTGGCCTGATGTGAAACTGCATCTCATCTCCGTGGTATATTTTTGGATACGGCCGTTTGCTGATAAGGGTGTGTTGATGACTTTGGGTGTCACGTGGGAGTAACGAGAGAGAAAATGATTACATGTTACTGTAGCTTTCCACGTCAAGCCAACACAGCTAAGCTGAGCTGTTTTCTTCCCCCAGCTCCGAAGGTCACACCAGCTAACGTGAGCGGAGGCGGAGGCAGTCGCTCCGAATTAGTCATCACATGGGAGGTAAGCATTCGGCTCGGGACCCTCTCATCCATGAGGGAGGCAGCCAGACGACATTATTTTCTCTGGATCTGAGCCTCGGTTTCATTAATAGCAAGTGAATGGCTAATGTATGGCATTTCATTTTTAAAAACACAGAGGCAATAACTGCTGCTGTCACCACGGGGAGAGAAAAATGCTTTTGAGGTTTCAGTAAGATAATTAAACTCAACGATTCTTTCAAAGGTCCAACTTCTCCTCCAGATTATTTCTTTTTCTTTCCGTCTCTTTTTGTGTGCATTTTGCTCTCGCGCTTTTCTACAAAGCCTCGCATATCGAGTGAGCTTCAGAAGCTTCAGGCAGCTCCAAATCGCCCTGCTGTGAAATGTTTCACACAATCAGTCTTGATGTTTTAATACACAAAAGTTCAATTAAAATGGAACGTCTGCTTAACAAAGCCCAGGAAGTTTCTCTGGCACTTTCCCTTCTGACACAGAAGCAGGGATGGAAGCTTGCATCTGTGCTTTCTACACTAAAAACCTGGACATTTGTACGAAGACAAAGGAAAAGTTCAGTTCAGTTTCATATGAAACGGGAACAATGATAGACAAACACTTAAACAAATGCACAGATTTAAATGCATTATCTCTAATTTGAACGTGTTTAAATGTAAATCACAGTTTTTATTTGGAAAAAAAATGCAACCTCCACCCACCAGATTAAAAATGTCCATGAAGATGACGGCCATGTTGTGAGCGCTAACCTGCATGTTGCGTTATTTGCCCCGGTACAACACGGATGACTCAAATGAAAAGCTTCTAGCTATTGATTTCATTGATGGGACTTGAAAAGCCTAAAAAGCTGGCGGGTACTGGTGATATCATTTGAACATGTGACTTTTGTAAAAAAGCGGGGGATGGAGATAACCCGTAATTTACGGCAACGCATGTGTGTATGCATATGCACGTGCTAATCCATTTAAACCTGGGTTTCCTTTTACCATCCTCTCACACGCTGCCTTAGTTTAAGTCATCCTGTTTTCTGAGATGATTTCTGGCTGAATCTCATGTGACCTCTTTCTTCCTGAGGCCTTTGCACCATGCGGTGTGGAGCGTTTACTTCACTTGGTTGATAATATGGAGTGTTGTTTTGTTTGTTTACGTTTAAACCATGAAAAACATCTGATGATCTGATGTGTTTTTCCCCTCAGCGTGCAAGAAAAAGTTCTTTTTCCCACCTCTGGTGTGGTCTCTCTGATAGTTTCAGTTCTGTATGTAGCATGAAAATGGTCCGTTTCATTCACACTGGGAGCTCGTTTGACAGCGCGTTAGAGAAATAATCGCAGACCAGATCTAGCTCCTGATGAAGCTGGGACACTGTGAGATGTGAATAACACCAGAATGCAGATGTTTTCTAACCTCATCCACCCAAATTCTAATCCCACTGGAACATTAACAGCCTGTTATATGTTAAAACATAAGCAATTTACCCTTTCATGAACAATGTTAGCCAGGTTTCACTTTCATATTTCACACTGATGATGATGATGATCACTATATCTGTTCGGTCTGTACTCTCTTGCTGTCTGGGGTCATCTGCAGTATATTTGAGCTGCGTATAAATAAATTTGGCTTTCCTCACACACACTGCAGTGGGATCTTAATCTCATTAATGCTTCTGTTGTTTTAGATCTGTACGAATTATTTCCAGCTTTTTCTCGAACCCGTACCAGCTTTTTTGCGGTCTGTATCGCTGCCATCTTGTCTCATGTCTCATTTTAATGTTGAATATGTTTGTCCTGTTAGCAAATTGCCTCACGAACCGTAGCTGCCTACGGGGCAGTAAGAGATTTTCCTATTTTAATGATATAAATTTACAATTTATACTCTATTTTAACTTTTCTGGAATTTGGGCTGTACATCTAAGTCTGTTAAAGAGAATTCTAGGAGTAAAACAAATGCATTTCTAACACACACACACACACACACCTTTGGCCAAAATTCACACAAAACTCCAGTTATTGCCCAGAACACCAGTGAACTGAAATTTTCTTCCTCCATTTTTCATGTCACATAAAAAACAAGTAATAAAACAAAGTGATATATTGATGATAAAGGAGGGAACGGCAGGTTGAGAAACCACAGGAAACCGTATTTATTAATGCCACACAAGAAGTAGGTGAGTTGGGTTGGAACAGGAACATTTTGAGACATTGGCCCGACCATTAAGGATCAACAACTTCCGAGCACATCATCCTCACTTCGAAGGATTATAAAAACTTCAAATATTCTCTAAGTATGTTCATTATAAGAGGTCAGAGCTTCCAAACTATTACAGTTCTCTGGAGACCATAAATATCCAAGATGCTCCAGAGTTCATGCGCTGTATGTAGACCACAATCTGAGTTTCCTCCACCACCCTTCTTCTCGTGACATTAAAAAAGAAATGAAGTGCTTTTTATGTGCGCATGTATCTTTCAGTAGACAGGAGTGAAGAGGGATGGTTTATCCGCCAGAGCAAAGTCTGCAGCTATAAATGTCTGGGGCATGTTATCAGACTGCCGCTGAGCTTGCGTTATCACGCTAAGTGCTCTGTACTGTGTAATGGGTGTGTGCTGTAGCAGAACTTGTGTGTTTAATACGCTATATGTGAAATCATGCATTTACAGTGCGAAAGCCTCATCTCTGGTCTTATATAGTATGTAGTTTCTACACAGCACTGATTGGGGTTGTTGATCTCCAGCCGGTTCCAGAGGAGCTGCAGAACGGACCGGGCTTCGGTTATGTGGTGGCATTTCGACCCCACGGTGCCACGGGCTGGATGCAGGCAGCTGTACCATCTGCGGAAGCTTCCAGATACGTCTTTAAAAACGAGAGCATCCAGCCCTTTTCACCTTTCCATGTGAAGGTCTGGGTTTACAACAACGAGGGAGAGGGTCCGTTTGGACCCGTTACCACCATCTACTCTGCTGAGGAAGGTGCGGAAGGTCTTTTGTTATACATCGCATTAGATGTACTTGCTTAACCAACATAGAACTGCATTAGAAAGGGTACTGTGCAAGTTTTAAACCATCATAGTTCCTCTTGTTTACCTCCAAGCGGTCAGACTTGTAACCTTTTAAAGCGATGTAGAGCAATAACTCTTCTTTCGTTCAGTTTTTTCTGTTTGCTTATTAAGTCTCCCGAGGACCGAACCAGTGTTGGGTCTACCCATAATGTTTTAAGCCACGATACTGCTTCTGAAGACTGCTTGAGGAAATCCCAAGAAAGTTCTAATAGTTTAAAAGACTTTAAACATGGTTGAAGAAAAACGTTGCTCAGTCCATCAGAACTATATAAACTGTTAGAGCCTTAGATAATGGAAACATATATTTAAAGCTTGATTCTTTGGCACATATAAAGACGTGTGGTGCCGGCTCCAGTAGAACAAGTCTGAACAGCATCCGGATTGTTCCGGCAGCCAGTTCTCTTCTATCAGCACTTGCAGAGAACTTGTCCCTACCTCCCTCCTTCTGTTGTTTTGACGAAAGGAGTAGATTTGAAACAGTTTTTATGTTCCTTCTTTGAGGGCTCATCAAAGCTAAATCTTACTCCCAAAATCTTTTTACATTAACTCCAGAGCCTGGCCGAGCTCCCACCAGGATCCGCGCCAAGAGCCTCTCTGCATCGGAGATTGAAGTTTCATGGAAAGCTCTGCCCTGGAATACCAGCAAGCGGAGAGTGCTGGGCTATGAGGTGAGCTGCACAGAAACACGTCTGTGTGCATGTGTGTGCGTGCACATGGAAACTAATGCTGTTGAATCATGTTCTCTTCTATTATTGATGAGTGTTTCAGACTCGTGCACCTTGGGCATTGGAGATAATAGCTTGCTGCATGCATAATGGTCCAGTCTAGTCCCAAGCCTGTGGGTTTAGCTGTGTTTCTCTTGTTGCTTACCTAAGTACTGTAACCACCCTGATTAGCGTACTGATGCAATGCTCTAAGGGAGGGAATGTTTAGCCTCTAATCCACATCACAATGCAGTTTGAGACAGCAGCTTTTCGCTCAGTTAGCTCTTGTCATTTTAATTCTGCTCATTATTAAAATCCAGCATGCTCACAAAGGCTTCTTCATTCCCCGGATTGCATAAAATCCCAGAATTATCAAAATGTTGACCACTCAAAGTAAATAACTCAAAGGCTTGTGTAAATCATTCCTGTGAGGACAGACAGATTATATTAATGCTGCCAATTGTGTCAACTTACTTAGCACTAACAAGGAAACAAAATCATCGTTGGAAGTTGATTGGAGGGGAATTTTTGGGTTTTCTTTGGCACATACGTTAAAGCACAACACCTCTGACACACGGGATGGCGTGCTGCTAAAGCTTGTTTTCACATCTTCCATCCAGCTGAGCTCACGTCCCTGTTTTCAGTCTGCGCTTCATTGACAGGGTGTAACAGAAAGCTTTTAAGGTGTCTGCATGCCGTGTTCTCCCCGCTCACGTCTGCGGTTCTACCGTGTCGCCTTCCCAGCTGAGGTACTGGAGTAAAGGGGAAAAGGAAGACATGGCCAGTGTGCAGAGGACTGTAGGAAATCAAACATCTACTGTTATCCACGGGGTGAGAGGCAGCACCACATATTACATGTCAGTGAGGGCGTACAACACCGCCGGAACAGGCCCGCACAGCAGCACCGTCAACGTTACCACTAAGAAACCACGTAAGCCTCGGATGTGAAACACATTGTCACTGCCCGCACTCCGCTTTTGTTTGAGCTGAATGATGTGATTTACTCCTCACAGCGCCCAGTCAGCCTCCGGGTAAAGTGATGTGGAACACATCAAACTCCAAGATTATACTGAACTGGGAGCAGGTCAAAGCGCTGGAGAACGAGTCAGAGGTAACTGGTTACAAAGTAAGCAGGCAGTCCCTTTGTTTTATCGATAAACTGTGTGTGTTGCCATGCTGCACCATGCTGCTGACTTAACCCCATCCCCAGGTGTTGTACAAGAAGAATCAGCACAGTCGGCCCAGCATCATGGAAACTAACACCACCTCTGTAGAGCTCGCTCTGCCCACCGATGAGGATTATATCATCCAGATAAAGCCGTTTGGGGAGGGAGGAGATGGCAGCAGCAGCAGGCAGATCACCATCCCAAGGATACCAGGTCAGTGGAAAGCTAGTTAGTGTCCCCGCTGCCATCGCATCACAACAGGTTGGTCGCCATCATCTCCAACGAAAACAGGTTGGAAATAATGTGCTACATCCAACAGTTGTAGTAGCAACCTCGGTGTTGCACCACAGGCCCAAAGCTTGATGTAAAATACAAACAGTAACAGGAAAAGTCACGATAATGGTGTTAATCTGTTAACTTCACCCGAGGAGCAGGATCACACTCTTATCCTCGGGACAGTAGTCCTTTAATGAAGTAAAAGTATTGCTTCTTCCACCAACAACCTTTTCAATGCCTTTGCAGGCTCCAACGCAGTCGGCTCAGCATCCAAGGTCTCCACCCTATCAGCCCTCAGCACAATAGCGCTGTCTTTCACAGCACGGACATCTTTATGACAAACGGCTCCCAGCAGACATTGCATCTGATGTGGAGACGGCTCTCCAACAGAACGTAAACACAGCCCACTCTGGTGTAACGAGATCCATTCATTTAGATTTTAGAGGCAGAGGGAAAAACGCTGATGGGGGGGAAAAAAAAGTACAAGTAGGTCACTGAGATGGAAATGTGGAGTCCCCTTCAGCACCCAGGCCCGGTAAAGAAGATTGACCGATGTCGTGACTATGTTGTTACCAAAGCAGCTTTCATAAGAGAAAAATAAAGAGAAAAATGTCTTATATGCATCTTTTTGTATGACATGTTGAGCTTTTTTATAGGTTTTGTTTTCTCAAGGGTTTAAAGTCGACCTGGGCTTAATGGGTAAGAACATTTCAGTGTATGGCGAATTCAATCCAGTTCTACCAATTTGCAGGTTGGCCAGCAAACTTTTTTCTCTTTTTAAATAAAACAATAGACTTTTTTTCATCCATTTGAATGAACTGCTACCTGGTACATCTCTGCATTTTTATTTCTGCGCTATTTTCCTTTACTCAAGGACTGCTTTGGTGTTGGTAGCACTATTGGTCATCGTTCACCGAATGTGAGGAGGTCTAGCATTAGATGGCTGTATGCTAATGCTTTACTGTACTGCAAACTGTTAACATTTTAACATTAGATGGCATTTTGTTCTTGAGGTGGTCTCTATCTAATCATCAATCTGCTATAAATGCTAAATATAAACATCCAAATTCTGTTGGCACCAATTACAAAGTGAGAGTTATAATTTTGTTCAACATAGATCAGTAAGCTAATTGTTCCCACTGTCCATGTCACCTATAAGGCTTTGCCCTTGAGTATAGCTTCCTACAATACAATACTTTGATAAATAAACTACAATTATAGTAAAATTCTAGCAGTGCTTTGGCATAGGTGTGTGGTGGGAAAACTTTGGTTCCCCCTCAGCAAGAATGTGCCCTCTTTAACAATTTCTCTGGAAAAAATGTCTACAAGGAACAGGAAGCTTCTCTTTACTATAACGAAAGCGGGGCAATGACTTTATCTCTTCCTTTCAGTTGGAATGGTTAACATTGGCAGGCTATAGCGGCTTTGCTAGCTTCAAGCGAATGGTCAGATTAGCAAATGCTAGCTGATAGCTGCTGTTCTATAAAGTGGGCAATCACATGCTGCAAATGCAACTCCACCTGTAATATTGCATAAAAAGATTTTATTCTTTTTATTGCTGATAAAACATCAAATTTTTTGCTGGGTTTCTCCCTGGGTTTCTTTGTCTGATCATGTTCATGCATTAAACCTTCACACTAACTAAATAAGGTTAAATTAGCTTGTATTTAACTCCAGAATTCATTTTTCTCTTTCAAAATACTGCTGTTGATATGGACAGAGGGAATGTATGCGCATCTTTCAGGATACAAACGGTACGATTCTAAATTGATCATACTGGATGCTAGTATTAGCAGGCTACGTCTTTGGTGCCACGTTCACAAAAGCAAGACTAGACAAGCGCGTCAGCGAAGTTAAGCAGGATCCACCTGACAGAAAGCAGCAGGCTATTGAGGAGAACCTCTCTCCTGGGTTCCTCTATCTTGGCCATTGACCTGCACTGATGGCCAGACCCTCGTGGCTATCTCATGCCCCTCATTTGTTCAGTTAGCCCTGTGTCTAGAGCTATTCTTTGCCTTCTGTGTGCCTCATCATATGTTCAAAATCCTCAGGTCCTTAAAGAGCCTTAACTTATCATATGTATATCAAAAACATTAGAATCATAGACCTATGAAGCAGCCGCGACGATGTTTACATGCTGCTGCAACGATAGAAACTATGTATGGTGTGGGGGGGCAGCATCCTTTGCTGTGGTTAGTCTGAATGGCACTCTGCTGTTCCGCATGGGATATCGGCAATATATGAGGCCTGGTGCATTTTTATAGGTGTGTGTTCCTAATTAAAGATGATGCTGCTGATCTTTTCCTTTGCCCATAGTCTCCTGATGCCATGTGGGACTGCTGTGCCACCCCGCGTACAGTGCAGTCTATATGTAGCTTGTAATCCGGTTAAGTAGTTTGTAGTACTTTGAAGGGAAGTGTACTGTAGGCTACTGGGTTTTGCTCGGAATCATGCATCAAGAAATGTGTAATATACTGTTTTGTACACTTCAAATCATTTATATAAAAGAATCTTTGTAAAGAGATGATTTACTTGGTTTTTATGTAATGACTCTGTTTCATACTGTAGCTAACTGTTGCTCAGCATGACTGTACTTTGTCCTTTCTCTTCTGTTCATTTGCAAATCGACTGAATGGCTTTAGGAACATGCAAGGTTCGTGCATATGATAGGTTTGTGTATGCTGTATGTGTACCCTGAAATCTGAATCATTATAAGTCCTGTGTCTTGGCTTCTGTCTCAGTCAGCCCCTCTGAGATGTACTGAGTCCACTGTCCATATACGCTCAGCAGGAGGGTTCGATCTGTTGCTGTTTGTTGTTTATACTGTGTGAATAAAGATAATTGGTTTATAAAACAATGCCAAGTTGTTCATTTATACACATGTAGACTGGAACACACTTCCTGATCATCCTTATACAATATGCCACCAGGTTTATTACCTCTGCTTTTTTTTACTGATGATTTGTAAGCATCTGAATGTGATGTCATATTATGGGATTAGCTCTGTTGTTTTCCAGCTTCATACAACCCTCCATAGTTTCTGGATAAAAAAAAAAAGTTTTTCTATACCTTATTATAAATGAAGATGTTTCAGGTCTGCTTGTATTAGATACTTTAAGGGTTTTTCTCACACACTGTAAGCTGTTTAAAAAAATCACAAATGGGTATTATTGGTAACCACTAGGGGAGTGTGATGAAAACCAATAGTTCAGTTTTAAGATGATTTTTGCTTTATTGCAGGCATGAGACATACATAAGTAAGGCAGTAATTGTATTTCCTATGATTCGCATCAACAATGGACAAAACAGCTGAAGGCATTTAGCAGACAGACATAAAACACACCCAGTGAATCACAGACAGTATTTACCTGCCGTGTCAGAAAATGGCTCGATGTGTTATTACAATGACGAGTACCCGCTACATGCGTGCAACTTCCCGAGGAGTCAGCAGCGATGGTGTGATTACACACTCCTCCGGTGGAGAGCAAGCCAGAGTGTATGATCGCTGTGAGCATGGCTCCAACCAGAAGCAGGTCAGGAGGTTAAGCAACTAAAATAAATAGAAAGTAAATGAGAAAATGTTTTGGAATAAAAGCTGAAATCTTGCTCTCCTGCTAAAAGTAGCATTTTGAATATTATTTAACTCATATTTCATCCTTTGGATAAACTTCAAAGTATTTAAACAAGTTCAGTGCCAGTTTGAGTGAGTTTTTACCATCAAAATGGGCATTAAAATCAACATGTGTTATGGTTGAAAGACATTTTTGTATAAAAAGTCAGGTTATAATGTGATGAGCTGTGCAGGCTGGAAGTGGCTTCATCCCAGCAGCAGCAGATTCATGACACATTACAAACTGAGCAGTTTGTCAGGATCCTGGGAAGTTTAAATCACTAGAAAGAAAGTTTTTTATTCCATATCGGCTGATTTAACTGACAGAAGGAAAAATCCAGAAAAGGTTAAGCTCGTGGAAAGCTACAACAGAATACACACACACGAGATACTTTACATCACACTTTCCTTTAAAACAAAGCAAACAGATCAAACTGAGTCCTGTCGTGTAGCTTCTCTTCATAAATCTCTTCCCGTCCTTTTAATTCCTCTTTAAAAATCACAATATAACACTGATAATGCCATTATTAATGATACAATTGTTGCTATTGTTCCCCCCCACCATATTAAAAGTATCCTGGCCTTTTTAAAGTAGAATAATTTGGTTTAGTTCAGACCCCATTAAACAAAACACCATTTATTAATTTCATTTGTTTGTAACGTGAAACTGCAACATTTCAGAAATGCAGCAGGTGGCACTAAAAGCACAGGAATGATTCATACTCTGTGTGTGTGTGTACAGTATATA
>JBAMHV010000003.1:1176944-1206176 GCA_037177535.1 Pseudomugil gertrudae
GTTTTTATGTTTGCACCAAGTACCGCAGCATTTTCCTAATGATGTGAACCTGTTCACTCATATGGCAATAAAACCTTCTGATTCTGATTCTGATTCTGATCAACAAAAGCCCAACCTTTCTGGCTCTGGTTAATTCTTCATGTAATTTTAATTCTTCAAAATTTCATTCAAATGCAACACGGTACAAATACTACATTACATTTCACTAACTGCCTACTATAACTCTTACATGTTAACTTTCCACTTATTAGTAAAGAGATCATATTTCATTTAGACATATTTTATAGACATTATATTTATATAATAAGTAAAATTACGTATTTTGTATTATAATAATAATTACCCTGATTTGGACGAAGTGATATGAAGTATGGATGGATGGATTATGGTAAGATGTGGTCGTCATAAAGTGAAATAAAACCAAGTATTTCAGCTTTTATAACTTTAACAAACTACATCATGTTTCCAAAATAAAAAAAAGTCCTAAAGCTATCAGATAAAATCTACAAAGTGAAAATAAAATATTTTCCCCCTAAACATGCCAACGCTTTCATGGTTTTGCTCTTTTAATCCCAGACTGGGCAGAAATCATCATTTTACACCAGTGATGCCTCACTCTGGGTTAAAATGTGATCCCATCAGATATGCCTCCCTCTGCTGGCTGCACCCTGTTACTGCTGGACCTTCTTTCTGCTTACAGATGACATCATATTCTATTTGCTGCAGATGAACATATTCACACACTACGGAGGCCTTCTCTGACAACTTAGAACATTAGATTCAGCACCTACACGGCACTTCAAAGACACCCTCTCCACATCATTTCCTGAGTTCATCAGCACCATTAGCTAAATGGCTAAAGAGCAGTCATGATTATATTTTAATAAGGCACCTGTGGGACAATCATATCTCTGCTTTCAGAGATGAATAGGAGTCACACCTGCTTTCATTAATCTCGTTAATGCACTGTCAATACTTTAATCGCCACTTAATGATGCTATTATGGCATCTGTGACTGAGAAATATGGCCGGCATGCCACTGAGGCCCCAGGAGAAGCATACCCACCATGGTATGAACCCATCCTGAAATGCCTAATATACTGTAGATTATTACAGCTACAATAACACCTGAAGAAGAAGATAAACTTATTTATTTTTAATAAATGCGGTTTGTTTTTGTGCTCAGGTCATTTTTTTATTACTAACAGTGACATCTATGTGGTAAATTAAAAGAAAGTTATAAATGGACTGGTGTTTACCTGCGGTGAGACATTCATAATGTTGGGGTGGACCTCAGATCCGTTAGTGTGTGTCTCCGTCCTGGAATCGCCCCTCTTCAGCTTGTGGGCCACACTGACAGCACTGGGGTCTTTCTTTGCGACAGGAGGCTGTGTGAAGTAAAAACAGCTGGTTTACATCAAACAGCAGAAAGTGGTGACCTCTGCTTCCTCACACAGTAACTCAGATAGATAAAACTAGTCAGCTGGACCAGACCAGAGTCCAGATTAAACACGGAGAAGCAGCATTTAGCCGTTATGCTGCGACATGTGGAACAAACTGCCAGCAGAGATGAAGCTTTCACCACACGGAGACGCTCTTACATCCAGGTTAAAGACATCTGCAGTGACTTTGAACTTTTCTGGCTTTTATAGATTTTATCTTAATTCATTTGATTTATTATTTTTTGCTATTTGTTCTGTTTTTCCTTGAAAGGCTTTCAATGTTTTTACGTAAAGCCCCTTGAAATGTCTTGTACATGAAGTGTGGTATCTAAAAAAAACCTGCCTTGTTTTAACTTAAAGAGAGAAAAATGCGTATTAAATGTCTGGATCGATGACTGATGACCTGCATGTCCTGGTCCTGGTCCTACCTTAAAGCTGTGTGGATTTTATCCATACTATTTAACTATTCTTCAGCCTGCAAGCTCTGCAAGTCATTTTGTTACTTTGGGGAAAAAATGAAGGAGATCATGAGGAATCAGATAAAAATGCTAACGTAGCAGAGGTGCTGGGATTGACTAAAACTGATAAAGGATAAATGAAATACTCCTTAAGGAGGCACTCTGTCAACACATCCTCTATGTTAGCGGTTGTGTTGCTGTCCACCCTGCAGCGACTGCGGAGGATTGCTTTTTTTAAGAGGCACCAACTTAAACCAGAATAAGATGGACAGAGCATTAAAAAGTGTAAGCGGTGGGAGCTGGTCCAACAGAAAAAAACAGCAGGGGGTGATTGCAGCATGTCCAGCCAAGCAGGGAGAGTCCAGCAGGGGATGATGGATGATGATGATGAAGGATGAGAATATTCATCCATCTACCTCATGATGCATTCCCTCCTCAGGAAGCCTCTCCTCCATGGGAAACTTATCCCTCGATCCCATTAGACGAGCAGAGTAGAACCTGGAGGTCTCTTCAAAGTCCTCCCGTCCAACCTCAGGCTGCCGTTCTCTCTCTCCCAGCTCCAACATGCACTTCGAGACATCCTCCACCCCCGAGTGGAGCTCTGTGATGACGGTGAAGTCCACCTCAGCCTCCAGGCTGGATGTGGAGCTGACCGTCATGCTGGAGCACTTGCGCTCGATACCCAGCTGGGTTTCCCTCATGCAGGCCACAGAGTCCAGCTCCTCCTCCGAGGCCACGCTGGGCTGAAGCCTTTTCTCCCCGAGCTCCTTCTGATGCTGCTACACACAAACCATTGCCTCTCTGTTAGCGTGTAACTGTGCCAGTTTGGATGATGGAGATGAATCGGGGAGGGAGTATTGTCCCTGATATGCAGCGGGTACGCGATGATGGGACTGATTATGGATCCGAGAATCTAAATGCATAACACATGAGCTATATTCTACAGCTTCAGACATGCAGGAAGTTAAAAATGGAATGACTATAAGATGATGAAATAGGTTTGAATTGTGTAACGTTATTGAGGGAAATGTTACAAACCCTCATATTTATCCATATTAATCACAGTATAAACATGTAAAAATGAGTATCACTATGGATATTGCTGCAGAGGTTGTGTCTCAATCAGCGCACTAACACGACTTCATGCACTATATTTAGGTGCGTAGTGTGTTCACACTGGCATTGAAAGTACCCAGATGCTGCCCTAAAATTGGCCAAAAGTCCAGTGTGAAACGATGGACACCTCGCGCACTAAACCGACGCCATCTTGCTGACGGAGCAGAAAAGGAAATGCTGGACTTTCAAAATAATGGCGGCAAACAATGCAGGGGGTGGAGGCTAATGTGTATAAACGGGAGTATGAAGTTATTTCCTTACGGTTCTCACGTATACCACAGCTTGCTACATATCTGACCAATTGTTTGAGATTGCGGTAACCAACCCAGTACAGTTAGCACACGTAAATAAATGTTAGCAATTTTTAGCGTGTAGGGGACACAAATTAATAATTGAATTACCATCACTACTGGTACCGTAAGTGGCAAACGTCCAGTATTCCATTTGAGACAGCACTTACCCATAATGGTGTGCACTACAGGAAAAAAGGGCGCAGTGCGCACTACGTACTGATTTCAGTGCACTATGAAACTGAGACACAGCCAATATAATCTGAACATCTATGAAAGATCGTTTCTGATGCTTCAAGATAAAATAAACAACTTTTTTTCCTTCTGGAGAATTAAAATAGATCTCATATTATTAAACTCAAAAGGAACCTTCCTAAAAGACACTTTCTATTCCAAAAAAACGTAAATTAAACTTGTCACTTTGTGCCAAACTGTCACTGAATGAATATTTGCTGTTGTTTGTTCATGCAAGTAAATAAACCTTAAACCTCGGCTGGAAGAATACATACAACCCGTGATAGAGGTTGGACGGTAAAAGGCTCAGTTTGATTATAAAATTGCTTTTATGCTAGCTAACTTAACACAATGCAAATGAACAGATCATGCTAGCAAGACCTTCTCCTTTTAACCTGCATGTTCGCTTATGGTGATGTACGATGGCTGCAGAGTAGAAAACACCTCATATGTTACAGCTGTTACACAGAAAGTAGCTGAGGTTGGTTGGAAGGTGTGCATGTTAGCCACGAGGGCTGCAGAGGAAGGAGGAAATGATGGGTGAGCATATGGAGGTGGATTATCAATGGTTTATAAATGAATAACCTTGAAGTCCGCAAACGGCTCCTCATATATGGCAGGAGTGGAGACAGGCTCCTGCAGGAGGAAGCAGAAGAAAGACCAGAGAGAGCAGAGAGGTTAGTACAAGTTCATGTCATCTGACAAGCTACCACACACACACACCCACACACACACACACACACACACACACACACACACATCACCTTGCTCTAAAAACAAGCTCACAAAATATTTCAGTTCAAACCTTAACTGGGAACATGACATGCAAAAAGAAATTCAGTCCAAAAGTAGAGAAAGCTAATCGCTGCTCAGAGGGTGCTACTATTTCAACATATTTCATGCTTTAACCCAAGTTTCAGAGAAATTTGGCCAGACCCAGTTTAAACCATTTGATCCAGTCTTGTTCAAATGGGTTTGGGGAAAATTTTTAATCTTTACATAAGCACAGAATACAGCCACGTAGTCTGGAGGACAGAAAGGAGGTGAGCTTAATTTTTTTTTAAAAAAGGAGCATCTACAGCCATCTGCTGTAACTAAGAGAGGGGAAAGAAGGGGATCATGCAGTTTGTATCACAAGAAGGTTTGCAGCATGAAAGCTGCGTCTGAGACAGATCTGCAACCAACATGACCTTTCAGCAAAATGACCCTGGACTCTCAGGACTCCAACAATGTCGCACAGCACACCTGAGGTGTCCCGGGACACATGGCAAAAAAAATAAAAAGACTTGTATCACAGGAAGTTCTGGTGCACGAGCCAAATGAGTGAATATTAAACTTAAATTCAATTTGACAGAATTGCAAATAAACTGAAAAAAAAAACAGTTTTTTGTTTAGTGATTTTTATATTTGATTTGGTTTTTAATAAAAGGTCTTCAATAAGTTACACTTTTAGCTTATTCTTTGTTTTTGTTAATAGCAGAGCCAGCTTAAGGAGCCACACACCACACCACCACGAGGCCCCCGGGGGCACCTGAAACGTCCTGTCCGAATGTTTTATTGTATCAGGATTTAATTTAAAAGATAAATAAATAAATATATGATCAAATAATTTCCAGCCTATAATTAAAAGAAATACTATTTCTTATGGTTATGGTCATTGCTACCATAGCACGTTGCAGTAGCCCATCTCCAGATCCTCTGAGCTGACAAGAGGTCAAAGACAAATCAGCTCCAGTTTTAAGCCATTTCCGAGTGAACGGCTGTACAAATTAAACTGCTTATTGTTGATCTTCAAACACAAAATTTAGCACGCCACACATAGACCGCTTTCAATGTAAAAAACGTAATTTGCTACTCCATAAAGTCTAAACCACACTGGTATGATGTGAGCTAGCTGTAGTAGCGGTAGCAGCTAACGCTGCTCTACAGGATGCATTACTGGACATTATGAACTGATCGTAAGCCAGGCACGGATCACGTTTGCCTCGTTCACTTTCAGACTGTGGGGAGCAGAAATGAATATCTACTGCACAAATATGCACATTGTATTTTGAGTTCTGCACATTGTGTTAGTGAGTGAAAAAAGGGCTGTTTGAGCAAAGAGAAGGCAGGCGCATGTTTATGGAGGGGCAGGTTTGTTGGATGCATGGCTGCCATCCAGGAGAGTTGCATTCATGCCACACAGGGATCATTCTTTCCACTGTCATTATACCATTATTTTCAGTGGTGTGCTTTGGTTTTAGCTGGCAGGCTAAGTTCAAAGTTAAAATGTCAGATAGGAGCAAGAGTAATGTGATTTTTATCTGTTTTTCTTATTAGGATGAAGATAGATGTAATGGAAATACATAAAAACTACTAGTCTTTAAGTACGAGTTCATTTAAATAAGTAGCTAAGAGTAAGCTAACGGCACACTTTTCTGTCAAGTTTAGTTGTAAAGTTTGAGGGCTTGTTATACATAATCTGTCTGTGATTAGACATATGCTGTGGTTTCAGTTTTATTGGGTAGTAAATGTGGGGAAAAGCTTTTAAACCTGCAGAACTTACATTGTTTTCTGTGTTGTCAGTGGGAAAAGTGAGTTTAAACCTGTGTAGTATTTAACTCAAGCAACTGATAGGTGGGAATAAAACAGGGAAGTAAACTTTAAATAGAAGCAAAGGTAGCAAAGTGAAGGCTCTTTGGAAAAGACCAGCAGTCTCTCATTTTAAAGGTTCAAATAGTTTTGTAAGAAAGTAAAAAGTCATTAGTAACTTTCTGCTTCTCACCAATAATTCATCTCAAATTGGATTTTTGCAGCTGAGAAACGTCCCAGTTTGCCTGAAAGTTTGACAAACAGACTGACTAACTTCTGGGTATAATAACTTTACATCATACTTAGCAGAACTGAAGGGAATCATGCAACCTTTTCTTCTTTCTAATGAGCCATTTTCATCCTGACCAACACATGCAACTCTTGTTCTGGTTACGCTGTGAGCTCAACGTCATCACGCTGTGATGTGCGCTCTATCCTAATAGAGAACTGAAGAAAGGAAATGTATAATTTGCATAATTTAATTTCCATAAACTGATAATCTTATGATAATCTGTTATACAGAGTTTTGTCCTGCCTCCCTCCCCTTCCCCTCCACAACCCTGCATCTCAAATCAAGTTCACATTTTTAACTCCAAATAGAAGCTGTTGCATGTTGTATATGTGTAAATTGTTTGTGCATGATTTAATTCCACACTGTATTTCATCTAATAGCAAGCACCGATTAGATCAAACAGCACTCTGAAATCTGACCAGAGATTAAAGTTACATTAAGCTTGCTAACGGTCGCTAACCTGGCTGGGTTAGATGAGCGTAGACATTCAAAGTTTACAGATCTCCATGTGTTTAACCAAGTTCTTTTTTAGAAAATACGTTGGATTGGTTTTGTTGATCTGTTGGATCCTGTTGTAACTGGGTTAGCTCAGTTAAACTGTCAGTTAAGCTGAGATTAAAACATATTCTGTTGGGCTGGGCGATTTAATTTGCTGTTTGAAGATTCATTTTGATGAAAATCGCTATGTTTTTTTGTCCCGCCAGTGCCTTTTGGGTTTCCATAGATCATCAGCGTGTTCCCGCTCATTTCCCACAGAACCACAAAACAGGGCAGCTAGCAAAGATGAGCTTGTTCCTAAAAAAGGCACAATTTCCTCAATTATTTGGAAATATTATAGTTTTGTGACCTCAGATTTGGAGCAAACACCACGTTAGGGCTGTTGCTTCCAAAGGCGGGAGCACAACAAATTTATTTCAACACCTGAAACAAAGGCAGTCAGCGGAGTGGGAGAAATCGTGCAGTCCGAGATATGCTCAAAACAGCAACAGGCAACAAAACCCCACCAAGAGACAATCCACGGTAGGGGAAGTATTTTCTCACTGTGTCCCCTAAGATAGAACTGTATAAATGGGCCTATCTATACAGTGGGAAAGTACAGTTTTATCAACCTGTAAAAAAACTTTAGACCCTAGGTATGCGCTACCTAGCCGGAAATATTTAGCTTTTATTACTTTAAATATGGTATGTGGTTGTGTTTACTGTGATTATCAATTTTTTTAAGCATTGTGTGTGGTTCGTGAGATGCGTGGTGGGAGTAGTGGCTCTGATTGGATCTAACAAAGTTAAATAACTTCTGGCTCTGGTATGGCTCCATAAAAACCATCTTTTTTTTAGAAAAAACAAACTCTTAGAGTCTCATGACCAGACAACTAGCATCGTCATTTTGTGACAAGATCAGGTTGGTTGCAACACTGTGCACCTTAAAACACTGATTAAAATGCCCAATGAAGGGTGTCTGGATGTATTTCAAAGTGTATCATAATGACTGGGTCCATATGTTTGAAGGAGCACCTAGTATTTCCCCACACTCCTCGAGTTCAGTTTGATCTCAATATGATTGTCACACGCACCAAGAGTAACGCAACACCCCTTCTCATGCCTGTTTAATCCTCTATGCAAGAGCTCGACTCAGATGAAAAGGTGGGAAATGATGAAAGCTGTCATGTCTATTCATTTCATATTCCTTTCATTCCAGCGCCAAAAGCGTGCAAGCTCCCAATGATACCAGCAGTGAAATGAAAGCAGCAAATCTGACTGTGTCAGGCACTGAGCTGTGATGTCTGACTGCTCGCCGCCGGATGGGGTTCCGCTGCGCTCGCATTACAGCTTGGCTTTTTATCCGGGGGAGGTTGAAGGAAACAACTGACCTCTTTTAATCTCATTTGTTTTCATTTAACAATCAGAATATTTAAAAAATTCAGTAAAAATGTTCCAGGTATTTTCTTCTGCCCTGTTTCTACTCACCATTTATCTGGCGTGTGTTTGTGGCCTTAAATTTCATCGGTTACTTCAAATGAAATAATTACAGTCTTAAAAATGTTATTTAGATGTGCAAAAAGCTTCAGATCAGTCATGACGTGGGAGTGTTTAGTTGCACCCTGAATGAGCTGAAAAATATGGTGACTTTTTCCGTCCTAAACTTTCACAGCCAGTGTTGTGCCGCACAGATTTGCCAGACAGCGTGACGCGCGGTGATGGAAATGGGAGGAGATAAACTAGGGTTGCCATGTGGGAAAGTGTTGCAGCATTTTGCCAGATTTTTGCTTCCAGACGGAGCTGAAGTACCACTCCGCCTGCTCCTCAAAGAGGCGGGCAAGTAAGCTGGATGAGTGCATTGAAACAGAAACAATAAATAGATATATGCTAGTCTGTCTGAATCTCATGCGTTATTCCCAATGACTGAATAGCAGATGCCAAGCTGAGTTACCGAGTGTCTCTTCTTGGCTGCGTCCAGGCTCGGCTCCCTGCCGGCATTTCGGCTGTTGCGCAGTATTAGTCCAGACTCTCTGGCCTTCTGTGTTTTCACTGGCGGAGCAGGGGGAGCCATTTTTGGAAGTGGTGGAACTTTTGATCCAAAAGACTGGATCTCTGTGGAGCTTTTACCAGACTGAAAGCTATCAGGGGGTTCAGTTTTCACGAAACCTTCCACATCTGCTGGGGATGCAGGATGGAAGGTGGGAGCATCGGTCCAGTTGAGGTCTGAGGATCCCTCCGGACAGCCGACTGACCAGCGGTATTCCCTTCGGATGACGCGTGCCGGCTCTTCCTGACCTGCCTGGTCCTTTTCATCCTTACACGTCACACTCTTTGACCGCTCTGGCTTGAGTGGAACGATCCTGGTGATTTCGGACTGGTAGCTGCTGCCTGACAGACGGTGGAGAGATGTCCTCTGTCCTCTGTCACCCAACAAACCCTCAACGTCCTCCCCACCAGAACTGCTAATCTTTCTCTCGTGTGTCCTAACTTGTCGAAGTTTCACCTCTGCTAGCTCTTTATTGTCGATGAGGCCCTTCCCTCGCCCCTTCATCACACACTCTCCTCTTACACTGGATAGCGAACTATCATGTTCCATCTTCCCGGGTCCGTTCAGTGAGCCTGAATCAATGCTTTTTACATCTATGTCTTGACGGGCAACCTCCCTGACTTCTGCTTGTAAATCCTCGTGTTTGCTGTCTCTAGAGCCTCTGAAACAGTCCTCCTCTTCTAATCCCTGATCACCTGTCATTGCTACCACTGGGGATGATTCACAATGATTTCCTTGTTTGTGTGTTTTCTCTGAACCGTTGTCTGAGTCTGAGCCTTCGTGTTCCTCTCCAGAGGAATCGCTGCCATCTTTTCTATTGATTTGCTGTGAGGGCACCCCCAGGTTTAAGCTTTGGGGTCTCCTCTTCTTCCTTGGTTTCGAACCCACCTGTTCTTTTATCCGGCGCGAGCCTGGGGCCCCGTCTCTGTTGGCCTCGGGGTCTGCATCTTGAGACAGTTTACGTTGAGACTTGTCTTGAAACAAGTCCAAGTTGTCAGAGAACTGATTCACACGAGGCGAAGTCTCAGGGCACACATCTGGCTCTCTGCGCAGTTTTGTCGAGGGTAATCCAGCAATATGGCTTTTCATTTCTTTCCTGTCATACCCTGTTACCTCTTTATGTATCATCTTGTTAATGTCTATCTCTTTCTCCAGCTCCTTTTTCTCCCACGAGGAATCAGATGAAAGAAATTTGTTCTTTTCTTCTGCCTTCCAGTCATGGTCTTGTTGATATGGTTGTTGTTTTTCAATCAATACCCACTCCTCAGAGCCCTACATGTTGGTATAGATTAAACACAGTTAGACATGCCAAGCACACCTGCAAGAAATAATTAAATCTGCACAATGATTTCCATCCCAGAAAAAGGAGCAAAGTGTACAGCTGGTACACGATGAAGATTTAGTAAATGTAGCAATTACTGTTCAGTACATTATGAGAAAGCTATTGAGACACCAAAAGCACAATGTGATTAACGGTGAACTGTATTATGACAAAGAAAGAATGGAAGAAAAGCAACCTCGGGGGAAGTCACCAGAGTCTTCTGGACGAAACCCTCAACAGACAGGCTGTTGACAGCGTCCTTTCCCACTGCCCGGCCCACCAACTGGCCGACACGCAGCAGAGCGGAGAGTTTAGAAGAGAAGAAGAGCAGCCGTTAGAGCTCAGACCCAAAATGAGTGAGGGAATTAGTGTCATGCAGAAGGGAGAAAACAGGAGAGGCAGGAAGAATCGCTGCAAACGTGACTCAGTAAAAACGTCTTAATGAGCTTTAAACTAATAGCACAGTCTTGTGTACCAAACAGACTCCAACATGGCCAAATCAAGTTTTTTCTGTAGCTGCATCAAAGAGCTGAGTTTAGATCTGTGAAGAGGGTTTCCCAGCCGTTTTACTGTCAGTCACACAGAATAATACCCCCCCACTTCGCTGCGCATGCATGGCAGATTACATTTTCCACTACAGACGTTTTATATTCTATGGACCTAATCTGATTGTGCTAGACAGCCATTTATACGTTGCTTGTAGGCATCTGAGACAGCGGCGAAGACCAGTCTCATTTTCTGATGATTAATTTTCAGATGTCTGAAATTGAGTAGATCTCAGTCTGGCCTCATTAAGATGCTTCTTTCAGTGATGCTTGTCTGTCATCCCCAATTTTCTCTGAGTTACACCTGAAGCTACAGAACACACTTCATTTATACGTGTTGGATGCAGACTTTTTCAGGGTAACCCATTTGCTCTGAAGATGACAGTTTTAAAATACCTCAAAGGAAAATCATGTGCATTCTTACTGCACATCTACCATGCTTACCTTTTCTGCATGGAGGATCTTCAAGCTCAAACATTTACAAACACTCACTGGCCCTTTTATCAGGCCCACCTTGCTTAAAACCCTTTTTCTAACCCAAATTCTACCACAGATGCAGCAAGATGCTGGAAACATTCATCCATAAGCTCCAGTTCCACTGCATGTCAAAGCTGCTCTATTGGATTGAGAGCTGGAGGCCTTTGGAGTGCAGTGAATCATTGTCATGATGAAGAAAGCCGGTGGAGATGATGTGAGCTTTGTGACATGGTGCATCATCCTGCCGGAAGTTTCCATCAGAAGATGCTGCACTGTCCTCATAGCAACAATACTCAGGCAGGCTGTGGGGGTTAAACCATGTCATGTTGGTACTAAGGGGACCAAAGTGGGCCAAGAAAATATCTCCCACACCATTACACCACCAGCACCCTAAAGTGTTGATCCAAGGCAGGATGGATCCATGTTTTCATGATGTTTCTGATGCTACCATGTGAACATGGAGCTGGAATGGAGACTCAGACCAGCAGCATGTCTCCATCTCCTATAGTCCAGTGTTGGTGAGTGTGTGTGAGTTGTAGCTTCAGTTTCCTGTTCTTAGCTGCAGGAGTGGAACCTCCTGGAACATTACATTTGAATGTGTTGTGTATTGATGCTATCCTGCTTACACACTATGTTCAAAGTCACTTAAATCCCCTTTCTTCCTCATTCTGAACTTCAGTAAGTCCTCTTCACCATGTCTGCATGACTAAATGTATTAAGCTGCTGCCATGTGATTGGCCAATTACATATTTATGATAACAAGCAATTGAACAAGTGTACCTAATTATGTTGATTAGCTTGTGCTAATAAGCGTTAGCAGTACAAACACAGCGTGTTCTGTCAATCAGGCAGCATTAAAAACAACTCATCTGTGTCCATACGGGACCATCAGGCTTTTTATTGAACGTGAAATGTCCAAGGAAGTTGAATTTAAGGCATTGAATTGACCCCACCCCTACTCACAGCCTTCTTCTCTGGTGTTCCAGTTGGGGAAGTTCCTGACAGACGCTTTTCGCGGTTCATCAGCTTGCTGTTGGGCTCCCTCAGGGCTCTCTTCAGCTCGTTGATGCTGGCTTGGTGCTTCAGCAGGACGTCCTGCGACTTATCCAGAAACTGGAGTAGAATGTGTGGCAGGAGCAAGACAAAATAGAGAGCGAGAGCATTAGCAAAACATGAATATGCTCATTTGTATGTGCACGGCTGCTGCAGACACTGGAATATATGCGAACGTCAAATTATGAGATTTGTTTTACTACTTTGTGACGGATGCCAATGATGCTCAAAGAAACTAGTTACAGCTGACTGATATGGATGAGCACTAAAACAAAGCTCTAGCTGCAAGAGCTAAATGATGAAACATCTATTTAAGCATATTCTTAGTTTGCATTTAGTCATGTTTGGAAAGAAGTCAGTTCATTCACCAAGAACTGCATTTTAATGTGCATAGTGACAAACTAAAATGCAGCCAGTTTCCTACTGTAGCAACATCTTTCCTCCAGCTTTATTGTCCTCTCTACGTTCAAAGGCAGGTTTATGCATGCCAAAGTCATTAACGCAGAGTATAAACCTGGACAGGTTTTACCACTTCACGCTCATGGACACAATCCATTGTTCTTTGTTCTACAAAAATGAATGCATTTTGTACAGGTTAAGGCTATTCAAAGTGGTATTCTTGTTTTTAGCCAAATTCTTCTGTCTTTGTGCTAAAATGCCTTCACGGAGGTGCAGCAGAGAAACATGGCTCAGGAAAATACAAACAGTACAGGGACAGTTTTACAGGAATTACTGACACACTCCTTTTACAGGGATACATGCTTGCAGATGCAGATTGAGTCCACCATCACGTCATCTGGAGCATGCAGTGATCTCCAAATGTAATCAAACCTGTTTGCGACTTATTTTCAAACTGAAATCATCTGGAAAAGGTCTTTTTTTTTTTTACTTAACCATATTTTGAAACGTTAAAATGTCTGTGGAAAGCTCTTCTAAAACATTGTGGGCCATACTTTTTTTAATGACAGCCTTCTTACAGCATGAAACACATGAGAAACACATCATGACCTTGCTGCAATGCAACAGTTTATCTAACTTCAGCCTTTTAGTTTTATATGAAATATGGAAGAGAGCATTTTCCATATTTCATATAAAACTATGAAATATGGAAAATGCTGCCATTCAGATGTGTCAAGTGGATTTTGAGGCATTGAAATAGAGCTTTAAATAGATTCCATTTAAAACAGAACATTATTTGCTACTATGCCACAACTCTTACACATCTTACAGTATTTGATAGAAAATCATTTCTCAGAGGCATCGGACCAAGGTGAGTGATCCCTTTTTTTATTTTGCATCTGCTAGAGAGGCTGTGGAAACTTGTCTCCATGACAACTTAGAGATCTATTCTTTGACTGAAGGCGTGAATGTAGGCAAGCGCAACAGGTGAAATTCCCACAAGGCTACAGAAGCTGAGCAATTGCAGTATGCAACAACAAGAGAGCACAAGCCAAATACAGGAACCTGTACCTCCTGTTTGTGCCGAGGAGTGGTCTCCTGGTCCAACTGAGAGAGCAGAGTTGGGGCAGGAGAAAGGGCCATGCAAGACAAGGGTCAGAGGTGAGGAGTGCAGGATCAGAGAGTGCAGAGACAGTGTGGTACGTCAGTAAGACAAGAGGCAGGCAGGTGGAGTGAAAGGGCAGATCAGATCTGCCCACTGAGGCACCATGGCAAGACAACATTTTGGAAATAAAATAATCACTAAACCTCCCAGTAATCATTTTGTAATTACACATATATATTCAAATGTCTTTTTTTTAAATAAAAAAACACAGTTACTTCCTGTTATCCTCTTCCTCTTTGCTACGAGCCAGTAAAACTTAAAGCTCAAAAACATTTGCTACCTCTTCATAAACATGCTGGAGACACTACTTTATCTCTTACCACAATATCATCCAAAATAATCAGCTTCTAAGCCAAACTGTGTGCAGCAGTAATCTATAGAGCTCCCAAATGTTCAGAAGAACAGTGTGATTTATTCTGCATAGGTCAAAACATGTTTTAATTAGAAGCAACATGACCTGAGATTCTAATTGTAACACCTCTATAAAAGTGAATAAGAAACAGATTGTGGTTGTTGTTTCAGAAGATTAAGATGGAAAAAAACAAAGTTTATGAAGAGGAAGAAATCTAATTGTGCTCAAACCTGATTGGCTCAGAGCACAAGCGAGAGGACAAAAAATGAGCAAGAGAAGCGGGAAAAGCAAAGACAAGACATGATTCAAGAAAAGGGGATGAGAAAGGCTGACATTAACCAATGAGAAATAAAATACCCAAAACACCAAATTTATACACAAGTAAATCAATAATTCTTTATAGTTTTGAACCACATTTTGATCATTTGGTTCCAATCAGATTTTCTTGTACATCATTCTTGAGGCTTTCTAAAGGTCTGGGAAAGACTTATTCTGCTTTTTCACTCATTTCCAGTCCAACATGATCATTTCCTCTATGGCTGGTGTTTAAATCATTAAACACAGAGTTATGAATAATTTACCCACAAAAGGCTGACGTTTAAAAGTCAGTGTGTGTGTCCACACATAACAGATCACACAACTGCATCTTCAAGTGCTTTGTTCCCAGCAGACACACGCCTCATCTGTGCATCTAAAAAGGTAGCACCGCGTCAGAAAATAGTATCGCTACACCTGCAAGGACATTTCAAAGATGTGAGAACATGGTGCATCTCAGCATGTGTCCTGAAAACGTCACCGAAAACTGAACAAGTGGAGGGAAAAAGGACTGAAATGCTCCAGCAGCTGATCTGGATGTGAAAGCGAGATCCATGAACCATGAGGAGGGATCATACTACACTACACCAGTTTCAGCCTCGCTTCATTGGTTATCTGATCATGTTTGAATTCAATTAGGATTCATTTATTCGTTTTTAAGTGTCTTTCTGTCCGTAAGATGCGTTGCACTCATATTCTCCTTCCTGCGCGCTCAGGCCTGAAGGTCAGGTGCTTTTATCTATTCCAGAATCTCACAAGAAGCTTTAAGGGACCACAAAGTCTCACATCTCGCCTCTAAATGTTGGAATGAGTTTCCACTACATATCAGACACGCTCCCTCAGTTTTTACTTTTAAACCTGGTATGGTGCATCATTGATGCACTTTGGTTACTGTGTACATTTATAGTGCTACATAAATAAAGTAGCCTGCTTGCTGAAAAACTGCAGCAAAGCCAGAAGAGACCTGAACCAGGACCTGAGAAATGCATCTGGACCTTCAGCTGATCTGCTGTTGGCCAAAGCCTCATCAGAAATGGTCTCCATGGAAACGTGGCTGTCAAAAAGCCAGTTGTAAGGAATGGAAACAGGCAGAAAAGGTTTAAGTATGACACATGACACAAGAACTGGACTGGAAATCAGTGGCAGCGGGTCTGAGGGGTGAATGGAGCCTCTTTAGAACCCAGACTTCAGCATTACAGAAGCAGTCTGCGATCATCTGGACAGAGAATGAAACAAAAAGCAACCTAATAACTACTTTTATTTACAAGAAAGCTAGTCTGAGTCTGAGAGGGTTGAAGAATAAGCTACTCAGACTAAGACAGTCGACTCTTTGTATCATTTTTCAAACATATGGGAATGAATAATAATAATAATAATAATAAGAGAGTGGCTGAAACATTTCTGCAACCCTTCATATAAGTAAATGAAGACAGAAATGCTAAAAGAAATGAAAACAGCTTTTTGCTGCTTCTTCATGACCTCATTCATTTTCTCATCTACTACAAAACCTACTCATCTAGTTGCATTCCTGTCATTTAGGAAGTTTAAAGCATGTTTCCTGATGTCTGACAAAATGTTTACTGGGATGTTTAGCTGTGTCAGCTCAGCCTCAAAATATCTTCTGCTGCATCACACGCTTATGTGATGCAGTGAAGCATGGACTGTGCCGTCAGTTACAGAGAAAAACTCAGTGGAAGACGTCTGTGAGAATGAAGGGTAGTTCCACAGATATAATTAGACAAACAAATTATGATGGATGGATGTAAACAGAACAATACTGATAAACAGATACCAAATACCTCCTGTTTACTGTCAACTGGTGAGCCAGCTTCCTCCTTATCGCCAGCAAGAGTTAAAAAATAGAGAAAGCATGTTAGCAGTTAGCTTGGATTGAATCTGCTTTTCTTGCTTAATGAAAAAGGGTTAAATAGTGAAAAGCTTTGTGCAGTGTAAGCATGCAAGTCTGAGTGAATTAGAGCGAAGGGAGAAGAGTTAGTACAATGTTAAATCCACCAAAGCTCCTATAATGTTTGGCCTCCTATTGGATAAACCTCAGAAGGACTGCGCACAGTGCACTCTTAGCATTCTCACTCCTGTGGTCTGCACATTAAAGCCGGGGTGACTTCCAGTTAACTGAAGCTCTGATCTTCTCACTGTTTCTACCACAGTGTGAGAGGTAATGCTGGGGCATCACAGGAATCATTCCTACCATGATCTCTTTCTTCCTACTCGGAGTCACGTTGCCATCGTTGTCCTTGTCCTGCTCCATTTCCTGGTCCTTGTCTTCCTCGTCCTGCTCCAGACTGGGCTCCAGCTCAGTCTCCTGCTCGTCCACAGATGGGCTGTGAAGATGTCGCTGTTCGCTGATGCTGCGGTGAGACAGGTTGTCATGGTTCTCGCACATGGACGACACCGGCCGTGAGAACTCTGTTGGTGTTGAATGTTGAATTAATATGTGCAGGAAATGAGCTGGAGGATGGAGAAACAGTTTGTCTGGATACATAAAGTAATTACTGTTACATACATTCTTAAATCAGTTCTAATGTTTTGTGAATCAGAACATAACAAGAAATGATCTGTGCCTTCCTAAGTTTTAAAGGTCCAGTGTGTAAAAATTGCTGATGTCTAGTGGTAAAGATGGGCCTGATGGCCAAGCACAGGGGCCATTAATGACCAAAATTCCTCCAGACATAAACATGGTTTTTTCTGTGAGTGGATCCAGTGGCCTCAGATGCAGCGAGGACTGCACTACAGGAAACTATTTCTACAATGTGCGCGGTTTTCTTCTACGGTCCTTTGAAGGCTTTACTTGTTCCAAATGGTGCTGTAGCTAAGCCAGTACTGCAGTTTTACATCTCAGTGATTCACACAGCTATCCACAAATGGTCTCACATTTGACACTACTTTGGTATCCAGAGGAGCTTATAGTCCACTTAAAGACTGCGAGGAGTTCAGGTCGCGCAGCTCCCTGCAAGCCCATATCATCAGTCCTCCACCGCTTTGCTTGACAGTTGGTGTGAGGTGTTTGTGGTGATTTGCTTCTTTTAATTTTCTCCAAATCTGCTGCTGTGCATTCTGTCCAATCATCTCTAAATCGATCTGGTCTGTACAGAGAATATTTTTTCAGAAGTCGTGTGGTTTACTCAGATACAAATTTGCAAATCATAGCTAAGCTACCATATTGTTTTTAAGAGAGTAAGCCTTCTCTTACCCATTCAAAGCAGCCATATTCGTGCAGCCTTTTCTAAAGAAACGATCATTAAGGTTAACATTTAACCTGCTAAGGCCTGATATGCAGCTTTTGAGTCATAATGCAATCAATCTTTTGGATAGACTTGATAGGACGTCCACTCCTGTGAAGATTGGTGGCTTTCCTCATTGTTATGAAGCTAATTATGCATTTTCTGGCTGCATATGATTCCACTGGTTCACAGAAACAGTGCAGCCTCCTTCTCAAATTTCCCAACTATACTTCAAAAATCAGTCTCCAAGTTGTAGCTGATTTCAAATCTTTACAATAAAACACCTCTGAATGAGGTCTTACCTCCATCTAAGCTCCTGGACAACAGGACCCTCTTGCTGGTGGAACGCTCAAAGTGAGGAGCTGGGCGGTCTATGAGGGCACTGGCTTGTCTGGTTTGAGCCTGTGTCCTTCCACTATACCGAAACTTTGAACCCATCACCAGAAAGCCTTTAGGTGGAGGCTCTGGAGACACCAACCTGTAGAGAGAAAACTTGTCATTAGTTAATGTTCCTTACTGGGAAAGGAACGAAAGTTTAGGAGGTGTTTTACTGGAAGGGTTTAAAGCTAAATTTGCCTTTCCGCTGCAGTTTCCTGGAATAAATGTTGACTTTTTGTGTTTGTGTGAATTAATGATGTGCAGTGTTCTTTCTTCGCTCTGTCTTAATGCATTTCCACAATGTTGGCATTTTCTCTTTCTCAGAAATGGGCAACTCACAGACGTCTTTAGTGTTCATATTTGCAGAATACAAAGAAAAATCAACCACATTGAGATGTGTTTATGAGATCATAAACACATCTCAACTAGAATCTTTCTACTTGTTACTCTAACAGAATATTTTCCAACCAACTTTCAGGGATTGAACAATCTTTAAATGTAAATAGGTATTCCTGCAAATCATTGTAAACAGTCTTGTTTTGTATTTTGAATTTGTTTAAATATTGTCTTGCACATACATGTTTTTTTTTCTTTTTGCAGCTTTTGGCTCACAGATTTAGTAATCTGCTTACAGTAATCATGTTAATTAGTTTTGTAGCTTTAGATTCCTATGTGCTGAAATTGCAACAGTTTTATGTAATTGGACAAACTAACATTGATTATTTGTTTTGGTTTGAAAAAACGTGTTTACTGGCGTTGACCGCCTACTTTGCCTCATCAACAAAGAATGTATTTCCTGCTCTGTGGCACTTTACAGACCTGTGTTGTAGTTATCGGGTACTGTTTAGTATTATTCAGCCAATAACTCGGTTAGGTGAAAATCTGGTAATTGCAGTATATTTCACCTATTTAACTTCCATCGTCCAGCTGCTTTCATGTTCTATTTAATTTCAAAGCTTTTTGTCATGTCTCAACATCTGTTACAATTTATCTGCCTGCTTCTGTTTACTATTATGCACATGAATTGGTGCATATTGTATGTTTAGTCTTTTTTGTGGTTTTGGGATAATTTGTCCAAAGAATGCTGCTCTAGAACAATTCTTCAATTCTTTTAAAAATTCAATTTAATCTCATCTTTTTGTATTTGAAGTTCATTAATGACTGTGATTGACTGTTATCCTTTCTATAGTGAACTCAGCCACTCAGTTCCAGCACCCCCACAGCCCTTAAAGTGTAGAAAATGGATAGATGGATGGTTTACTAATGGTTTGTAACTTGCTGGGAAACCTCTCCATTCATATCTCTGATATGTTGATAAGTCTCCAGTGTGACTTCAATATGTATTTCTATGTTTTCTAAATTAGGTTAAGTATAAGAATGAATGACTGCATAAATAGAAAAACCATAATAGGAAATAGGAAAAGAAAATATAATAATATAAATATATTAAATTTAATTATGTTATGTGTACCATTGTCAGATGTCTAACTTGCTTAGCTGTGAAAGGCTCCAATAAGTGGAACGGAGCAGAACCAACAACAACAGCATTTCGTTTTTTGTTTGAGACGGCAATCATGGGCAGTCATGTAAGGTTTTGATTTTTTGGTTTGGTCTTTTTGCTTTGGAGAGCAACCCAGATCTTTTGGCCCAATAATCACATGGTTTGGAACTTTACCTCTCTTTTGATTAATCTCCTTTATTTCTTTTGTTTCAACTAACTTATTTTTAAACATGGCTGCTTGCTGGTGGTCTCTCACATATGTATAGGTTCCTTTAATTAAGCCTTAATGTGTTCAGGGACTGTAACATATTTGGGGGCTTGTCCAGGATCCTTTAAGGATTTTGTTTCATGTATTGGTTGTTTGTAATTCTTCCTGTGGTTGTGCAGGCCTTTTCTTTTGGTTGTTTTTCAGTGTTTCATTCAATGTATCTTTATTGTTGAGCTAAATATTGTTTGGTGTTAAGTAACTCATCGGGAGCGTGTGTTTTTACGGTTCTGTCATGTTGCGTGCTGTTTTGTGGTAATGGAGTGTGTCCCGGATGACTTTGTTGATCAGCCAAACCTCATGTCATTAGATTTCTGTACAAAGGATCATTTATTGTCATTGCCGCACTATTCTATTCTAGACAAACATGGAAGAAATCACTAAATTCTGAGCTTTTTGCAGCTTTGATAGAATTATAGAGCTCTGTCAATTAATTCTTAAAGAAACAGAAGCCAGTTTCCATGAGAAGGAACTATGAGCTAGAGCTCCATAAGGTTGAGTAAAGCAGAAGACAGCTGCATGAGCTAGATCTGAGCAAAGCTTCTTCTTTCCAGAGTCAAACGAGATGTGTGATGGCACTGCAAGTTCTGCCATGTGTGTTTGGTGTCTTGTAAACTGGCTTAGACACCACCTTCTTATCCTTTGATGCCTAGCTGTATAGGAGACAGGTCATGTTCTTGTTTACTGTGTCAGGCCCTCTCCATGCACAAAAGCTTGCGACAGGTTTTTGTGAACTGTGATGTGCACATCCACTTGATTTCCGGACACAATTCCAGTGCATAAACATGCTCCTGCAGTTTTGCGGGGCTTAGTCAAATTCTTTTCTGTGTTTGGATATCCTAAGAGTGATTAACTACTGATTAAGGTACAAAATTCTTGTCTTGCATTTCTGAGCAGGTGATTAAGGAACTTAACATCACTCATTGCTAGTCAAGCACATTTCATTATAAAAGTCAGGGCACATGGGAGTGAATTCAACAAACTCTTAACAATAAGCTCTGTACATTTTGCCTTGAGTTGATAGAGACTGGAATCTCTTGCTGTTTGCTGCGTACAAAGTGGTGCAGGAATAACTTAGTTTCAGTCCAGCGGTTCTAATCTTTGCAAAAAATGTGCTGGCTTTGTGATGTCCCTCAAAATCTCCCTGATTCTGCCAGTGCTTTCTAATTTAATCCTCTTGTGACCATCGATTGAAATTTTTATCTGCGCAAATACTTTAGAAATTATGGTCCTGACCCTCCCACTACAAATATATTACAAATATGTGATGACCATTTTAATCTTGCCTGTTAACGGATGGTTGTAATGCAGGGGTCCTGCATTTTACTGTAATGACAACTTATACTACCCCTAACCCAGTCCCAGTCTATGGGCTTATTAAAGTGGCCCGTATATGGTAAATAGAAAGGTGAGTGATATTTATTATCTTATTGGAATGCCAAACCACTCTAGGTGAAGTTATTTGCGGCATCATAACATACCGATCGGGTGCATAGCCCTTCCGGTCCGGATTCAGTTAGTAGTCTGACAACTGCTTTGTCCCCGTGTTCTGTTTCTGCAGCATCAGAAGAAGACAGGCATCCTTCAGCACCTGAGGCTTGGAGTGGTGCTCTTGAGGCATCTTTCTAACTGGAACATGATGAATCTGATGTTGACAGCCTGTCTGAGGCAGGCTATACTAAATAGTCAGCACCAGAAACCTGAGAAATTCCATGATACGTTTTTCCCTGCACATTCAACCGAGGATGCAGTGGTCTGGCTTATTGTTTCATGTCATTGTCAATTTTCTAAAGGGCCACCCCGAACTACTGCTTTACCTATTAAACAGTGCCCCTACACAGTTACTACTGTAACTGCTGTCAATGGTGTTTTTGTCGGTGATGTTGCACCATGTTGCACCATGGCATTGTTGAACTTTGTTGTTGTTCCTAACAATCACTGTCCATTCAGAAAACAATCTTCTCATGTTCATTGGCTGGCTGCTTTACTTTTACAGTGTTTGTTTGGGATATTATGTACATTCAAGGTAAAGCAAGCGTTTTGATTGACACTTCGGCTTGTGTGTTTCTCGTCACTGAGTAGCAGACGTGTCCTCTCTGGCCTCTACTCAACGATTGAAAGGTGAAGGTGTTGCGCTAACATCTGTCAGCTGTGTAATTTGCCTCCTTCAGCTGAGTCGCTTGCCTCTTTGCAGTAATTGGCTTGAAAGGCTCCCATGGGGGGAAAAGCCATGAACAGGTCAGTGTCTCATTGAGGGTACCACCAACACCAGAATTTGTTTTCTGTTTGAGTTGAGTAACAGCCCACTTTTTGGTCTATGTTCTTTGGTTTGGTCTTTTGGTTCAGGGAGCAGCCCTAACCCTACAACTCATTGCATGGTTGGTTTGGGACTGCTCCCCTATTGTGTTAATTTCAGCCAGGGCTCCCTTCTTCTTTATTTCTTTTAGTTTAAATAAACTTATTTTAAAATTATGTGGATTACTGTGTCTACTACATCTGTTATGGTTCTATTTTTTTTAGCCATAATGTTGTTATGGACTGAAACATATTAATGAAACATGGAAATTAATCAAAATCATTTAACTCAGATATAACTTCATCTAAAGACCATTTAAAATATTTCTTAAACTAAATTTAAGTCTATTTAGGTGCTTATTTTTATCTTATGTACCTCACTGTAACAGTACTTATAAAAAGTTACGCACAAAGCTGTTGCAACCATGAGCATAGCCTGAGTGTGGCTGTGTTTAATGAAGCTTTACACATGGAGCAGTTTGCTTTGATAGACATTGAATCAGAGAGGTCCTAACCAGGAGAGATTGATTCTTACCGGAAGAAGGTGTGATGCTCAATGCAGACCTTCCACAGTCTCTTGGCAGCCCTGTGGTTGGGAAGCTTGAAGCCAATTGTGCTTTCAAACTGCTCATACTGAAATGGGAAATAGAATGTAATCAGAAAGAGAAATGGGAAGAAAAGATGAAGACAGAGTGCAGATTCGGCTTTATTAACTGAAGGTCACTTCAGTACATGTTTAAATTTAAGAAAATCTATTATTCATTTTATACCTGCATGCAAACGGAAGAATGATCAATGCCAAATGTGTTTACTTTGTGCTTGTGTAAACACTACTGCCATAAGATTCTGCAGCGTGTTTATACATATAAAAAAAAATGTCAACTGTACAGAAAGTTGCAGGTGACAGCTAGAATCAATCCACTTTCATTACACTGGAAGCATTTGGCTGGAAAACCATTTCATGGCTCCATATTTATGTTCATTATATCTCTTTTCTGGCTGTGATTGCAGCTGCAGAAGCTCAGTTGAAGGGGTTCTTTATTTGGCTCGATCACAGGCTCACTGTGCAGCTCTGTCACTTGACTGAGTCTCACCCAGACAGGCATATCGAGGCTCAGCATGAGGATAAGCTGCAGTGCCCCAAAGCACAACACGAGGGCCAAAATATAACCCCCTGACCATGCAGGGGAGCAAAGCTCAATGTGTTAGGCTGAGAATCTGTGGGATCATTGACCACACATGCTCACAAGTCTGCTGTGACCTGCATTAACAACAGAAAAAACAAACATTTGTTGTGTTTTCATCTGCACAGCTGACCGATTTAGACACTGCTTTTAAAGATCTGGTTTGGTATGTGGAGTCTAAAGCATATCTGAAAACTTCTATTTGATTTAGATCTATACAGCTCTTAGTCACACATCAGCACTGATTATATTGGGAAACAAATAGGAAATATATATATTAAAAAAAAAGTTTCTAGCACTTCAGGACAACACCTGTGTCCTACAGGACAGTAGCTGTGTCCAACCAGACTTGCAGAGGTCTGGCACTTATCTATGCTGTTCCCTGTTGTTTGATTTCATGCTTGTGTTGTTTAATTCTCTGGTAGAATAGAACAGAATAGAATAGAATAGAATAGAATAGAATAGAATAGAATAGAATAGAATAGAATAGAATAGAATAGAATAGAATAGATGTATAAACTGGGTTGTGTGCTGTTGCCAGCAGGTGGTAGCATAGGCTACATGGCTGGTTGTAATTGCGTAGAAGAAATCAGTTTCCCAACTGGTAACAAATATCAAAAAGGAAAAGAACAACTGTGGTGGACATCTGCTTTATGTAAATAGAGGGAGGCCTTTCTGCATTCATTTCTGTCTCATTTCACAGAACATCTCGGTTATATCTGGGAAAATGTCTGTGCCATCTATGAACAGACAAAAACTATTTGCACATAAAAACCGGGTTGTATCGTTTCTTTTCTTCATCTTTTCCTATATTTTCAAGATGCTAATCAAAGCTAGTCATGGAAATGACATGTAATTACTCAGCTACCGGTCAGTTTGCAACCCCAGCACATTTAAGACATGGAACTGAGTACAAAATTATTTCACTCAGGCAGGAGAAAAGGGCATTTTATGTGTGTCCTAGCAAACATGCACTTCAGAAAGCAAAAGATAGATAAACAAGCTTTTAACTTTCTTCTGAAAGCTTGTACATATTCATGAAAATGAAATGGACTCATGTGCAATCAGTTCCTTTGTGATCAAAATAATTTGCACACATTTTATTCAGCCTGCAGCTTTCTGTGGAAGCTGTGGAGCCAGCAGTACCAACCAGACATGTGCACATGGAACTACTGGTCCTCATGCCACGTAGCACTTTGTCACTTCATTTAACTTAAACAATTTTACATCCATCCATCCATTTTCAACCGCTTCATCCCAGAGCGGGGTCGCGGGGGGGCTGGAGCCAATCCCAGCTGCCTACGGGCGAGAGGCGGGGTACACCCTGAACAGGTCACACAATTTTACATAAGAATATCAATTAGGGCTGGACGATATGACAATATATATTTTCTGGATGATAGAAAATGTCTATTGTTTCAAATGAAGCTCTATCGTTTACACTGCAATAGGCTCTTTACTGCGTAATTTACATCAAGAAGGATTTTACGGCATACCCTTGTAATACGTTAACACGCATGTAAGAACTAAGATGATGACAGACATGTTTCAGAACAAGGTAATGCTCTACAAGATGACCAGGCTACTAAACATGTGGCTACTGCTACATGTTTAGGTTTAATGGCAGGTGTTACTATGACGATCACGTCTTGCTTGGAAAAAAGTTTCTAAATAAAGTAAATATTTAGTTGATACTAATTCTTTTTTAGTATATAATTTCTAACTGCATTTCCACTTAATAATTTTATATAAACTATGCATTAATTGAAATTACAAAAAAATTCTATATCATGATGTATATCGTTATGAGGATATTAAAAAAAGGTGTATCGTGATACATGATATACAGCATATTTGGTCATATCGCCCAGCCCTAATATCAATGTTTATTTCATGTTTATAATCTACATATGTTGGTCTGGCAATGGAAACATGGGCTTGGTAAAGCTTGTAAATAATGACAGCAAGTTCGTAAGGAGATCCACCTGCTAGCACTCCTAAAACACACATTAACCACATTTCTATTAAACAAATAAAACACAGAACATGCTGTGGACGTATACAGGAACCTGTGAGGTAATTAAGCAATCATAAAAGTTCTTATCTACATACAACCAGCAAAGCAAACTTCATGCTAGTTGCAGCTTACTGTACGGATACTGTTCTATATTAATTAATTAAATATTAATTTAAAAATATATTTATATGAAATAAAAATAAATAAATACAATTGAAGATATAAAAAATAAATAAATAAAATGAAATAATAAAAAAATAAATAATTGAAGCTGTGTGGGTCTCAAATGGAACAAAGTAACTATACTTTTTGTGTACAATTAGGAGAATTGCCTCTGACCACACTGCATACCTCGCCAGGTCTTATTTTGATGTAAAAGTTGCTCCTTTTATATGAAATTTTCAGTATCTTTGGCCAGGCAAAGCGGTTGATCCTCAGTCTGTCACGGTAGATCAGAAGACCATTGGCACACACTCCAAGCATTATTTCAATCCCTTCAGAATCCTGCAGAAGACACAGGAAGAATGTACTCAAACACAACGCTATACTGAAACAGCCTTTGATGAACATTTTATTAGTTTTGGAAATACCCAACCTTTGCATGGTGGAGGTCAACACCATACATGGACAGTTTCTTTGCATTCTCCAAAAAGTTGATTTCGGCCTCTGCTGGAGTCATCCCTCTATGTGCAAAAAACAAAAACTGTTCATATATAAACATCCAAAAGCCTTCACTAACGGTAAACTAATGAAATACAGTCGTACTCAAGTGTATCGGCACGCTTCCATTAACATCTGTCATGCAAATGATTTGAAACCGACAAACATTTTAAAAAATGATAAACAAAAATCCTGACTTTGCTTTTAAATTGCAATTCAAATGAAATACAATAAAAATATTTTTTTCAAAACATGATGACAGGATTCAAAAACTCATTTTGTTGAACAACCTTTGAGGTGTTTGCTGCAATCAGCTGTTCTCTGTAACTCTGTCCAGCTTCTGCACCTGTCGCCAGGTAATCTGACCCACTGCTCTAAATGATCTGGGTCAGTTTATTTCACCTTTTTTTTAAACCACAGCTCAAAAGCAGTGTCTCTTTTCACTACATTATAATTGAGTAAATTTGAACTTATTATTGCTTTTCGCAGTTTCTAGTTTTCTTCCGTGACTATTATAATTGAACCTTTTCTTTAATGGGAGGGTTTCATTACATGCATAATACATCTATTTCTGAATTAGCCCAGTAAATCTGAACCTGGAGACAATCATCAACGTGATAAAGCAGCTGCGATATGCCTGATGGATGTGTTTGTGTTTATAATACAGGAGAAAACCCATTAGCACATCCATCTCTAGACATTTCAGCACGGATGAAAGTCATATTAAAACAACCGTGAGTTCAGTACTTGTAGTTTCGATGGAGCTCCATCACCCTCTCCTCCAATTCGCGAGTCTGATTGGGAGCAAAGTGAAAATCGCTGACGTAATCAGAGCCATGCTCTTCCTGGTCATAGTCTCCCAGTTCGGCCTGAATGGTGTAGGAGCCCAGGAGGGCGTGAGTGACGAATGAGCAAGGCAGCCGACCTGACAGCATATCATCTCTCAGCTGCAGACACAGGTAGTATCTGTCAGAGGAGACAAAAGGGGAGAAAAGGAAGGAGTGTTGGCATTCAAACAACTCTGAGTCATGCAAGCTTCAACAAGTATTCAGCATGGTTAATCCATGGCAGTTAGCAGCATTCCAGGATTAATCCTGGAAAAGAGCCAAACACCACAGGAACTGATACTTTTATGGGACCGCATCAATGACAAATAAAAGAAAAAAGGGGTGAACGTGTGTGTGTGTGTGTGTAGGGGAGTTTGCAATGATGTTCATCTGCAGAGTAGGCACATGTAGGCAATTTCTCCTCTGATTAACCCTGAGGTGCATTTGACAGCACAGCTATAGAAGTTACAACTGCTAATACAACATCTAATTTTCCTGAGGGAGTCACCCCAAAGGGATTATTAAAGTTAAATCTAAGTCTTCTACTTTAGAGGTGTGTGTTGCGCTACCTGGTAATATCCTCTGTGAGCTGGGAGGGATCTGGAGGGTAGAACTTGACCGCGAAGGCAAATTGCCACAGAGAATCTGAAGAGACATTGCAAACATAAAACACACAGTATCATAAAAAAATGCTTATCACAGGTAAATTTAACCAGCAACACAAAACTTAGAGAAAGACACTCACTGCGCATCTGCTTCTTGATCTCTTTGGAGGGGTCCAACCAGTTCTGAAAGACAGAAGGCATTCACACAGGGCCGATTGGAAACATGGCAAATACACACCCCAGTGTCTCATTTTGTTCTCATTTCCATCAGCGTTCCTGATGAAAGCCCCTCCATATGGTAAATGAAGAAGCCGAGTCCTCTCCTGCCGAGCCATTCAGACATCGCAGACAGCAGATTTGACTCGAGCACGTTTTCCTCGCTGTGCTCAAAGCCAGTTACCTATCCCATCTCGTAACATCTGATTGTGCAGTGAACTGCTTCACTAGTCGGGACGCCGTTTCAAATTTGGTTGCTGCAGCGTTTCATGGCTGGTGCAGTTCGTGTGGACTCACGTGCAGCAGCTTGTAAATCATGCTTATATTCTGAGGCACAGCAGTGTGCAGATGGAAGAGTAAGACAGAAATTACCCACAAGTATTCTTATCATGCTAAAATTGCTTCAGAGTTTGTGGCGGTAAACAAATCTGTTGCAGGAGGAGTTTTGCAATCTTTTTGATATCTGTTGTAAAACTTTGTGTCCAGTTACATGACATTCTGTTGAAAGGTTGCATAACATGTTTCTCAGTCAATTTAACTCAGTGAAAATCATTTAAATAAAATAATATTTTGACTAAAAATGTTTGTGTAAACTAAGACATATGTTGGAGACTATGTTGGAGTAACTACCATGTTAGTCATTTAAACCTGTTCCAATATGAAGTGGCTCATGGAAACTTCTTTACAAAGCCTTTGTCACTTACTGAAACTATATTTATTGGTTAAGGTCTCCAACAAGTACAGCCAGGTTTGTGCCTTGGTTCACTGAACCCCCCCGGAGGATTAGCTCCCCCCCACTCCCGGTGCCCCCTAAACAGGGGTGTTTATGTACATTTTAGTTTAGGAGCCACATACAGAACAATTTGATTTCAAGTGGGCCGGACAAGTAGCGGGATAGTAGTAAAATAATGAAAAGTTCCACTTTCACCCTTTTGTTTTAGTGAAGAGAAGTACAAATACTCTAAAGGGTATTTAAAGAAGCAGTGTTACACACGGTGTGTTTAAAAGTGGGATAGAAAGTGATAACTAGAAAATTTCAGAAGAAATTTTGATGGGTGCCATGCTGCCATCGCACCCTGTGGCCAACTCGCTGTGATGGAGCTGCCCTGTTTGTGCAGTCACCGTAAAAAGTCCTCCCGTACGTGCGTGCCTCGAACAAAGCTGCAGTTAGACGCATCCAAGCGACCTCCATCCACCCTGGGCCCCTTGGCACCCCTGACCACCACTTGAGTTCGTCCCTGTTGACTGACTATTTTGGCCTTATTAAATAGCTTTTTCGGCTGACTCTGGAGTACAGTAAAATCCATTTTTCAAATAATTAGTCAACAATACCTGTCCAGATGTACACACTACATCAATTACTACTTGTACAAATAATATCAAGTTCTTTTACTGTGTAGTTTTTCAGTATTCTATTACTGAACTTCCTTACAAACAGAAACAAATAGCTTTTTTGGCTGACTTTGGAGTACGATAATTCGCACAAAA